>JAREYC010000003.1:4627500-5017500 GCA_030015325.1 Cryptoblepharus egeriae | reverse complement strand
TTTCGAATGGGTGCACCCAAAAGGGTGCTCCCCTTTTATTTAGCAGCGGAAGAGTAACTGGCCTGCCTCACCCCAGCAGTGACTTTCCTAGTGGTTTCTGTTGGTATTCTTTTGCATCTTTTTAGATTCTCACCTGAGAATCACATGAGAATTTTCTAGCACATCAATGTCTCCAAACAATCATAACAGAGATTCTATGAATGTTTAGTGCAAAGATTCTGATAGAATCTACATAGCTACAAATATTCTAAGGTTAGCTATTTTTATGCAAATGCTTGCACTCAGTCTTGAAAGACTATGGTATCGTGCTTGGCGCTGCATACGAAGCACGAAAGCCTGGGCTGGATTGTTATGGAGGAGAGGCTGTTACCCAAGCAGCAAATCCCCCCTCTCCACGCCACTGAATTAGTCCAATGGAAAGGCAGAGCCAATACGATTGGATCCAGCTGCGTCGCAGAGCTGGGCTAAGGACAGGAGCTCACTGTCTTGTGGGGCCGACCCAGGAATCGAACTCTGGCCTGCTGGTTAAGAGGCACAGCGTCTTCACTGCTTGCGCCACCCACAGCCCACAAATGCTTGCACTAATACATTCTATATTTGCTTTCCTCTTTTATTATCATAAAAACAAGAAAGATATTTTGTGGCTACCACCCCCAAAATGCAGACAGCAGTCACTAAATAAGATCCTATTTCACTTGTCAAGTTATACCAAACCTATACCTGAAAACGCAACCTGCAAATTGCGGGAGATGTTGTTGCTAAATAAAATGTCTTGAATAGGAGAGCAGTCTTGAAGACGTCTGGGCCGTATGGTAATAATGTCTCCTTCAAAGAGTGCAAGCTGTGTCATGTTCATAAATAAGCAATTTTTAGAAAGGGAAATTGAGCAACCACGAGATTAGAAAACTGTGCGGCAGATAGCCGGTGAATACATCTGTGTTTGTCATGATAAAATTCAGCTGTCACGCCAGAGTCCAGCTGCCTGGCACAACCCTCAAAGACCAGATGGGTACAAATATCACTTGTTTTTCACTTCCCCCGTTAATCAGCTTGAACATGCATCAGCAACATCATAGATGTAAATCCATATTGACCCACAAAATACAAATCAAGTTTTTGATAGGGGTTAGGATTTCACAATCCACCCACCCCAGCCTTGATCCAGTACTCCTTCCACCTTGTGTGAGCCTACCTGGAGCAGTAAGCATATGATTGCTGCTGCTGTGCACAGATGCTCACCACATCTGGAAGAGGCCAGCCTGTACACTTCAATGATACTCCTTTTTGCTACAGCTGGAAAGTGCTTTACACAGCTGGAAAGCTTGCTCCAGGGGCATAATCCACCCTTGGGGCTGCACTGAAAACCATGTAAAACACATCATGCATCAGTGAATTCATACTCTGGAGATGGCGCAGCATTTGGAAAAACCCATGTTCAGACATCCAGGCGTATGTGAATAAAACTTAAATCTGTTGCAGGAAGAAGGGTTGTTGTGGAATGCAGTGGGAGGAAAAGTGACCAGGGTAGATATTTATTTATTAATTATAAATTATTATACATTATTAAGTAATTGATGAATCCCAACATGCATTTTATCATGTGAACTAACAAATGACAATCTACTGAAAGCCATGATATTCACACTATGTAGCTGACCTTAAGCTGACCTTATGGCTGTGGGTGGCACAAGTGGCTAAGTCACTGTGCCTGTTAATCAGCAGGCCAGGGTTCGAGACCCAGGTCAGCCCCATAAGACAGGGTGAGCTCCTGTCCTTAGCCCAGCTCTGCGATGCCACCTGGATCCAATTGTATCGGCCCTGCCTTTCCATTGGACTAATTCAGTGGCGTGGAGAGGGGGGATTTGCTGCTTGGGTAACAGCCTATCCTCCATAACAATCCAGCCCAGGCTTTCTGCTTTGCATGCAGCGTATGCAGTGCCAAGCACGATACCATAGTCTTTCAAGAGTGACGGAGGCCTGCTTAGCTGACCTTAGGCTGCAATCCTAAAGACATTTTCCTGGAAGTAGGACCTAGTAAACACAATGGGGCTTACTTTTGAGTAGACATGGTTAGGATTGTGCTCCAAGGCCTTCAACCAGGATTGCAAAGGAGACTCCTAAATATTTGCTCATACTGTGGTAGAGGATGCTGAGTGGTCAGCTTTACTCTGTGAAGGCCCACTCTGAATGGTAGGTGTCCACAACCTCCACAATGGGTCACAGCAGCATCTTTCAAACCACTATTTGCTGGAGCAGATCACTTAATGGGAAACAGGAGGTAAAATGCTAAGAATTTCCTAAAGTACACACTGAAAATGAAACTGTTTCGCATAAATCCAAGCCTATGGAAAAGCAAACCTGAAAAAGTAATGCTATTAACCAGAAAAGGATAAAAAATCTACATCTCAGCCAATTTTTTACTTCATTATGATGTTCCCAGAAATTAAAAAAGGCAGAGGAGATTAATTAAATAAGAACAGCAAAATTTGGCTAGGTTTGTTGTAAAGGCTGCATTTCAACAATACTGACTGCCACAATACTGTGGCAACAACACAACACACAAGGAGCACTTGCATGCACACCCCGTGATTAAGCCTCACACCCTTATGGCCACCCTGACTTAGGCTACAATCCTAAAGACACTTTCCAGGGAGTAAGACCCATTGAACACAATAGGGCTTACTTTTGAGTAGACATGGTTAAGATTGTGCTCTTATTAGCTTATGAATGGTCAGTGCTGAGCTGATACAGATGTACCTGTAGCAACTGAGCTGTAGCATGTACACTGGAACCATTTGGAAAGTAGTAACTGCTTCAAAAATAAGAAATAGAAGGCAGCAATAGAATCAGCAATCCCCTTTATAGCAGTGTGAGTATCTGGGGGCAGTGCCCCAAACATCTTCCAGCAATAGCTATTGCACCTAATCCAAACCAATCCCACTTCAGGCTTCTAAGGACAGTCTTGATCCTGCCAGCCCACTAACAAGGATTGCGGAGCCAGCTGAAGTGTCACTACCCAAGCATATGATTCCTATACAAATTAAGTGGGCATGAAAAGCAGAGAGGGATGGAGTGCAGGTTGAAGGGAGGAGGTAGTAAATGATGAAGGAATGGAGCAAGGTCTCTCCATAAGTGCTACTCAGGAGACCCCTCTGCCAGGTGGAGGACCTGGGCTTCCTGGGTCTAGCAATGGGATTCCCATGGGATCCTACCCCACAGTCATGGGGGATGATAACCAGTGGTGGACTTCCGGGGGTTCTCACAGGTTCTATAGAACCCTTTGCTAATGAGTGCCTGGTTCTGAGAACTGGTTACTAATGGGAAATAGAATCTGATGTTAATTTAGGTTATTAGGACATAGAACCTGTTGTTAATTTATTTGAATCCCACCACTGGATGATACTTTGAGCTAGTCAGCCAAGATCCTTGGGCCCAACAACATCGAAGTTGTAAGTCAGCAACAGCATAGAGAGGATCCCCAGGACCCTGGATTGATCCAGTTGTAGAACGTGGGCAGTGTTACTGGTCCCATGGCAAGGGTAGGATCTATTAGTATATAGGCACCTGATGACAAAGGTTTGGCACCAGAGGGAGAAAGTGGTCAACAGGAACCCTTCGTGAGACTGGTGAGGAGAGATAACTCTAGCCTCAACCTTACTTGGGTCTTTTATGATGCTCTTTCTTTTTTATGAATGACCGTTTTTTCTCTTTTATGGGTTTTCATTCTGCACACCATTTTGTGCAAAATTGTCTAAAAAAGTTAAATAAACATATTGATGAACTAAATCATATTGTGCTGCAAGTGTGGAATGGTCCTTTGAGACTGAGCAGAAACTGGTAGTGTATTTTTTCCCCACCAAATCTGATCTGGCCTAACAAAACCCAACTCAAACATCAACATTTGGCAACCTAATTAAATTCACCAACTGATCTGTGAGTTCAGAGGCAGTACAAATGGTAAGAACCAGTGTCTCTACAGCTGTGCAACACTGCAGTGTCGACAAGTCCGTCAGATCAGAGTGCATGCTTTCAGCCTCACTTCTCATGGGATGCAGAGGACTGAAGCAGAGTTGGGTGGCACTCTTTTAATTGGCCAGCTGGGTGGCAAAACTATATAAAAATTCAATTTAGAACTAATTTTGTAAAGAGAATAGGGTGCGAAAAACAAGAAAGGAACAGGTGTCAAATCTGGTCCCTGACTCACAGGCTTTCAAAAGGAAGATACAATTATGTGCAAATGAATGCAGCCTGTAGTTCATTAGGTCTCTCCTCTCAGCGTTATTTGCACAGGGAATGGTGAGTAAGCAGGACGGGGCTATAAGCTTATCTGCAGAAACTCTGACTATCAGAGCCTTGGCACAGTGAATTGAAAGGCACAGTGGCATAATTGGAATAAACTATATTAACTCTTACCCAGTGGAGGGAAAAGAAGAAGAAGGAGTGCAAGGTTTTTGCAGCAAAAGGTACCTAAGCATCACTTTGGGCTTTTCAGATAGGAATCCTTTTGTTCACTCTTTGTCAAATTAATTTCTAAATGTCGCTTTTAATAAGTAATAAACACACGATGGAAAATGTACAGATATAGCAAAAGACAGAATTGACGGTGCCAAATACTGAAGCCTGCAAAAACTTCTGAATTCTCCTTTATCAGATGACTTTGGAAAGCCAAGTATTGCTGGCTTTCAGAAACAATACTCCAGAAAAAAGGAATTTGCATCTATTTTTAATACTAAGTTCAGAGTTATAATATAACAGAAAGTTCCTCAAAAGATGTGGTCTTTCTCTTACCACAGCATATTGATTGATTCTGCATCACACTGTCTCCCTGCTACTGGAATTTCCACTCTCTTTGGTGACACATCCAAGACCAAAACCATGAGTCAGAGAAAAACAATATTTCAAAATCTTATTACCAGCATTGAGTTCTTAGGTTCAAAAATGCTTAAGGGACAAATCTTATGTCTACCATGCATCCTCACGTCTTCTCTTCCGCTGACACTGATTGCCATAAAGCAGTCAGTACCAGTCACAAAAGGCACTCTGTCAGAACACTGCTATTGGTGTCATTGGGAAGGTCTGCATCTTCCTATGTGTCCCTGCCATCGCATCAGCCACTCGTATGTTCCAGCCAATGGTGCACTCCTGCCAATTGCCAACACTTCAGTGCATTGATAATTGGCTCCACCACCAATTGCAAATAAAAGAAAGTTAGTGGGAGATGCAGGAGGAACAGGGCAAGGTGGGGCAAAATGGGATGGGAGATGGCTGGGTTGGGTCCAGGACAGGTCTCAGCGACACCAGCTATTTAACTGTAGGCTGTAAGATTCCTAATTGAAGCAAGCTGAATTAATATTTCAAGTTCCTCAGTATCAGCATTTCTAATTGAACAGGTGATTATGCACCTGAAGACTTTCGACCTCTGCAGTAAGTGGCAGAAAAGGAACACCTCTGTGGCTGTGTTTCTAGATGAGCAAATTAGGGTTCATAACCCTGCTTGTTACATGTTGAGCACTAGCAATATAAAATGGTTAAACATCTGAAGAACTGACTGCAGAAACTCTCCTAACCAGGAATTATTTGCAATGAAATAACAGGTTAGGGACTGGAGCATCATCCAAAAGTGAAAACCACTGATAAGTGGAACTCGGTCTTCTTCAGCTTCCAAATGCAAAATGGTCCCCAAAAAACACTATGGCTACAATCCAGAGTAACTATGGGACCTTTTACACTGATGTAGTTACAATTCCACCTATGGGAAACCTATGGAAAAAACATAGAGCAATCCAGAGTAAGTGCCTCTTACGTCTTCCCATAGTTACTCTGGATTTTAGGGAAAAATATCAAGTGCAAAAACCTAAATAACACGTATTTATTAACACATAGTCAAAATACCCAACAAGTTACAGTTAAATAAACAAAAGTACACGTGGACAACAAATATCTTATGTATTTGAATCATGGTTGGAAGACTATGGTATTGTCCTCAGCGCTGCATATGCTGCATGCGAAGCACGAAAGCCTGGGTTGGATTGTTATGGAGGCTATGCTGTTACCCAAGCAGCAAATCCCCCCTCTCCACACTATTGAATTAGTCCAATGGAAAGGCAGAGCCAATACGATTGGATCCAGCTGGCATCGCAGAGCTGGGCTAAGTACAGGAGCTCACTCTGTCTTGTGGGGCTGACCCGGGTCTCGAACCCTGTTAACAAGCACAGTGTCTTAGCCACTTGCGCCATCCACAGCCCATATTTACTGAAAATAAATCATAGGAAATACCAAATATAATGCCGCAGCATTACAATGCCCCAGCCATTGTATGCAGTGCACATCCAGTGCACTGATGCCAGGTACAGCAGTGTCATGCACCCCACGACACCAACATAAAGCTCAACTGGTCAAGAATGACCAGTGATAGTTGCAACACTGATTGAAAGGCAAGACTTCAGCCCAACACAATTGAGAGTTATTGGTTGCACAGAATCAGTTCTTGGCTCAGAAAAGCCAGTGGGTAGACAGGGATGTTGGCAGTTTCTAACCTGGATATGAGGCTGCAACAGCTGTACATCTTTGCGGATAAGGAGACAATTTTTGTTGCTAACAAGAGAAGACCTTGTGATGTTTGGTACCAGAAAAAGCAAAAATAAAAAATAAAAATGAAGCTGATATGGACTTTGATTATAAGGTGGTTACAACTTCATTTTAATGGTGTCCTTTTGCTACTGACTTGTCTTTAAAAGGACTCAGAACTGTAAATGAAGAAAGGACAGAAATTCTATGACCTGAAAATAAAGAGCACTTAAAAAGGACAGGCAACAGCATAGAGGGGAGAAGTTCCTGGGATCATGCTGGATTTTTAACACATTCAGGCTCTGACAGCTATACTACTTACTACACAGTTTTCTGTTACAACATTAATTAACAGGGAATCAGGACCCTTCACCCATTCAAAGTCCAAGCAGCAGAATAAATTAAAAGGATGAAACATGCAAGGACTGTGGTGACTCAATGGAAAATCCACTGGCAGATGATGTTCTCACAATGCCAGATCCATTGACTTGTAATTATACACAACCCACTCTTAGGTACTCAGCAAAATTAGGTTTCGTAGCCTATTTGGCTTGTGGCTTTTGTCACAATCGGTGGTAAGGGAAAGAGTGAATCATGGACTTTGGTGTCTACAGAGAAGATAATCAACCAAATAAAGGTGAGGTTAACACAAAGGTGACAAAGAAAGATAATCAGATTAAGGGAGAAGGGAAGTAGTTTTCAAAGTGATGTTGTTCAAGAAATATTCAGCTTCACACTATGAAACAGAATCTATAAATGACTCAGTACCATCTACAACAAATGTATATTGTAGTGTCTTATCAAAAAGTTTTTGAACTATTTCAACACATTAAGGTAGCAGCACAAAACATTTTTTTCAGTAGTACTATTATATGACTCTACTTGGATTTAGGGGCCCCTGGATTGACTGTACATCGGATACCAAACTTTAACCAATAAGAAAGATCAGGATTTGGGGGCACCAAACACTGCTCTCCTAGTGGAAAAGTCACCACAAAAAAAAGTAGTACTCATAGCCAAGAAAGTTCCACAAGTAAATTTCTCTTTTCCATTACATTGAAACTCAAGAAGCTGTGGTTTATTTTAACTATGGTTAAGTAACCACAATATTACACCATGACCTGAAATTGGTTTGTTTGAATTAATCACAGTCACATAATAAGACTGGACATACCAAGACATTGCCATTTATTCAACACTCAAAGTGCTAGCTTTCAATTTCCTCCCCTCACAAAAGGCTTGTCCAACTAGTTCTTACACTAATAAGCATTATGCGTGGCACTGGCCAACATGTTCACATCCCAAAACATGCACATGAGCTATAGCAAGCAGACAGACCAAAGGCAATTCTGGAACATTTTGTAGGCATATACCGTGCAAACTCCTTCAAGGGAATTGTTCGGAAACAGCAATGTGGTGAACTGCAGCAGTCCCACTTTTATTTGCATTTCGAAGAAGATATTAATTTTAAATTCTGCTCCATGGCTGTGTGGTGGAAATCGGTTTTGTGAGAGCAAAGGTCCATTTCCTCTAACACACATATATCTCTTAGCACTGATGTAGAAGAATATCATCATTTCTTCCACCTGTGGCCTTGAGGTTTTTCTGTGTTAAAAAACCCCCAGAAAATATCCAATATAATTGTTAATTACTTGGAAAGTCAGGCAAGTTTGACCTACTGAGACTTAATTTATGGATCCATCCGGTAGAAAAAACATCAGTATCTGCCATGGCATATTGCTTTAGACTCCTGTTCCTGACAGTAGTTTCAAACATAAGCTTTAGGAAGCTTATGTTTGAAACTATTATGTTTTAAAGGAAACTATCCAAGCAGTTATGTATTCAACTGTAACAAGCAGCTCTTATTAAGAAAGCCACTGAGAGAAGTATTTAAGATGACATTTCTCCGAATTTCAAAATGCCTTTTTCTGTGGGTTCAAAGACCACCTAACTTAGTGCATTAATAGCCAAATGTTTCAAATTTAACACATGTGACTTGAATAAGAAATTACTGATGGGGGACAAGCCAGTTATTCTTCTTCCCAGACCACAAATTTGCCAAGAAACCACTTAATAATTATCTGCTGGCTCTAAACTTTGTCACTCAAAACACAGAAGGCTTCTGAATTTATATTGTTTAACACTGCATTTATATATAAATCACTTAACATTTCTAGTGATTTTCCTACCAGCCTGATTTAAAATATGCCAGCACTAGAACCAATAAAGCTGATGTAGAGCAGTGAATTAGTATTATAATTTGCTTAAAAAAACTTGGCATCCATCAGTCTTGAAAGACTATGGTATCCTGCTCGATGCTGACACTGCATGTGAAGCTCGAAGGCCTGGGTAGATTGATATGGGGATTAGGCTTGCAGCCTGATCTTCCATCTCTTGCCCAGCTCCTGCCAACTTAGGAGTTTGAAAGCAGGTAAATGCAAGTAGATAAATAGGTAACATTTTGGTGGGAAAGTAACAGTGTTCCATGCTCTTTGGCATTTTGTCAAGATGGCTACATGACCATGGAGAAGTCTTCAGACAATGCTGGCTCTTTGACCTTGCATAGGGGTGAGCAACACTCCCTAGATTTGGTCACAACTAGCAGGGCAACCTGCCGGGAATATCTTTTTCCTTTACCTAAAGACCCGCATCTCCCTTTAAAAGCAGTTACTACCTCCTCCCTGAGGAGCAAGGTTGCAATGCCACCATGCAAACAGCCCTGCTCTGGGTTAATGATGAGCAGAATACATCATTATATAACAACCTACCTTAGCGTCTTAGTTAGGAAGCCTATGCCAAAACTTATTTGCTAGCCCTACTCATGGTTTTTCCCCCTTGAACCAGGCTGCATCTTCTTCCTTCACATCCTGTGAGAATGAAGACAAGGCTCTACAACACACGTAAGAATCATGTTTGCTGACATGAGAACACTGATGTTTATTCATGAAATATATATCCTGCTGTAAAAAGGAACCGGGGTCTGCAAAGCACTTCTCACACTTATGTGTACAAACAGTTCTGAGCATCCAGCTTCAGACTATTTCTTCTTCCTTTATGGAAAGGGATAAGTCTTGATGTCCAGCTGCTCCCAGCCTGCGGCACCAGTTTTCCAGTCCAAAACTGGACTCTCTGAATAGCATGATGGAAGAATGAGATATGCTTGCCAAATTTCTGCAACAGTGAAGTCACAATATTGAATGTGTCAACCCTACAGTCACACAGTCAATTATCATGCGACAAGAAGTTCACACGCAAGCCTCCGTCTCCATCAACTGGTATTAGTTACACATGCTGAAAAGGCATTTTGGCTGCAAAGAAACATTCAGATGACAAGGTGATGCTGTGCTGGATGTGGAGTTCATTCTCATTTTAAATGCAACAGGCAAGCACAAGAATATTAGTTTGTAGGGAATCAGATGTAATTAAAAGCAGCAGATGGCAATCAGAGCATAATCCTGCCTGCTCATGCACAGTAAGCCACCCTTACGCACTGATGAGAATCACAACAAAAACTGATCGGATTCCACACACAGGACCAGTGCTAATCACTGCTAGCTAATCAGAAGCAAGTCTTGGGAATCAAATGCCCCTTTCCTTGCCAAACTCCCTTCCTTGGAGTCAATGTTCCTTCCTTTTTCGCGAAGCAAATTCTCCCTGCTTAAACAATGGTTAGGTTTGCTGACATCAACATGAACTATGGCCAAAGCTAAGTTAAAGGAAAGGTAAAGATGTCCCCAGCGGGTCACCCTGATAGTCGTGACTGACTCTAGGGAGTGCTGCGCATCCCCATTTCTTAAGCCATAGAGCCAATGTTGTCTAAAGACCTCTGTGGTCATGTGGACCACATGACTAAACTCCAAAGTGCACAGAACACTGTTACCTTCCCACCAAAGTGGTACCGATTTATCTACTTGTATTTGCATGCTTTCAAACTTCTAGGTAGGCAGAAGCTGGGCAAAGGAGAGGAGGGATCTTAGAGCATCTGGTCTTAAAGCACTTGGATCTTATAGCATCTGGTCTTAAAACACCTGGATCTCAAACCCTAGCCTGCCGGTCGAGAGGCACGTCTTAACTGCTGATCCACAACAGCCTGAAAGCTAAGCTTCTATTAAACTAAATCCTGAAAACCTCACCAAAAAGAATATCTTTCCAAATGAACAGAATCACTGCAACATATATGACGGTTACTCTTGCCAGCCTCTTGTTGCAAAAAGAAAAATAAAATCTGTCCTATAATTATTATTACAGATCCAACCTTGTGATACGGATTTGACTCTGCAGGAATGGTCACTACAAATCACAGTTAAACAAACTACTTTTTGGCTGTTGGACAGAAGCAGTCATGCAACCAATCATTCCATTTTTCAGTACCAGAATCAAACTCATGAGGATGTTGAGGTACTACCTATTCCATTCGGAACAACAGAGGAGCAAGAAACCTGGAAGTGGGTCTTTACGTAAAACTAATTTTCCATTGTTTTCTTTATACACTGATTTTTAGGGACACCTGTACACTGTACCTTTTCACTTTAATTCTGTGCCATCTTACCTTTGAAAATATTAAATGGCCTGTCCAACTAATAATGATATTTAAAATTAGGTTTTTAAATAGTAATAACCCTCCAGGGAAATTTGTTCACTCAACATTTTAACTGTGCCTTTTGAGAAATTGAAAAGTGCCTAATTTTCAACACTCCCCCCCTCCCCAAAAAAAGAAAATGCCTTTGCTTCTTCTCTAATCATTTTTTGGGAAATATATACCCAACAAAAACAAACAATGGCTCCATTAAATTAGCAGCAATAGATAAACCACCTGACACTACTGTTCATCCTGAAGTAATGTCCTGGACCAACACAAAGATGGCCCTTCCATGAAGATTTCCAAGCAAGAACAACATTGGACTCAATTACTGAGCTCCAGAGTGATTGCAGATCAGCCATAGTAATGGGGAAAGTTAGACTTGCAACAAGGAACTGCTTTTCAAGCCACAGGAACCCCCCCCCCCCCAGAAGAGCCAAGTTCATTGTACAGTGGTGCCTCATGTAAAGAACACCTCATGTAAAGTATGTTTCACGTAACAAACAACATTTCTCTAGGATTCTGCTTCACGTAACAAACTGTGCTTCATGTAAAGAACACATTTGTTAGCAGTTGGGGCAGACGCGCTGGCCGGCAGCCTGTTTAAAAAGCTTCAGGGCTGCCTAGTGCGCCTGCCCATAGTGAAAGCAACACTTCCATGCTGTTCCTCCTATGGCTGGGCGTCCGCTGGGCAGAGGGAGAGAAGAGCAGTGGAGAAGAGGAAGCGGCTCAGGGCAAGCCAGAAGGGAGCAGGGGAGAGAGAGGCTCAGGATGGAGAGATGGAGAAAGTGGGGAGACACTTGGAAGGTGTCTTGGATTGCAGAAGAAAGTGTCTTTGATTGCAGCCTCCTAACCATGTCTACCCAGAAGTAAGCCCCTTTGTGTTAAGTGGGCCTTACTCCCAGGAAAGTGTCTTTAGGATTGCAGAGTAAGTATGGGAAAATTTGCTTCATGTAAAGAACGTTTCACGTAACAAACATGCCTCCAGAACGAATTAAATTTGTTACGTGAGGCATCACTGTACTTCATTGCGGCAGAAATCCGAGAGAAACAAAAGTGACCTTCGCCATGTAGTGCTGCCTCACATAAACAGCTTAATTCGTTCTGGAGGCATGCTCTTTAAGTGAAACGCTCTTTAAGTGAAGTGGATTTTCCCCATAGAAAATAATGGAAACTCAGACGATTGGTTCCACAACCCCCAATATTCATATAAAAATATTAACTGGATGTAAAAATGATGACAAAACAATGGAATTGAATTCAAAACATGCATTCAATGTGCATGATCCTATGAAGTCTACTTAGGCTGCAATCCTAAAGACACTTTTCTGGGAGTAAGCCCCATCTAAAACAATGGGACTTACTTCTGGGTAGACATGGTTAAGAAGCTGCAATCAAAGACATTTTCCTGGGAGTAAGCTCCACTGAACACAATGGGGCTTACTTCTGAGTAGACATAGTTAGGAGACTGCAATCAAAGACACTTTCCTGGGAGGCTTACCTGGGCTGCTGCTGGAGGTTCAAGGTAGTTGGTAGGGGCACTTGGGGGCAGTTGGGGCAGCTGCCTCTGGCACCTCCAAGCAACTGCCCCCAAGTTGAGAGCAGTTAGATGCAGCAGCGCTAGCCAGCAGCCCTTTTAAAGAGCCTCCGCGCGGAGCATCAGGGCTGCATAGCATGTGTGCCCATAGCGCGCTTGCTTGTTAAGTGAAGCAGAACTTTCTTGGAAATTTATACATGTTATGTGAAATTCTTGTCATGTGAGGCGCTTGTTATGAGAGGTACCACTGTATATGATAGCACACTGCGACAGCATTGGGCTCCATACAGCATCAGTTTTAGCTGATTGTCCCTGTAATATACACTCAGTAGGTCCAGAACATCAGTCAGCCTTTTCTCTAAGATTGTAGCAATTGCTACAACTGTGTAGCAATTGCCAGATCATCTGCATAAATAAAACTTATGCGGCCTTTAGCAACAGTTGATCACTGGTATATAATCAGGGGTGATATACTACAAAACTGGTCTGTGGATCAGATGGAGGGGTTTTGCCATGGGCTAAGCTAGGAGGCTTTGGGAAGCTGCATATGGCCTCTGGGCCGGGTTTTGGACAGCACTGGTATATACAGTATGTTGAAAAGCAATGGGACGAGTGGAGTTCTTACCTGTGACACTCCTATTCTCGGTGGAGGAAGGGAGAACTAACCAATGGGTGCAGTCCTTCCTGGAGGCCGGACTTTGTCCAAGTTCTCCTTCCTGGGAGGGCACCCAGGAGCTTCCCAGTCTATGTAAGCCGAGTAGTCCAGAGTGAAACCCCTCCACTTTAGCCAACAGCAAACACTGAAGAACATGCTGAGAGACCAAAAGTTAGTGACAGCAGACACAGAAGAAGGAAATGGAAATACCTGCTTCTGGCACCAGAAAACCCCCACACCAAAGGGACCAGGAGGCACCCCAGAGGCGAGGATCTAATATTTGAGACAGGCAGAGTGTTCTCCCTTCCTCCACCGAGAATAGGAGTGTCACAGGTAAGAACTCCACTTTTCTCGGCAGTAGGAAGGGAGAACGCTCCTAACCAATGGGATATAGCCAAGCAGTATCCGTCCAGAGAAAGGGTGGGTAGATCCGAGGACCTTACGGTGCCACCACCTTTTGCAAAACCCTCCTGCTGAAAGCCGTGTCCGCTGAAGCAGCCTGATCAATCCTGTAATGTTTTGTAAAAGTTGAGGGGGTAGACCATGCTGCCGCCCTGCAGATGGATTCCAGGGAGGCCATCCCCTCAAAAGCAGCCGAAGTAGCTGCACTACGGATTGAATGGGCAGTAATGCCGGCAGGAGGTTCCTTTCCGGAGGACGAATACGCCAGAGCTATGGATCCCTGTAACCAATTAGCCAAAGTTGCAAGAGAGGCACGTCTTCCCACTTTGGCCCCTTTGAAAAGCACGAAGAGGCAGTCTGTCTTGCGGACCTCCTTGGTCCTATCCACATAATACTTCAAAGCTCTTCTGGCATCTAATTTATGCCAGAAAACCTCCGCAGGTGACTGCGGGTTCGGGCAGAAGGATGGGATGATTAACTCCTGGGCCCGATGGTACCAAGAATTGATTTTAGGCATGAAGGTTGGATCCGGTCTAAGGACCACCTTAGATAAGCCTCTGTCAGGTCCACTGAGGTCAGGAAGTCTCCCTCCTGGAGGGAGGCTACGATGGACCTCCACGTCTCCATCTTGAACTTCCTCTTCTTTAGGAAGCGGTTCAGCCACTTCAAATCCAGAATGGCCCTCCAATCGCCATTCCGCTTTGGAACCAAGAAGAACACCGAATAGACCCCGGTGCCCCTCTGTCTGACCGGCACCGGCTCTACTGCCCTTATGTGCAGCAGGTGTTGTATGGCAGTCAATTTGTGTTGATGTTTCACAGGGTCCCTGGAGACCGGGACCTTCCAGAACCGGTCTCAAGGAAGCCTGGTAAATTCTAAGGAATAACCCCTCCTGACTGTCTGCAGAGCCCCAGGAGTCCGATGTTATGAGACTCCAGCGATCCGCAAAGGCCAGGAGGCGAGCTCCTATGGGAAGAGAACCCAGATGGCACGGAGAGTCATGCCGAAGTGCCATCCTTGGAGGGCTTCCCTGAGTGGGACTGAGATGAACCAGATTTCCTGGGCTTGAATGTGGTCTTGTCTCTGTCCCACCTAGGCTTGGGCCGAGCCTCGCTGCGGGGTTTGTAAGAGGAGCGAGATGGACGAAAGGAACCAGACTTCTTAGGAACAGTTTTCTTAGAAGTGGGCAGAACCTTTTGCTTGTCCTTGTTTTCTACGAGCATTGATTCTAGTGCCTCCCCGAAGAGTTTTCCCCTTTTGAAAGGAATGTTGACAATCCTGGAGGAGGAACCGGCGTCCCCCTCCCATTGTCTAAGCCAAATATGGCGTCTGGCTAGTACCCCCTGTGCCATAGATCTAGCCGAGAGCTGGAGCGAATCATAGGCACAGTCAGCCGCTGCCGCCGATGCCAGAGCAATCTTTTTCAAAGTACTCCTGGCCCGATGTGACAGCTTCTTGTCCTCCTCAGCCAGCTCCTCAGCCCAGACGTAGGCAGCATGAGAAAAAATCGAACTGGCCACTGCTACACGAAAAGCCTGAGAACCGCACTCAAAATTTTGTTTGAGTACGGTCTCCACCTTTCTATCGCAGGAGTCCTTGGGCCCCGATTCCCCCTCCGAGGGCAGAGTCGTTGCCGATGAGACCGCCACCACTGGAGCGTCCACTGTGGGGACCTTAAGTTTGTCCATTATGGGTTCCGGCAGAGTGTAGAACTTGTCAGTTACTTTATGGTGACGCCTGCCATGAGAAAGGTTCTCCCATTCGGATGTGAAGACCCTGTTTAGGGGTTCTGGGAAAGGAACGGCCTGTGGCTTGGAGGGTCCTTGTGGGAACTGCTTTGCCCTGGACGACGGTGTGTTGGGTTTCTGAGGTGGCGTCGGCAGTTCCATATCGAGGATGTGCGCCGATTTGCCCAGTACTCTGGGATATAAGTCTGGAGGGCAGAGACGATCCACTTTCTGAGGTTCCCCCCCCCCCCGGCCTGGTCCTCATCACCCGATAGCTCCCCCTCCTCCTTTCCAGAGTCTGATTGAGAGGAAAGGGACACGTCATCTCGGGGTTGACCCACAGGAACAAACCCTTTAGACCTCTGTCGTGCTGAGCTACCCTGATCTGAATCTGAGTCCGAGGACCCCGATCCATCCCCATGATGGGGGGAACATGATCTCTTACTGTCACGTGAACGTGACCTCTTGTGTTTGGACTTTGCAGCGGGTGCGGGCCCCGGGTCCCCTGAAGCCTCCGCTCGCTGCTCCTGGAGCTCCTGGAGCACTCCTTTAACTGCCTCCTTAATCATAAGAGACAAGGTGGCAGTAGAAAGAGAAGTAGATACCAATGGGGGGGTTCCCCCAGCCCCCCCAGTACCATTCCCAACGTCAGAAGTCTGGTCAGTCATACTCACAAAATGGCTCCCTCTTGCAGCAAGGACAAAATGGCCGCCACGCGGGAAACCTCTGAAATGGAGCCCAAGCCTCAGCAAGACGCAGGTTTGGCGCCAAAAAACTACAGGAGCAGACTGCCTCCTTGCTCCTGGTCGTCACTGTGGCCTCTGCTACCTGCATGGAACGCTTATCGGGCGCTTCCCTGCAGGTGCTCCTCCTTGCTTCTCAGCAGCGGGTAAGCACAGCGGGGCCCCCGCTGCCAGAGAGACAGCCACGCGCCTCCTCCTCGCCTAAGGAGTGTCCTCAGCGGCTAGGCGATGCGCCCGCCCGCCGCCTCCGACGCCCGGCCTCTCTGCTGCCCGATCGGCAGCCGCAGAACCAAGGGGAGCTTCCCCACAGCCAAGCCGCTTGCGAGCGGTGTGCTCTGCTCCCCGCGGCTGTCAAACGAGCCTGGGTGAGTCCCTTGGGGGAGAAGACCCTGAAGGTCAACCCCCATCCATTCCTGGTCCTGAGGAGGGGGAGAAGCAGGCACCAGAAGGGCAAAAGGCAGTGGGAGAAGGCAAGATGAGAAGTAGAGAGAGAGGAGAAGAAGAAAAAAGGGAGATCAGTAGATTTAAGGAAGGAGAGAAGAGCTCCTAGCCAGAGCTCCCCAGGACCACGTCCGATCCAACACGAGGCCGTACGAGACTGGGAAGCTCCTGGGTGCCCTCCCAGGAAGGAGAACTTGGACAAAGTCCGGCCTCCAGGGAGGACTACACCCATTGGTTAGGAGCGTTCTCCCTTCCTACTGCCGAGAATAGCACACTGCCTTGTGGTAGACTGTTACTTTGTATTCTCAAGCAGCTGCGTTGTCCCTGGAAATCTACCAAAAAATCTTCAGTTCTGTAGTACAAAGCCTATAATTTGTGTAAATTTAAAATCCTTTATAAGAAGGTAGACTTTAACGTCACTCTTATTCAAAGCCATCCTTTATATACTGGGTTCAATTAAGAATTTTAGCCACACAATTTTTAGCAGATTTTTTATATACCTGTTTGTGGTGGTATAAGATGGGGGTCTACTATCTTGCCAAGTCCAGAATTTTAAAATTACTATTTTTTTATTTGTTGATTGGCTGGTTATTTTTCTAACTCTGTAAACTGGGCTGTGGGTGGTGCAGGCGGTCAAGACACTGTGCCTGTTAACCTGCAGGCCAGGGTTCGAGACCCGGGTTGGCCCCACAAGACAGGGTGAGCTCCTGTCCTTAGCCCAGCTCTGCGACCCAGCTGGATCCAATTGTATTGGCTCTGCCTTTCCATTGGACTAATTCAGTGGCATGGAGAGGGGGGATTTGCTGTTTGGGTAACAGCCTATCCTCCTTAACAATCTAACCCAGGCTTTCGTGCTTCGCATGCAGCGTATGCAGCTCAGAGCATGATACCATAGTCTTTCAAGACTGACGGAGGTCTGCTTTTTTAAAAAAACTGCTTTGGGAACCTAAGGATGGAAAAATCACAAGACTATAAAGCAATAAATAGTGGGGAGGTGGATGGGTGTTCAGTTTTGTTCTATTCTCTAAGAAAACAAAGTTCTAAAATCCCTAGTTCATTCTCTGTCTCCCAAATTTTTGCCCTCAAAATCAATTCTGCGATGAGTATTTCCTGATACTCGCAACCAGGCCAAGACAGGAACTGGGACAATTTTACTAGGTATGGTTGCTTTTCTTTCTGTGCCTTCCGCAAATCCATCATTATTTGAGTTGCATTATTTCCTCCCAGTAGTGAACTTAATGCTTTCATTTTCAACTGTTTGCAGACATTGAACCTGTCAAATAGTCTGGTTAAAAAACAGGGCCAACAAATCTCTGCTTCTGCTAATGGGAATCCAATGGGAACTGTCTGTGCAAGAGATCCTATTCTAAGTGCAGCAGAATACTGATAACTCAAGAGTAAGCACACTCATATTTTCTAAAATTAACATCTTTGGGCAAAGAATAATCAATTTAATGTTTTTTTAATACCCACATGACGGACAATAACTGCCTTCGACCCAAACCTTGAGAGGCTCATTGTTGCACAAAAAACCCACAATTTTCAGTTATTCTAATTAGTCAAGTATTCAAATAACTCTGTCTCCAGAGTAATGATTTTCAGATTTCTGAATGCTGAAAACAGTGCGCCACCAGGCTTACAGTTTTAGACATCATGTTCCAATCTTGTGTGGTCACAGGAGAGGAGTGGGTTGTCTAGCCATTATGCTACCTACACATTAGCATAGCTACAGGGGGTTGGGTGGAATGGTCAGTACTGTAGGTGCCACAACATGCAGACCAAGCAGCCCTTTCCTCTCACCATCAAAGCTATTCTGGGCAAAAAAATGCACCAAGCAAGCAATAAGGCTCCTCCTGTGAGTTGCATTTCTCTGCCCAGGATGGCTCCAACGGGGTCAGAGGAGCAAGAGGAATGCTTAGCAAATCAACCTCCCCTGTGTCCTTCATGCTTTTGCTGTGCACGGAAAGCATACCATCTGAATAGGGCTGCAGGATTTGATCAGAAGTACTATATTTACTTGACTATAAGGTGACATTGAATCTAATGCACACTCTATACTTATAATCAAAATACTGTATTTACTCCAATTCTAATTGACATTGAATCTAATGCTCACCCTGATTTTGGAGAATAAATTCAGCTGAAAAAGGTGAGTATTATATTTGAGTAATTATGCACTCACTGAACACAGTGGGTTTACCTTTGAGTAGACATGGTTAGGATTGTGCTCTTTAACTGTGCTTTTTGGACCTTTCCAATTCAGACCAAACAATTTGTTTCTCTGTACTTTTCCCCTCTTTGTAGTCAACGTTCCCAACATCACCTGGACTGACCAAGTTTCATCCTCCATAAATCAGCAGCTGTGTTCTCCACGTTGGGATCAGGGCTTCACTAATTTCTGTGGCAACCAGGAGTGTCAGCTGAACCATAGTTCCTCAATTGATAGTGATTTAAAGACCAATAGTGAATTACACCTTCTAAAAGAGACTGGAACCTACTTCTTTCATGGGACCTTTTAACAGCAAGCAGCTGTTATAAAACATTTCCATCTGCCATTCTTACTTATCAAGGTGGCTGAGGGTGGCTTAAAATCAGATAGAGTAAATAAAGGGAACAAAAAGGCAGCTAAAAACAAACACAAGCCTTGCCACGGAAAAGACTCAGCTAGAGAACTCAGCCAACAATGCCAACATCACATAGATTAGTTGGTGGCCTTTCTAGATGGTGCCAATTTTTTTGCTTGGCAGGAATTGGCAGATTTTTCTCCTGTGGCAGGGAGGGCAGGTATCAGTCTGGGGATGTGATGAGAGGGTCTGGGGCATCTCCAAGGAGTTCAAAGCAGTCTTACTGCTGGGCTGTCCTGGTCCTGGCTTTTGTGAGTAATTCTGAGCTGTTTTTGTCGCCTGCTCCTCCTTTTTTGAGTTTCTTGTTTTGCATCATTAACCTTTTTTTAGCTTTTTCCTTTTTATAGAAGCGGGCCTCCTTCAGTCCTGAAAGACTATGGTATCATGCTCGGCACTGCATACGAAGCACGAAGGGCTGGGTTAGATTGATGTGGAGGATAGGCTGTTACTCAAGCAGCAAATCCCCCCACTCCACACCACGTCTAATGGAAAGGCAGAGCCAATACGATTGGTTCCAGCTGCGTCGCAGAGCTGGGCTGAGGACAGGAGCTCACCCTGTCGGGATCAACCCGGGTCCCAAACCTTGGCCTGCTGGTTAACAGGCACAGCGTCTTAACCACTTGTGCCACCCACAATAGAAACCACCTTGGATATTTCTATTTTAACGAAAGATGGGATAGAAATCTTCTAGTACACATGATATAACTCCACTTATGCCATCCTAAACACCTAGAGGAAATTTATAGATACAATAAACAAGCCAAGGGAAAAAAAGATACTGTATAGATGTTTTGACAGATGTCTATCCACAGAGCCAGTTTCCATTCAAAGAGGTTTAGAAGATATTTTAAGCAGAGATGGTTGAAAATATGACAGCATGATTGAAGTAGAACAAAACTTTGCATTCTTTGTGTCTAAAAGAAATATCGCTATACTAATTATCCAAAGAAACACTTGTCTTTCTTTTAAAGAATGTAATTTTGAGTCTTAATACAGTGTATTAAAAAAGTTAATATGGTGATTTGCACAAATCATAACTGATCACCAAGAGATGACCTGTATAAACCATAATTATAGAGATTTACCCTACAATCCAGAGTAACTACGGGAGACATTACGTGTACCTGTAGTTACTGCACCACCTAGTGAAAACCTATGGGAAATTCATATTGCAATCCAGAGCAAATTGTTCTTACACCAGAGCTAGGACTTCCCGTAGTTACTCTGGATCGCGCCCTTAGAGAGGAAACATAATTTGTGGATAGAGCCTTGCAACAGCTGACTCACCTCAGGAGAAATTCCTTGCATCTCAGTAGCATTTATTGCAAAGACTAAGAACAAATGTCTTCTTTGACTTGATTAGTGATTTAAATGATTGCAGTACATCATTTAAATCCTTGTTAAATCAAAATGTCCCATTTATGACTAATATACACGCCCTTTCAAGAAGTACCCACAAATTAGTAAAGGCACTTTCCTGGGAGTAAGACCCATTGAAATCACGGGGACTTACTTTTGAGTAGACATAGTTAGGATTGTGCTCTTAATCAACAAAATATTGCCAAAAATAGTGATCATTGGAGTATTGAGTCTGAGCCAATTTCATAGATCAGTTATTTAACTGCTAGGTAGAAACCAGGAATAAAAATGCACCCAAAAACTTAAAAAGAAAATTACAAATTGAGTCAGTTTAAAAAAAATCTGATTTTCTACTATATGCTCAAACCCATATATATGACTTTTATCCCAGCAATTTATCCTAATAAATCAACTAGGCCCTAACACAACAGTTTTAGATGTAAACGTAGACAAAACTGGAAGCAAGATATATACTTGTTACCATAAGAGCAAACACAACAACCAAGTAGGAGCTATTGTGAGGAAATACATAGAAAAAAAGTTACTTTAGGTGACTGGCATAGATTGAGGGGGTGCAAAGAGGGGTGCAAAGCTTTTACAGCAAGCTTCACTGCAGCATGCAAGTGGCCCCCGTCCCCTATGGAGTCTGTCTCCCCTGCCTCGAATGGCTCTGAAAGAGAGAGGCTGCTTGCGTGTCATGGGCAGGCACCCTGCAATAGCTAGCGCTTTGCATCCCACTGGCTATGCCACTGCTTTAGCTGCTCTTGAATAAATCAACCATATCCTCATCTTTACAAAACACAAGAGCACACTTGCACACAGCTGCCTAAAACAACCGATTACGGCAAGCATTTGGTAATAACAAGCAGAATGCTATTCTCCACGGCTGACCTCCTGTCAAAGATTTTCCCACAAGAGACACCAGCTGGCAGCACATTAGCAACCCAACAGGTTATTAATGGTATGACTATTTTTTCCCAACTTAGAAAGAAGCCAATTTAAAATTCCAATCATGCTTTCTGCTTCTCAGAAGGGAGTACTGTTACGTGGGTACTGCCAGAGAAGAACAATTCAAGTGGACTGTCTCTGTGCCTGGTTCCGACAGCTATACTGACCTCAAGAGAACTAGGGAAAGGTTTGCAAGAGGTGTCATGAGGGGTGTGTGTAGATGTGGACAACCTCCAAATGCCAGATGCAGGTGAGGGCACTTAAATGTGCTCTCTGACCAGTGGTGGGCAGTAGTCAGTTCGGGCCGGATCGCCCAAACAGGTTGTTCGTTGGCCCCCCCGCTAGCGATCTGGTAGCTACTGGGGGCCAGAAAACTGGGTGGACCAGTTTGGGGAAGCCCTACACTGCGCATGCGCCAACAGACGCAAGCGCAGTGCCTTTCCTGAAGCTGGTCGACCAGCAGGTCAACCAGCTTCCGGACAAGCACTGTGCATGTGCTAAGACTGACGGCCCCGGCCCTGAACCTCCCCGGCCCCTGCCCCCAGCCTGGCCCGCCCACTTCCGGTGATCCGGTTGTTGGGCCAGGCCGGGCCCACCTGACACATCTGGTGTGCCACAATATTATACAGGAAGCAGGACAAGATGGGCCATTGGCCTGATCCACAGCTGTTTCAACTGTATATGCAGTCCACAACACTCACAAACCTGGACAAGGCATGAATACCTGCGACATGCATAGAAACCGAATAATATTTTGCTTGTTCCTTAACAATCTGCTTATTTTTGTAGAATTGTTCAGTTCACACTGAAACACTAGATTCTACTGAGACAGTGTGCAATCTGCACCACGCAAATGAAAATAAGTTTCGTTGAACATTTGAAGCTGCCTAGAATGAGTCAGACAACTGATCCATCTAGCTTGCCTTGTTCCGTTCCAATTCATCTGTTTCAAGAGGCACCAAGAAGAAATAGAAGGACAGAAAAGGATCTCTTGTCACTTCCAAGACTCAAATATAAAGAGATATTTGCCTACAAAAGATGTTTTCAAGAGTGGTCTAACTACAACCATCATGACTAATTTAGACTGCTTTCAAAGAGGATTAAACTCATGGAAGACAACTTGAACAGCTGTAACGATACACAGGATACCTCTGAATATCAGGGCCAGAGAAAAATCAACGAGGGAAGAGTTGTTGTCTTAATGCCCAGTTGTAGGTCTCCCAGGAGATCACTGGCCAGCCATTATTAAAGGAATTATTTGGCATTACCTAAGATGTATTATCTTATCTAACCAAATATTTTTGTTCCAGCTGTGGCTGGTAAGTCTCTGGCTGACACTGGTGGCAAAAGTCCTCACCTATTTGAATAAACTTATACAGTTAATAACAGGAATTATGAATCGTAATTAATATATCGCATGCGATGTTTATGCGCCTTATTGTTGCTTTCCTGCTCACATTCACAGTCATCACGGGGAGTAAATCATCACCAATTCATTTATGCAATTCATTTAGCACAGTGACATTTTGAGGCCATTCTGACAGATGATGACAGAGCAGGAATGTAAAGTGGGGTTAAAAGTCCAACAAGACTCACTGCTGGCACTCCGTTCTTTATTTAGAAAATCTGCTCACAGCTCTCCAGTAAAAGCTTCCAGCATGGCACAAAATCAAAAGATAAATAATACAACCAACAAAACGTCAGCATCACAGAAGCAGCAGCTGCCACCAGTCAATAAAAACCAATGAACCACAAAATACCAACTAAAACCAGGTTCCCCCCTTCCCTGTCCAAATGCTATTGCCTTGTGCCAAAAGGACATAAGGGGTGACACCAGGTGAGCTTCTCTACGGAGTTTGCAATCACAAATGCTTCCTCTCCAGGAACCACCTATATAAATGTAACCAAAGCAACTCTGATCATATTATCTTACCCAAAAGCACCATTTGACAACCAATTTTAGTAGTAGGAAATTTTATTTTCCACGTTTTAACATTACCTTTCCTTCAAGAAGCTTTGGATGGTGTGTGTGATTTCTTCCCAGATTCTGTGCTCACAACAACCCTGTTAGGTGGGCTAGGCTGAGAAACAGTGACTAGTGCAAGGTCCCCAGGCAGAATCAATCCTGAACTGGGACTTGAACATTGATTTTCCAAGTCTAACATCCTGGCTCTCAGTTTGAATTAAAGGGTGGCTGCAGATTGTCAAGTTTGTCCCTCCATGGTCTGCTAGGAAGATCAGTCAACTATTCCTCCCTTCACTCTGAACCCCTCCTTCAAAATGACCCCACGACAAAGCTATGAGGGGCGAAAATCAAAGTTCACACAGAGTGTGACAAGTTAATCTGCCTGTTGTTGGAATACCCAGTTCTGTTTTTAGTCCCTATTCAGCCTTGCCCAGAAAACCTTACTTGATGCCAATCCTGATATTCACTTGGAGTCAGATGAAGAAATAACCCACCAGCCAGATTCAGCCCAAGAATTGACACTTGCCAACAAATCTTGCATCCACCCAAACACTTCTAGAAGAATGATTGAGTAGCAAGACCCTTCCCTCCCTATATTCAAACATTCTGCACTGCATAGTAATGGCTTATCCAAGCCATCTTTGTGAGATTTCCTTAATGCCGAGTTATCTTTAATTGATCTCACATTTATTGTTAAACACCACTGACTGGTCATATATGCTGGTCAGGTTATACAAATCCTACATTTTTTGCTCAGAAAAGTGTAAAATGTAGCAACTAGAGGAATTTACTGTGGACATCACCAGGCAGCAGGTGTCACCAGGCACCAGTGGGCGAACACACCAACAGGCATCCCTGTTGGGCAGTGGGCATTCCTAGTGGGCACCATAAGCCAACACCAGGCTCTGGGCATCACAGGGCACCCTTTCAAATACACTCCCCAAATTTCATGCTTCTGGCTTCAAAGGATGGAACTGGGTGTTGATCAGTCAGTATTCAACGTTAAGTATAGGATGAAAATATGTTGGACCCCTTTTCGCACCTTTGGGGGTTAAATTTCTAAAAATCTTTTCTTAGTGGGAGCGCACATCATGGAAAGAATACACTTCCCAAATTTCATCTGTTTAGGTCCAGGGTTTAGGACCAGGGCATCGATCAGTCACCAATTCTTCAATGTAAATTATAGAGAAGAAAAAGTGTTGCACCCCTTTTTACCCCCCTTCTGGTTTGAATTTCCAATAAATTAGTTCTTAGTGGATGCTCACATCACAGAAGGAATATCCTCCACAAATTTCAGTGAGTGAGTGAGCGAGTGAGTGAGTGAGTATTCAATTTTATATGCCATATACACCATATATAGAGGACAGCAGTAGAAAACAAGCCTCTGGGCTTAAAAATAGAAGCAACTCAATCATAATGGAAATGCTTTTATAAGACAAAGCTCTGTAAAATATCTCCTGTACTCACAAGCATTGAAAGACGTTGCATGTGTAAGAATGACTTTTTTATGAAGGATTGTTTCAAATTTTTGTCCCAATTTGGCTATAAAAGCATCTTCTTCAGATTTTGCTTTTAAGTTCATTACTTTTGCATTTCATCTAAATTTTACCCTGCATTTTGATTATGCCATAATTCTGCTAATGAAAGTTATCAATTTTAAAGCACTACGTCAGCCTGACAGAGTGGAGATAAAGTGCCTAGAGGCAGTTTAAATTCTTTATTGAAAATTAAATTACTCTTTCTGAACGTGTAAAACACAGAAAATACAGTTCTTAATAAAGACAGTTGAGGCAGTTGACCAAAAGCAGGCCTCTGTCAGTCTTGAAAGACTATGGTATTGTGCTCGGCGCTGCATACGCTGCATGTGAAGCACGAAAGCCTGGATTGGATTGTTATGGAGGATAGGCTGTTACCCAAGCAGCAAATCCTCCCTCTCCACGCCACTGAATTAATCCAATGGAAAGGCAGAGCCAATACGATTGGATCCAGCTGGCGTCCCAGAGCTGGGCTAAGGACAGGAGCTCACCCTGTCTTGAGGGGCCGACCCGGGAATCGAACCCTGGCCTGTTGGTTAACAGGCACAGCGTCTTTACTGCTTGCGCCACCCAGTTGACCAGCTATCACAATTATGTCTGTAAAAGCATATTTGGTGTTGTGAAGTGTCTAAGCTTGTGTGATCCAAATGATTGCAACTCTTTAAATACCTATACGATCCAGTGAAAGTCTCTTTTTTTAACCAACTGCAAAGTCTCTCATCCGTTTCATGTATTAGCAGGCAGCATGAAGCAGAGACAGTTAAGAGAATCTATCATTACCTACACAGTTATTCAAATATAAGACATGAGCCTTTAAGCCTCAAGGCCCAATACATTTATAACCCTCCTGATCTCTTACTGTAGCTAAGAATTTGGGAGCGGTTACAGAATTGCATACTAATTGTTGACTAATTTTAATTCCACTCAGTGGCGGTTACAGTAAACTAGCATTTGGAGTTGGCTCCAAAACTCTGATTAACACTAAATCTGGTTTATTCTATCCCTTGGGTCAGACATCTCCCGAAATGGTAGGCAAAACTAAACTAAAAAATCAGTGGACACAAAAAGCATGGACACAATAATTTCTTGGTGACTGATATAGTACAAAGGGAATCTTGGTGTATAATTCTGTGTTTCAAACACTTTGCACTGTACTTTACACAGTATTTTTGCTCTCAGTTGAATCAGACCAATCACTATCTGCCTTTTGGAATGAGAGAATATTCAATATAATTGTAGGTAAGAACAACAGGAAAGCTATCACATCATACAGTGTATCCTGCGTTTCCCTTTGAATAAGCAGAGCACTGGCAGCAGCACTATTGTGACCACAAACTAGAAAGTACAATAATTATTGTACAATTATTGTACAAAAGAATAGTGCAATTAATTTATTTTATTTTTATTTATTTTCCTAATTTATACCCCGCCTTTCCTCCCCTACAAGAGGGAGCCCAAGGCGGCTTAACCCAATATATACATGCAAACCTATCAAGGTTAACATTTCATGCACATTTTTGCATCCACAAAATTTTTTGAAATAATGTTAGCCTGCATAACCATGATTTAGAGGTGGAAGGTGTGTATGCATGTTCGGGCATCCATGTGTGCATTCATGTGCTGGTCTCTGATCTCATGTTCTAGTGTTGGACAAAGATTTGGAAGATCTGAGTTCAAATTCTCATACAGTTACAAAGCTTCTTGGGCAACCTTGGGCCATTCACTATCTCAGATACCTTTACTGGCATTACATAAAAGATATAATATTAATTAAATACAAGGTGGTGTAATAGTTCATCAAATTCTAAGCAGCTTTAAACTACATAGAGCTTATCACAAAAATATTGCTTTTTAACAATTTCCTCCTAAACATGCCTGGGATGTCTAAATACTTTAGGCTACCAGAGCAAAGACAGGCCATTTCAAACCAGGATAACATAGCTCTGTATGTGTGCAAATGGATCATTGGATATTCTTGGAATACCAACCTAGTGAATATGGAGAAAAAAACTAGATATGAAAATTACATATAAAAGTGCCTGCTGCCTGGTGTTGATCACTGGTGCTAGGTGTTGGTTGGTGTCCAGCAGGGATGCTTGCAGTTGGCTTGGTGCCAACTGTTGGGTGATGCCCGGTGCTGCTCACAACCTGCTGGTGCCTGGTGCCCAGTAGGGTTGGGTGGTGCCCGGTGATGGCTGGCACCTGGTATGTGGTTCCTACGCCTGGTGCCTGGCAGGAATGTCCAGCAGGGATGGGTGGTGTCCACTGCCCAGTGGCATCTGGTGCTTCCTGCTGATGCCCAGTGGGGATGCCAGATTCCAGTGGTGCCCAATAAGTATCCTCAGTGCTTGGTAGGGATACCTGGTACCCACTGGTGCCTGCTGGTCTCTGGTGGTGCCCAGCAGGGATGGCCAGTGTCTGCTGGAGCCCACTGACAAAGTGGTGCCTGATGGTGCCCAATTCTTAGTATGGGTACCTGGTGCCCAACAGGGATGCCTGGTGTTACCAGGGTATGCTGCTGCCTGCCATTGCCCCTGGCACTCTCCAGTGCTTGTTGGTGCCCAGAATCCAGTGCTGCCCCCACCCCGGGCCTAGCTATGCCTGTGACCCACAAATATTCTTGAAATTTTATTCCCACACCTGGTAAGAGTTGGTAGTTGGAATATAAAATAGCATCTCTAATCACATCCACACCTTCACAGAAAAACATACAGTCCTCCCAGTCTCAAATGATCTAAACATTCTTGCTAGTTTCAAGGTCTTCCAAGGATCCAATCTCAGTTGTGTAAGAAACAGCAGTAATCACTGATAAAAAATCTTCAAATCACTGATAAAAGACACAAGCTTCATGTTGTGCACCCTTGCTAATCACCCTACCCTTGTCTCCATCCATTCACTATCTCTCTGGCTCACCTACTTCACAAGGTTGTTGTGAGGATAAAAGGTGAGGAGGGTGGTATAAAGATGTGGAAGAAAAAAATAAACTAAGTATATTGTCCTTAAATTACGAAAACATTCTGAATGAACTTCATTTTTATTATTATGAATATTGTGGTTATCTGGGAAAACCTGCCTGGTTTCTGCTCAAGCAGTGTAATTTGCATGCTGACATTTTCCAGTCAAGCAACCAGGCTGAGAGCAGCATTTCAAGCTACTGCCATGGTTGTCATTTGTGACCTAAGCATTCTTTCCATAAATGACACCTTTGATTTTCTTAGCCATTCACTCCTTACACCCTGAGTGATAAACCATCATCAAAATAGAAGCTGAAGCACGGCAACTATCAGTTAATTACGTATTGGTGATCCCTATGATCTTCTAGCACACTCTGAGACTCATGACGTATATGGGAAACACTCACAATTTCATGCTAGTGTAAAATATCTTTTTCTAGACTTCTATTAATTTGATGCTGCCTGTTTAACATGAAACTGTGTTGACAACTGTTAGCACAATGAGAATGTGAAGCTGTGTCTGATCATTTGCCTATATCCACTCAAGAGGTCCCCACACGTTGGCACACAGGCAACATCCAGCCCAACATTTTGATTGGTCTTGTGAGCCCAGTGACATGTTAGTATCATGCAGTTTCCCTTTCCTTCCAGAAATCCCCCATCTCTACCCACCAACACTAGCCTTCTTCCTCCTTTTATATGGAGTGGCTTACCAGAGCGTGTCACTGCCATGACTCAGCCAAGTCCTCCCCCCAAATCATGGAGCAATAAGAACATAAGAGACTCCACTGGATCAGGCCAAGGCCCATCAAGTCCAGCTTCCTGTATCACACAGTGACCCAGCGGATGCCTCAGGGGGCGCATATGACACCTGCATCCAGGTGCACCTCCTCCGCATCTGGCATTTGGAGATAGTTCACATCTACAAACACCCCTCATGGCTTGTAACCTGCGATAGTACTTTCCTCTAGGAATTTGTTCAATCCCTTCTTAAAGGCATTGAGGCCAGATGCCATCACCACATCCAGGCCTGCTCATCTATGTGTTTTACGATTTATCTTTAATGAGACTTTCCAGCATCTTACCTGGAACCGACATTAGACTGACCGGCCTACAGTTTCCAGGGTCCTTCCTCCTACCTTTTTCAAAGATTGATGTGACTGCACTAGTATGCAGTCATGAATAAAAATCATCATTGTTGCAATTACTGGGCAAGAGATCCAGAAAATGAATGTATAAGAAACTTCTTTGCATCATGATTTGCCTCCCCCTTTCCAATTCTCTCATGTTTCAATATCATTATGCCACTTTAAGGTTTCTTCTTTTTCTCTCTGACCCGAGTAATCATTATATTGTACAAGATAGCCAGAAGAAAGGGTAAGTCAAAGGAAATGTCACATGAAAATCAAAGCCCAGTTCAGGCAAGTAAAGTTCTGTTTCAACCTACTTAGCATTTTGATTAGTGTTCTAGTTTTATTATCTGATGCAGCACTAATAATGGAAGTGCATCAAGGAAAACAAAACTGCCACCAACTGTAAGCCTATTAATTAAGCCAAATACATTGGAGAGATAGTGACAAAGCGCAGAAGGAAATTCCTTCCTCCTGTTACATGCCATTCTAGATGTAATCATGTCCCATCTTTATTATGGGCCATGTCATTTTATTACTGCATTGAGCAGCTTCACCTTTAGCTTCCCACCTGTGAATAGCCATTCTGATCGCCCTGATGACAAACTCCTTCACCCTCTCCATTTTACCTGCTGATACTTCTTAAATCACACCATTATTAAAAGGAACCAAAGGCCAGACTCAACTGCACCATCATCAAATTTCCTGCCAAACCCAACTGGATCTGCAAATAGATTTAGCTTGCTAGCACAATTTTTAAATATTTTTTGCATTCTTTTTCTTAGCCTAAAGAAAGGGATGCCAAACCTTTCAGTCAAAGGACTGCTTCAAATATGGCACAGTGTACAGGGCCGAAAAAATTTAAATATAAAATTTAAATAAATACATTAGAGATGGAACTTGGATGAATGAATAAATGGACTCAACTGTCCAGGATTTATACAAGAACCAATACACAGCACAAAATAAAGCACAGACTCAAATGAACTCCCATTACCCCACCCTACCATCACAGCTGTTTGATCAACTACATCAGAGACTCCTAGAGAACCAGAAGCTGTAGGTCAGTTAGAGACTTGCTGCAGGTTGCATATGACCCCTGGGTTGGCGTTTGGAGACCCCTGGCCTAAAGCCACCATTCTAGACCTCCAAGAGAATCATGATAAAACATGCATTTTGAATTAATATTTATTAACTAAGATAAAAAAATACAGATTGCATATTTCTGGAGAAGCACCACCCAAGTAAATGTTTAAGCTACAATCTGAGCAAGACAAAGCATAATAAATCTTACAAAATATACATACACAAAGAAAGGAGGTGATAATATGATCGCCCTACAGAGACGTTTCTCTGATGGGAGGTCCCAATGAGCAGAGTAATGACATACAGTAGGTCTGTTAATTCCATTAAAATTTGGAAATTCATTTAGTTTTCAGGTAAGACTCATGTGTTTTAATCTCGACTCAGGTTTGTTTTCTTCTGGAACTTCATGATCTATATCTTAATTACATTTAAGCAGCTCAAGATTTTCCCGCACCTGCTTTCAGGAGCCTTCTTTGCATACTACTCTTTTTTACCATGAGTAAAAAAGACACACCATTTTGTTCTATGCTTCAGTGAAAAAGCACACAACAGCTCTCTCTTGCTCTTCCCTAGAAATTACCCTTTAGATAGATTGTTATTCAGCTCAGCAACTGCATTGCTTAACCCTGCCAATCAATCCACTGGGCACAGCTTGCAAGAAAGCAGTTTTACAAGGAAGGCTGAGTTGAGCCTGTTCCCAGTAGGCTAGTATTAAATGAAGACATAACTGAAATGATCTTCTTGATAACAGGCACTCTCCCTTATAGGATATGCAGTTTCTCTGGCCTAACTCTTCTTTAGACTCCTCTCCATCTTTCTCTGTCAGATGGGTTTCACCATTATGTTTCACCATTAGTTTGTCTCCTGTAACTTGCATGTGTCAGCCATAACAAACAGAGCTGGCAATAAGAATTCAGCCAAAGAACCAGTGATATCTTCCTTTATCCAAATCTTTATTCATATCCTCTTGTGTAAGCTCCTCCTTACACAAGAGGAGCTGGGGGGCAAGCCCCACAATTTAGATAGTACCTACTAGAAGTTTGGAGAAATCTGTCTGGTGTAAAATCAGATTTGATATTTTCCAAAAAAAATCCTTCTTAGGTTGCATCCCATCACTTAAGAAATGGCACCTATATACATAATTGGCCTGCAGAATAAATACTGCAGCACTCAGCTTTCAAACACAATGATTTAATGCACCATTTTAGCTGGATTGACATTCAATCAAATATTTTTCCTATTTTTCCACAAAGAAGCAGAAAACAATATGTGCAGCATCTAGCACATTGATGGGGCTAGAAAATACATATTAAATAGCAGTATTTTCTTACATGGGTAATATGTAACTGCTCCAGTTAACACACATGGATTGGGTTCTACAAGACAAAGTATTTTCTTGCAAATTCTCAAGAGATCACGGCTTGCTTTCATATTTTTTTTTATAAAATGAGATAAAGTTGCAAAGCCAATATCATTCTTCAGATGAGTCAGTGGCACCACTGGAATTCAAGGATTCAATCCCGTCTCTCTCTCTCTCTCTCTCTCTCTCTCTCTCTCTCTCTCTCTCTCTCTCTCTCATTAATCTGTCAAAAGGAACATGAGCTCCTTTGCAAAATCTAAAAACCATCACTTCAGTTGATTTGGGCTCTGAGAAAGAAAACTTTTCTTTCCCACTTAGTACCAAAGCGGCAGAATGATGCATATCACTTTTCCAGGTACATAATCCTCCCTGGAAATAGCCGAAGTTCACTTTTCAAACTTACACATTAATAAAATGACATGTCAAATAAACATTAGAAACAGAAAATGACACTACACAAAAAATGTGCATGATTTCTTCTTGAGGACAGAAGAGAAAGGAATCCCAATCCATCAGAAAGTTGACCTGCTGTGCAAGCAAGGAACAGGTCAGATATTAGTTATTCATAACCAAAAGGCTTACTCATACCTTTTTAATTTCAAGGACATCTGTGCCATTGGAGCAGTGAACACACATCCTTTTAAGAAAAACACATTTTTATTAAAAAATATCCATAAATCTTATATCAAGAATGCAAGGAAGAGGGTGATTTGTGTGTCAGTAGGCACCGAGCCAGATGTGCCACCGGAACCTGACCAGACACACTTTAAGCCAAAACACCTGCAATACACAATCACAAGTAAATATAATGGAGAAAATGCTGTGGTCCCAATGAATCATTGAGTCCTGATTTTAAAAGTTTCTTGCTTTTCCAAATCACTGCACAAGCTATTTGAAAAATCATCAGAAATGCACTCATAAATGCATCAGAAAAATAATCAGAAATGCACTCCCCAAATTTTGTGCTTCTAGGTCCAGGACTTGCTCTGTGGGTTTTGGGGTCAGTGAATCAGTCAGTCTTCAATGTTAAGTGTAGGGACAAAACACATTGCACCCCTTTTCACCCCCTTCCAGTTGGAATTTCTCAAAACCAGTTCCTTGTGGGTGCCTACATCATGGGAGGAATACTTTCCCCAAATTTCATGCTTCTAGGTCCAGCAGTTTTGGCTGGGTGTTGATGAGACAGTGAGTGAACTCTTCAATTTTGTATATATATACAATCTTTCATATAAACAATACTTTAAATTGCTGCTGGTTGGCTTTTAATATGTTGTGACATATTTTATGGTGGGATGTGTTAAACTTTGCATTTGCTCGCAGGTGCACATTACATTCGCCAGTAAACATTTTTTACATGTCAAGCCTTTTAATTTTGCATTAGATTTAATTTTGCATTAATTTAATCTAATTTTGCGTTAAATTTAATGGTGCATTAGATTCAAGTAAATACGGGTAAATCTAGTCCATAAATAATCTTTCTTAGAATGCAGCATTTAAGAGCTTACTTTGTTACAGCCAAGCCAACTATCTGCATAGGAAGGAGAATAAAAACACCACGGACATGCAGATCTCCTGTTAGCAAAACAATAAATATTGTGAATGCACATTTGTAGTGCCAAACCCATTTTTAAAACCACATCAACATAAAAAGAGACTGAGAAATGTGTAGGGGTGTGCAACTGTGGGCAAGATTCATGTTTTCCCTGCTTTCCTGTAGATGAATATGCATTGAAGTATAAGCACAAATGATTTATCCTGAAACTGATTTATAACTTACCAGTAGAAAAAGACATATCATGACTTTAAGGATTTTCATAAGCAGTAAACAATGTGAAAAATGAAGAGGGCTGATCAGTAGATATGAGCTTCCAGGAAGGGAGGAGAGTTACCGTAGGAAAATTCTGTCCAAGGATAATGAAATGCTGCAGCACATTGGAACAGAAAAGATCACGTGTTCTAGGAAATACTTAAACAGTGTCCACGACAGGACAATTCTCATTTCTCTAAGTCTGCACCAGAAATATTTATATTTTGATTTGTTTTGGGAGAAATGCTAAGGAAAAGTGTAATTTACAGATACCAGTTGCAAGTGTATCGTCTCAAGCAGGGCAGTGTAATGCATGGCTGGGAATCTAGGCTTTTAGACCCTCAGGTTGGCAATACAGGGAATCCGGGCTGTCCGGGGAGGAAGGGGTGTGCCATTGGGCAGCCCGTGTCACAGCTCTGGCAGGCCCTAGTCAACTGGGGAGGTTGCACCAACTACCTCCAGGAGGTAGGCTGGCTAGCAGCCTGGTGTGCAGGCACCACTTAGACTCAGCGCACTGAAAGCGTTCAAGTCCGGTTTTTTTCTGCCCACCCTTGGAAACAGAGCTAGACATCTGGCATCATAGGTGCTCCTTGGCCCCGGTTTACCAACTACTGCAGAATTATGGGCTGGGCCCTTGTGGATGCTTCAGATCACCAGAACTTCTCTCTCTGTGGCTTAGAAGGACTGCTCATGGCTAGGACATGACTTGGGCACTGTACCCCTATGTTGAGGTGGGTAAATTGAGGAGCCCCTTGGCTGTGCTGGTTTTATCCTAGTCAGCCTAATGGAAAATACACCCCTGAATATAAGTACTGTACATGTTCTGGTGAGTCTGGTTTCTCAGACAGAGCATCCCAACTTAGCGTGCATTTGAGATTGAATATAGTGGTATGATCCCAGCCCCTTTGAAACAAAAGGCAGCTGTGCCTTTAAATTTACTCCAATACACGTGTTCATGAGACCCAGGGCTAGCATTATATAGGGCCAGTAACACACCAGCTCATAATACTTCACACATGTTGATAATCACACATGTTGATTATCACACATGATAATCGCACATGTTGATAGCAGCACTGTATTTGAAGCTGAAACCCCTTATTGCAGTAATTCCCAAACATTTTTGTCTGGAGGGTCCATTGACCTACTGGACCATTGGCTGCAGCTCCCCATTAGGGTTTCAATCCTATAAATTAGGATTTTTCATGATGTTTCTGGCTCCCTGGGAAGCCATGGATCACAAATTGGGAAGCACTGGCTTAATGAGTGTCACAAAATCTCTCCATTAAAACAAGAAAAACCTTCACTGTGTAAGCAAAGATCAGTCAATGGCAATATTTCCACAGTTGCACCTTGATTTGACAAGAAATTCACAAGTAGTCACCCAGCATGTCTCCTTCCACCTTGAAAAAATACTCGTATTTCAGTTGTCAAATCTTACAACATTTGATACACACGCAGATGCTGCTTTTCTAGACTTCTCGGGACTAAACAAGTGGGTCGTTACTTCAAACTCAGCCAGGCTTCCCCCAAACATGAAAAAAAGATTTCAACACTTTATGTAAGGTGTAAAAAGATACATACACTTTATGTATCAAATATTTATTAGAATATTTCAGACAGAATGTAGTTGAGTTTCTTGAGATATAGCAATTTGTCCTTATATAAGACTTTGCATGGATTTCTATTATTATTTTTAATTCCCAAGGGATGTAACTCTGAAATCAACCAAGGAATGTTTCAAATACAGAAATCCAGAAGTTCCAAAGATAAAGAAGAGACTGATATTTGACTTGAAATGAGATTACCTAAAAAACCAGCCATGTGTTTTCCTAATGGACAAGGTGAAGAGCGATGGCAAGAAGCAGAGGGTGCAGAGACTGGGAAAAGTTGCCCATAGTAAAACAACACTTTGTAAAGTGTATGGAAGTAAAGAAATGATGGAAGCTGCAGGTGGAAACCTTGCCTTTGGACACAGCCGCTAAAGGGAAAATCAGACTATGGTGTTCCTTCTAAGTTCCTTCTTAATGGACCATTCTGAGGTTATGCCCCAAACCCCACAAAGTTCTGACATTCTCAAAACTGGCCCTTTTGGGGTAAAAGCACAGGATATTCAGTGATGACAGAATCACAAACTTCCAACTTGCATCTGTGTGCATCTTGGCCAAGGTGTTAAGCCTTCTGCTCTATTTGCTGTACCCCTGGAAGGCAAAGGCAGAGACACTTGCCTACACTCTTCCATTCCCAGTCAGACACAGCAAATTGGAGCAAATTTGCCTCCCAAACCAAGCTCCAAGCAGGCTAGATGACGTTGAGTGGCAGGCTAAGTCAGGCCCAAAGGTCACAGGTTGCTGACCCCGCTGTAAGTATAGTACATGCTACATATTTAGTACCTGACTGATGGCCGTTAACCAAACCTTTGGTCACCTCTGTGGCTGTGGGTGGCGCAAGCGGTTAAGACGCTGTGCCTGTTAACCAGCAGGCCAGGATTCAAGACCCGGGTCGGCCCCACAAGACAGGGTGAGCTCCTGTCCTTAGCCCAGCTATGCGATGCCAGCTGGATCCAATCGTATCAGCTCTGCCTCTCCATTGGACTAATTCAGTGGCGTGGAGAGGGGGATTTGCTGCTTGGGTAACAGCCTATCCTCCATAACAATCCAACCCAGGCATTCTTGCTTCGCATGCAGCGTATGCAGCACCGAGCACAATACCATAGTCTTCCAAGACTGACGGAGGCCTGGTCTCCTCTGGAAAAAGACATTACATTTATTTAGACAGGAAATGTTTACAGACAAGGTATTTTGGGTAATACCTTGTCTGTAAACAGACAAGGTATTTTGGGTACAGACAATGTTTACAGACAAGGGGTAAGTAAGTTAAGAAAATGTTCGTCCACAATGGATCCCAAGGAGAGGGACTGATCTTCAGGCGGCTCTGCCTTGTTTTCCTTTAAAAATAAGCACTGAGTTTCCAGAAGAAGGGGAAAAAAGGGATCAAATGGTGACCTTTGATGATATGCATTGGCTCAAATCCACTGGGATCTTGAGGAAATGTACAAGACAGAAATGTAAGTAGCATCGAAACACAGTTTACAGGTTAAGAAAGAGTCAAGAAGAAGGGGAAGAGCCGGTAAATGATTTAGAGCATCCCAGAAGAAAAGCAGTTCATTCAACAAGCTGACTTTGGTAAGAACTGTAGGTGAAAATATCCACTGGGGAAAGGGATTTCATGGAAAAGAAACTTCATGTAGCATGAAGCAGGAAATGGCAGCAGAAAACATGTGTCCCAGCCGAACTGCAACGGACAGACCCACCAAGGAATTGTGTGATTTGCTGTCTGGGTTTGATATAATTAGGGAGGAATCTCCATTTTTAGAAAAGGACTAGCTGCTAAGTGACATGTCTTTTGGACTGGCAGGAATCAGATCAGGCAACAAAGAAGCCTGCCTGTAGCTTGACACAAGGCCATTGTTGTATATTCAAAATGTGGAGGTATTGTGGGGTTTTCTTGACACGTCTAGTTCTCAGCTGAGCTGTCAGTGTCACTCAGCATCTCCCACCAAATGGCGCAAGTGCCTCAACTCCTTAATTCCACATATATTCCAAGTTCCTGCTAAAAATAGAAAGCATTTCAGGATTCTGTTTTCTGACAGCTTTTGAAAAAGGTTCTCAAATGCCAAAACAATTGTGCACTAATTTGAGACACAGATTTGAAAAGGAGGCAGCAGGCAGCCTGCTGTTAGCGTAACCTCTCATTTGAGTCCAGGAGGAATCTCATCATCCGTGGAAATGACACTCTGATACTCTGTTCATTGGATCCACTCTCTGCAGATCACAAAAAATAAACGCGTCACAAAAAAAGTGTTCCAGGTTTACTTTGCTACCAATTTGTTTTTGAAGCCATGTTTGTGCTACAAGGTAGCACGCTTAGGCGTCTATTTTTCCAGTGGATTGTGTGACTCACCATTTTACAGGGGCCTTTCAGGAAAGGGTTGGTGACAAATGCCCCCCCTCCACAGCAGTTTAATTAAAACAAATGATAAACACACACAGACACCCATGAAGTCAGAAGCATAAATGATGTGTTTAGATCAATATTTTTTGAGCTTTAAAGAAAAAGCCTTGTGATATGTAGCACTGCATCAATGCCTCACCTCTTATAGTGAGCCAGTGAAGTATCCCCAAAAGTCTCTCTTAGGGCTCAGACGGAAAAACACCAAGCAGGTGAGGAGGGGATGCTTGATCCAGGAGCATGAAACAAGCAGATCGAGGCTGGCAAACCAAAGGAAATCTAACTTCAGGTTTGCTGCTGAGCCTCCGCAGCCTGTGATGCCTGCAGTTGGCCACTGTGGGATGCTGACAGTGCTTGATTTGTTGCCCTATTAAATGTACTTACATCTTCCTTTTCCACTTCAACACAGAAGCACCCAGGGTAGCTTGCAAACAAAGCCAATTTTAAAAACAACAGCCGCATCAAGAACAGAAACTATACAGCATGCACAACAGCTGACAGCAGGTAACAACTCAATTGCACCATCAAGAGCCAAGCAAAACATCCAGGTAACACCCAGATGAGGAACAGAAAACGGGAAACAAACAAAACACTTCAGTTTCTTCAGAAATGTCTGTGGAGTTGAAGATTGAAGTGAGCTCCAAGGCAGGCAGTTTTGAGGCAGAGGCTCATCCATGGGAAAGACCCTTCCCATCTTGCAAAACGCAGAAAACAGTGGGACAATTAGAATCATAGAGTTGGAAAGGACCTAGTAGGTCATCTAGTCCAGCCCCTGCCTGCAGCAGGAAATCCCCCTACAGCATCCCCAACAGGTGCTCGTCGAGCCTCTGCTTGAAGATCCCCAGTGAGGGAGAGTCCACCACCTCCCTTGGCAATCTCTTCCACTGCCGAACCGCCCGAACTGTCAGAAGGACCTCTCCAGTCTAAGGGTACAATCCTAACCAATTTAGGCCAGCCTAACTCAGTTAGCCTATCTATCTACAGTATTTATATACCGGTTGTCAACTAAAAAGTTTACAAAGCGGTTTACAAAGAAAATGCAACTATTAATGGCTAATGGGTGCCTGTCCCAAAAAGGGCTCACAATCTAAAAAATGCAAAGGAACAACAACACAAGCCATTATAGCAGACATTGCTGGGATGAGGAGGGCCAGTTACTCCCCCCTCCCTGCGTGCTAAATAAAAGAGGAGCACCCACTTGAAAGAGGGCTTCTTGCCCAGCTGGTTTAGTGCAGGGGTGGACCATCTTCCCATGGTAGTGTGGGAAGATCAGTGTATGCCTGTGCACTGGCCTGACCTCCACAGGAGTGGGAAAGAAAGGCCTTATGGCACTTTTGTGACACACTCAAGTCAGCAAAGGACTTATGCTAGGGCTTATGTCAGCCTAATTGGAGGTTAGGATTGTAGCCTTAGAGAGAGGGTGGGCTCAGGTAAAAAATTATGTCTTTCAGCATCAGAAAACATTCCAGAAGAAAGGAGCATTGGATGTTATCTCCTCCATTCACCTAATCTGGGTACCCAACTGCTACAGCATCTCTGAAAGATGGCCTTCCAGCTTCTGCCTGAAAATCTCAAAAGAGGCACGGACTATTCCACAGACTATTCCAGTGCTGGACTGCTCAGACAGTAACAACATTTCCCCATGCCTAGCCTAAAGCATTATCGCAGTACAGTAATCTCACTGGCTCTAGTCCGAGCCTCAGGAGTCATAGAAAGCCAATTCTACTATTGCATGACAGTCCTTCAGATACTTGAAGATGGTTATTGTCTCTCCCCTTAGTCTTCCCAAGCTGAACAAATGAAGCTGCTTTATCCATGACTTGGTTTCCAGACCCATCACAATCTTAAATGCCCTCCATTGTAGCTGCTTGAGCTTAAAAAAATCCTTACAATGTGGTACCCAAAAACTGGGCACTAGTCCAAGTTGACTATCCCAGAGTAAAGCAGAACTATTACTTCTCACGGCTTAGGTTGCTTTAGTACTAATTAAGGACTCTTCACTTCTTCTGCACACTGGTTAGGATAATCAAGATGACCATCAAGCTGCATCAAGATGCCTACTTCACCTACAGCTGATTCCATACTGCAGTGTAGCATTATAGCTGAAAACCACAAGAAAGAAATACGTAGCAGGGGGAAAGAGAGGGTGTTAGTTACAGCTACTCTTCTACAGTGTGCTCCCCTTCCTGCCCTTTCAGCTGGCAGTACTAAATCTGGGAATCACCTTTTGGGTGTTAAAACAGCATCCCTGAGGTTCAATCTGCTTTTTTCCACCCCGAATACATTTTGAAGCAACTGCAGATCAGTTAATCAGCCAGTTTTTATTGATGTCCTGGACACGGTGGTCAGCTAAGGAGCTTAGAAATGGCAAATTTCATTAAGATTCTCTGGCAGCTGAAATAAAAGGAATTAACATGAGAAGCAGAGCACAACCCTGTCTGCTACAAATGGTAGAGACGCGTAAGAAAAATGAGCTCCTTCAGAAATAGTGCCATCATTTCTTTAAGTAATAATGGGGAGGTGTATTAAATAATAGACTAGACAAACTCTAATAAAAGCTGTCAAAAAACTGTTTTATTTTTAAACCCTTAACAAAATCTTCCCTATTTTGCTTTCATTAGCAAGCAGCAACAGTTGATCAGACCTTATTATCATCTTGTCTGGACAATATCTAATCAGCATTCAAGTACATCAGAAACAAATCAAAGGATGCAGCAAGAGCTGCTTTTAATAAAGGAATTGCGCTGAAAGCACACTCAATTCAGGGAGAATTCTCTGGCACTTAAAAATGCTTCTGAGCCACAGTGAGAAATGCAAGGCCAGATATAATAAGGAGCTCCATGAAACAAGAATCTGCCTGGCTCTGTTTGCATCAATTACAGTAAGCATCAATGTGGGTCCAGGGATCCCACTGAGATAACTGCTGAATTGAGTCTACTCCTAATCATGGTTGATAGTTCTGGGAATGGATCTGACTCAGCGAAAGACAGATAATAGTAATTGAGTGGCTTAATTTTATTATCCTTGATAACGTACATGACACCAACTGGAAAAATCTCACTGAAGCACTGAATTCTCTGCAAGAAAGGATATATCTGGCCTTTTTGCTTCCTAAGCTGAAAAAAAGCTAAGATGTCTCCATAACCCCTACCTCGTCCCTTTCCAGTCTCCTCCAGAATTGGGGAAAGGAACTATGCAGGCATAATAAGAGAAAATGTTATAGTCAGGGTGACCAGATGCCAAACCCAAAATTCCTGAACCCCAAGGCCAAAATTCCTACCAGCTTAAAAAAATTGCTAAAAATGTATTTTTCAATGGTTTTTTTTGTTTTTTGGTCATAACTTTTGCCAGGAAAGAGATATCTCAAAACTGATTTTTGCATTGGATTCTACTCTTCAATACGAATCCAACGACATATGGCATGATGTAGGACAATGAAGCCAAAATATAGAACACCTGACAGGAGGCTAAAAATCTGGACAGATCCGGGTTTTTCCGGTTATATGGTCACCCTGGTTATAGTGCAATCATTATGGGGCAGTGCCTCCCCCTCAAGTAGGTGCTGCCCCAGAGCAATCATGCTATAAATGTTGCTGGCATTTTTGAACCACACCTTCAATCACTGCAAAGATTTGTGGTAAGTGATGAGAGAACCTGGAAAAACTTTGAAACTTGGTCAACAGCGTCCAGCAAATTGCGATCACTGACTTTTATTGAATCTTGTAAGTGGCCCTGGTCATTTGCCTTAGCAACAAAAAGGTGGGACATAAATTTCTTGACTTACCCTACAATCCAAAGTAACTATGGGAAGACTTAAGAGGCACTTACTCTGGATTGCTCTGTGTATTTTCCATAGAGGGTACCATAACTACGTTGGTGTAAAAGATCCCGTAGTTCTTCTGGATTGCAGCCTTAGTAAATAAATGTGTCTTGAATTTGCTAGCTGAGGAAGCTCGTTGGCAGCTCCTTAAAGGCAATCTGCTCCTTTACTTCTCCATTAAAATTATTTCATACCACAGCAATTTGCACATTACACAAGAGCAACAAAATAATAGGAATGCCAACAAATCAGCAACATCAGCAGCAAAACTGGTAGAGATGAACTATCTGGAAAGGGCACAACAGTTCTTCATTTCTTAAAGTCAGCTGAAATAATAAAGCTTCTACACACCATCAAAAATCTAATAAGAAAGAGATACCATAAATACTGAGAACCGCAGAATTGGACCTAAGCTAGAAGAGGTCCCTCGAGGTTACACCAGTTGCCCTGAGGGTGAATTTGGCATGTTTATTTGGAAGGAAGTCCCAAAGTGTTTTTTTTCTGAGCTCATCACAAGGTAAGTACACATCGGATCGCAAAATAATTCACTGAAAGCAACTCTATCAATTCAGAGCTTTCTTCTAAAGACACTCGCATAAGATTGCAATTAATTTTGTGGAAGAACAGCAGACTCACTGCACTTTTAACGGTGAAATGCTTGGGCATATAAAAGCAGGAACTTGAATGTAAGTAAGTATGTACAGGATTGTGGCACAGAGTAAGCCTCTTTGAACGTAATAGTGCTTACTCCTGACTAAACAAAATCATGAACAGGATATAATCTACTCCTACTTGCTGGCTCCCCAGTTTGGGCCACATGGGACATAGAAGGTAGGATGCCTTAATGACGGAATACAACAAAATTATGAGAAACCCACTTCTTCCTGGGCATGGAGATCTTTCTCATCTATCAACTGGCAGGCTTAAATCTAGGAAGCCCTCTCTGTCACTCGCACAACTGCTATCTAACAACTTTAACATTAACACACAATGGAAAGCTAAAAGGGCTGCCGAACATCCAGATACAAACAGTTATGTGGATGACCCTACACAAAAGGTGCCAAGTTTTGACCTACCTCACTAGCATTGGTCAACTCTGAGCAGGATCCGTACCCGACATGGTGTCTGCCAGAACTTAAGTGGAATCTTGCATCTACTCCTCAGTGTGATTGTGGTGCTCCTTGACAAAATATTCACCACATTGTGTCCAAGTGTCCACCAAGAGTTTACACTGGCCCAATGACTGATTTTTTTCCCAATACAGACCACTCTGTCCTTGAATGGTTGGGTGGACTGGACATTAACATTTGATTTACCATAAGTCCTTGTATTTGCCATATTCAGAACTGAGTAAGTCCATAAGTCCATAAATACATAAGCTGATACATTTGCCATATTCAAACTTATGGTAAATCAAATGTTTCCCTACTTACTCCTACTTACCAAAAACAGAATCTCTTTCAGGAGCAAAAAAACCCCCAATAACCAAATAGGGCTGATTTCTAAGTATGTGGCTGAAATCCTAACCACACTTTCCTGGAAGTAATTACTATTGAACACAGTGGGACTTACTTCTGAGTAAACATGCTTAGGATTGCACTGTGTATCAGACTGTAATGCTCTTTGAAACCATACCTGCCACATAGGATGTAGAAGGCTTAGTAGGGTTGTCAATGAATGAATTTCGCATAAGATCAGAATTTCCCTCCAGCAAGGCTTTAGTAAGCATTGTGCAGATTATGAATCTGAGCATCTCAAAAGAGAGTTTTAAGTGGTAAAGATGTATATGAAGATACAATCATGGAAAGGTTACAGAGTACTATGTGTGCTGGGGAAGAGTTGACTTGGAAAACCAGTGGTGTATCTCACAAGCCTTGCAGAGTTTCTGCATACAAACATTACAAAAGGGCACCCTAGAAGGATGGAGGAGATGGGAACCAACCGACTCCATCCCACACAATTCCACAGAGACTAGGCATGCATCAGAGATTTTTACTTTGTGAATTTTTTATTGAAGATGAATAATACAGTATAAGTCACCATTTCAAAACCTCAGGAATTTCAAATATTGGGGGGAACCCTTTAGGATTTAAGATCAGTCAGTATGAAATCCCACTATTTTCTCGTATCCACCAGAAAGCATGAGAAATTAGACATTAAAGCAGTTAGCTTAAATTCTGCACCACATGTAGAGTTTCAGACACGTTACTGGATTTAGAAAATTTGACTCCAAACTTTAACTGTTGAGGTTTCCTCAGTCATTTGTAAAAGATACACCTAATGAATATCTGCCTAACACAGCTCTACAAGGGACAGTACTTCCCCAAAATGCCAAATGTACTTCTGGGCAGTAGATGCAAAGGTCTGGAGGCTGCAGAGAGCGTGCATGTGCACACCCCTCCCTCTTGAACCAAATTATAGGAGATGGGCTGGGGAAATGCACATAAGATACAGGAAGTCCAGGGAGGCCGCTTTAAACTGTCTCAGAAACTCTGCATTACAGGGAACTGTTCCATAGGACTGCAGGCAAGGAGGCAGCCAAGTTCTCCCAAATACTGACTGTTCACACATTCACTGGAAGCCAGAAGTCTCATCTTTCCAATTTGCTGTCATCCTTTTAACAACTGGGAACTAATGCTGCATTTATTATTGGCATTTATTTCCTCCCTTTCCATTATAGAAATACCCAAAATGGCTAAGAACACAGTAATGATGATGCCCATAACAATATTAAAAAAGCCCACAACTGAAATAACAAATCCAGCCAAAGTCATGAAATAAAGAAACAGCATCAAAAGGTATACTGCATAAGCTGTGATTTTCAATCAAGGTGCCATGGCAAATTGGTGTGTAGCAAATGGTCCACATGCCTGTTGTGGAAGTTTGGTGGATGGAAGTTTGGTGGAACCTCCAAACCAACAGCACAGTGAACTCTGTCAGTTGTCCAAAAACTTGATGGCGCACCACGGCAATTTTAATGCCTTGTCAGTGTGCCATGAGATGATGAAAATTGATGCTCTTCAGCAGTGTCAAAGCAAAAGCAAGCAGGCCTCAGTCAGTCTTGGAAGACTATGGTATTGTGCTCGGCACTGCATACGCTGCATGCGAAGCACGAAAGCCTGGGTTGGATTGTTATGGAGGATAGGCTGGTACCCAAGCAGCAAATCCCTCCTCTCCACGCCACTGAATCAGTCCAATGGAAAGGCAGAGCCAATACGATTGGATCCAGCTGGCATTGCAGAGCTGGGCAAAGGACAGGAGCTCACCTTGTCTTGTGGGGCCGACCCAGGTCTCGAACCCTGGCCTGCTGGTTAACAAGCACAGTGTCTTAGCCACTTGCGCCACCCACAGCCAAAAGCACATGATAGAAAAATGCTATCAGAGAGCCCTGAAGTTCACAACTGTGATAGCTTCCCACTGTACTTTTTAAAAAATTTTAACAACAACAAGGCAACAACTTTATTCTGGAATCCACTATTAAGAACATAAGAAGAGCCTCGACTGGATCATGTCCAAGGTCCATCTAATCCAGCTTCCTGCATCACCCAGCGGCCCACCAGATGCCTCAGGGAGCACATGCTCTCCCCTGCATTTGGCATTTTGAGGTTCTCCACCTCTACACAACCCTCATGGCTTGTAGGCTGTGATGGTCCTTTCCTCCAGGAATTTGTCCAATCCCTCCTTAAAGGGATTTTCTCTTGTGGAGCCCAACTGTCTCACCCCACATCTAGGGGTATATGATGGTGGATTACTGGCCTGGATCAGGACTGGATTATGTATTAGCTAACCCTCTCCCCCAGATGACCGGGCAACGTCTCCAAAGTTTGTCCCTAAATTTCAGGCATAGTATGCTTGCATTGGAAAATCAAACCCACTTTTTTTGAATGTCTAAAACATGCTGGTTTGAAACCATTTCTAAAAAGTATTTTTTACAAAAATAATCAACTTTATACTCAATTTGTACACTAATGAATAGAGCTAGGAGGTTGAAATTGTACAGTCAGAAACAATGTTATATCGAGATATGTGCTAAATTTCACATTTATCACTTCACTATTGTGGGAGCTCTACGTCATTAAACTTTGAATTTTAAAAAAAAATGATTTTATCAACTTTGCTGCAATTTATCCACTCTGTATGAATGAAGCCAAAATTGTTATTGGTTCCACTGAATAGAGCAGAAAGAGTTGTACAAGCTAGTTCAGTTTCATTTGTTTAGGGCAAAATCCAGAGTAACTGCTGGGAATCCTTGCTCCGGTATAACAACTTACTTTGGATTCCAATATGAATTTCTCATAGGTTTTCACTAGGTAGTGCAGTAACTACGGGTGCACGTAAAGTCTCTTACATGCTCCCGTAGTTACTCTGGGTTTGGGGGTTAGAGGAAATATTGTATCCCAAAGTTGCCAAAATCTTATAGTCGTACTCAGTGATGGGTTTCAAAGAAACTAACAACCGGTTCTATGCCCATCTGGCAGCCACTTTTAAATGGCGATTTTTAAACTTTATATGTCCTATCTCTCATTAACAACTGGTTCTATAGAGTAGGTGCGAACCTGCTGGAGCCCACCACTGGTCGTACTGTTCATCGACGTGGTATGGGGTCAAACAAACCACTATATCTCAATAACTATTCCACATGCAAAGCTATAATTTTACAAAAGTTCATTTGAGATATGTGGGACTTTGAAAACAAAATTTCACAAAATCCATGATGGTCATGTGGGGAGCCCTAGACCACTTGCCCTGGAATGACACGAACCCCCTTTTTTTCCTCCCACTGAAAGGGCTGTTATGCACAGCAGACAATTTTTTTAATTTAACAATTAGAAATTTTCCTCCATTTCTTTCAGGAAATTGTGTCCAACATTCAAAGCTTTCCAAAGCGTTCTCTTAAAAATACTCATACTCAATTTGCACAATTTTGCCAAGCGAAACAAGGCTTGAAAATAAAACGCAGGAGCCTCGGGCGTCAGCGCCAGTAAAATCAATCTGTGACCTTTTCACCATCGGCGGCAGAGCCTCACTAACCATCACCAACAATAAAAAGGGCCAGAATCAAAAGGCAGCTAGCAATTTTGTTGATGATACATGAAGCAGAATACAAACACAGCTTGATCTTTTGCAGCTACACTGAAGCTTCGCTGCCAGCGGGAATGAAAATTTGTATCTGTCAGTTTGCTAAACTGCCCAAACTGTGAAGGCTCCAAGGAAGAAGGCGACTGTTGGAAGCAGGGGTAAAAAGTTGCATTTCTCTCAGTATAATCATCCCTTAAAATAACTCATTTCCATACTGCTGAAGCATGAGAATGCACGTTTGTGCCTGGACTGCATAGTGTATGCAACACCACCTAAAGCCACTGAGATGTGTGTTTCGCAGTTGCGTGCTCAGAAGTTGTGGTCAGAGGTAGCACACTGATCCACATGGCGAGTCAGTGTGGACAAAAAACAGTTCACCACATTAGTAGCCTCCAATTTATCAAGTTTTATAGCTTACAATGATTAGTATTCAAAAGAATACTAATAAGGAAGGAAAAGCCAAAGGCAAAAGAAATAAGAATAAGGCAAGGTGTCAGAGACGAAGATCTTCATTATATGAGGTGTGATCAATAAGTATCAGGACTGGTGCTCTAGTTAAGGAGCTAAAATACGCAGAGTGAAGCCACTGGGAACAGATTGACCTTGACGCCAGCCGAGCAGTTTTAACATCCTAGCTCACTTCCTCTCTTTACAGCAGTGCTTGGAAGGAATGTGTGTAGTGTGTGATTGTCGCACTGACCATGACAGAGAAAGTTTGTGCCAAAAGCTTGGCAGTACCTACTCAGAGACCTACACCAAGTTGCAGAAAGTGTATGGAGAGGAGTACGATACGATACGATAAACCTTTATTGGCATATACAGCAATAAAAAGACACTAGTGAACATAACAAGGAGTATTTGAGCCTCACACAAGTAGTTCAGACGCTTCCAAGATGACCAACAAAATGACAGTGACAAACGTCGACAACAGTCCTGCAACCAGCAGAACTGAGAAAAACAAAGCAGATGTGCATGCAGCTGTGAGGAGAAATCCTGAAGCTATGAGTTATCAGGAGACGTGCAGATTAGTTACGATTCAGTTCAGTCCATTCTCACTGAAGATTTGGGTATGAGACACGTGTCTCCCAATCTTGTGCCGAAACTGCTTTCAGCTGACCAAAAAGAAACTCAGGTTTCAGTTGCGCAAAATCTCCTCGATTGTGTTAAGAATGTTGAAAACGTTTTGAAAACAATTGTAACGGGTGATGAATCATTGGTCTGTGGCTATGACCACAAAACCAAGGCTTAGTCTTTGCAGTGGAAGACCTCAAACTCTCCAAGACCGAAGAAAGCACAAATGAATCAAAGCAAATATGAAGGCACGGTTGACTGTTTTCTTCGACTACAAGGGGACTGTTCATCATGAATATGCTCTTTGTGGTCAGACAGTAAAAAAAGGAGTACCACTGTGACGTGTTGTGGCATTTGCTGGATGCTATTCATCAGAAAAGGCCAGAATTGTATGCATCTGGTGAGTGGCAATTGCACCATAACAACGCACTGCCCATTCAGTGCAGCTTGTGCAGCAATTTTCGGCCAAGCACAACATCGCCCAGGTCTGACAGCCACCATATTCCCCAGATCTCGCCCTTGTGGCTTTTTCCTCTTTCCAAAAATCAAATCCCATTTGAAAAGACGAAGATTTCAGGATGTTGAGGAAATCAAAGTGAACTTGACGGGGCAGCTGCTGATTATCCCAGAAAACAAGTTCCAGGAATGCTTCCATCAATGGAAACTGCGCTGGATTAAATGTGTGGGTTTACTTTGAAGTGGACTACTTTGAAGGGGATTAAATGCCAGATTATGTGTTTTCTTTTTATAGCACCAGTCCTGATACTTATTGATCACAAGGTTTAATTACAGGTAATTTCAGTTATAGATCTCAATACAGAAAAAGAAAGCAAAGGTCAGAGACAAAAAATGGGTAGGAAGGTGATTATCAAACCCACAAATGTAAAATGGCGCATGGAACATTCGAAAGAGAGAACAGAAGTTCCAAAAATAAGAAAAAACAACACTTGGACAATAATTTATTTAAATAATAAAGACAAAACAACTGAGTTTTTCCTGATATAAGTGGAATAATTTCTGAACCTCAAACATTTCTAGTTTGTTACTGTTTATGAAGGAGGTGGGATGCACGTTGCCAACAAGGAACCGAGTAAGACAGGCAGCCCTACCCAAAGATATCCACTAAAACCATGGCTGATTGTAGCTAAACTTTGCCTAGATGCACACCCGACTTTCCAAAAGCTGTAATTTTAAAAAAAACAATCAAAGCCCTACAAAGCAAAAAATATATACACAAGAAGGTCTACCTTGTCTTTGAAAATCCATCAGGATCTAAAAGCAAGAACGAAATCTGACAAAAAGAAGAAGGGAAGGAGGACTCATTTTTTAGAGTTGTTGCCCATTTTATAGAACACCAAAGCTGACACCTGGCAAAGACATTGAGAAAGCAATATTTGTGATGAACAATTGATTATGGCAAAACTGCTTCATGATGGAGGCAATCACCGTATCTTGCAGTTAATCAACATAATAGCCTTCCTGGACGCGTCATAATTTAGAAGGAGCTGAGGTAGAGCTTCTGACTAAATTTGTCAAAGATGAATTTTTGCACAGGTATCACTTTCATTGGAATCTCTCTCCATCTCACAGCCATAATACGTCAGTCAATCCTGAGTTTCACACCAACACAGAGAACTGCATATAAACTTCACATCTTCCCCTTTTTTTGGTCTCCTGACATTTACTCTTTCTGTAGTGCAGGAGCTCCTCCAAATTCACTTTGACAAACCATTTTTAATGCAAAACGAAAGGGAACTGATTTACAGTACAAGGAATAGTAGCCCAATCCGAACCAATCTTCCAGAACCAAAGCAACGGCAGTGCAGCCCTGACATAAGGGAACAAAACATCCCATTATCTTAAGGATGACTCCATGACTGCCCCCCTAACACAGTAAATGAAATAGGCTGACTTATACTGCGGATAAAAAAACATGCTCATATATTATGATTTTAGCTGCAGTATTCTGAACCAGTTGCAGTTTCCAAATATTTTTAAAGGGCACACCACGCACAGTGTGTGAAGTCATTACACTGCAAAAGATGCCTAATAATTAACCCAAACCTGTGCTGTTACAAACTTCAGGTTCCTTTATGACTCACATTTTTGTATTTCAGTGTGTTTCATTCTCATTAAAATCTACAATACATTGAAAAAATAAAGAATGAGGGTTTAATTTCATAACTGTTCCTTTAGAATTTTGCATTGTACAGAATCTGCATAGGAAACTGTTCTGAATGTATCAGAGTCCATAACAAAATTATCAACTACACCCTTTGTAATGATTATTCTCCTTTCCCCCTATACCCTGCACAAAAAGCTCTTTCAATCTGAAAAAAACTTAACGATTGAATGGTGCCCTTTAGCTCCTTTCGTTTAAGCAACAAACCTTTCTGGCTGCTTGACTTGTATTTATAGCCAGATATGGCAGGAGGGCATGTAGGTATCCGAATTACTTTCTGGTTCTGTCAAGCTCCTGATTGACAGCTTCTTGGCCTGTAGCTTTCAAGTGAATCTAATTGTTGAGTTGCTGCTTTGTCTTTTATTGATTTAGATTTCAGTTTTTTATTGATTTTGTGTTTTACCGATGTTAGAGCCCATCCTATATATGTCCAATCCAAAGTATGTCCAATTATAGTCAATGGGGCTTACTCCCTGTAAGTGTGGATAGGATTGTGCCTAAGTCACCTCAAGTAATCCATTGGGTTAGGAAAGGGGTTTATATGATGTAAGAAATACTGTTTAGACACTTCCCTTCTCTCTAGGATCTAATGCCAAACAGTTAACTTAGAGCACAATCTTAACCATGTCTACTCAAAAGTAAGCCTATTTGTGTTCAGTGGGTCTTAATCCTAGGAAAGTGTCTTTAGAATTGCAGTCTCAGAGCACAATCCTAACCAAGTCTACTCAGACGTAAGCCCCATTGTGTCCGATGGGTCTTACTCCCAGGAAAGTGTCTTTAGGATTGCAGCCTTACTCAGTCAGATATATTCTAGCAACCTGTGAATCCCATTTATAGCACTTTTACTATTCCTGGAATTTCACTGACCCTAATTGAGATGGCGCTTCTTCTCCTCTCCTCTTGCATGTGCAATAGGAAATGCCAGAATAATCTACAGTACTCTGAGACTTGCTGTTCTTTGAGGGATCATGTCACATAGGTTAGCAAATACCTCTTCCAAGTTTCCTATATGGAAACTTCCAAATGGGGAAATGCTCACAGTTTTTATTAGTGAAACTGCTTGGTTCCTAAGTTCTAATAAAAAAGATTTATTGAGTGCTATTTTTAGAAAGGATTTCTATATACAGTACATTTCATCTTCAATACCTACATTCCTAAGATTTAAAACCATCAGAGCACTACAGTGCCAAAGGGCAGTCTTAGGGTGCAATCCAGAGTAACTACGGGGAGTCCATGCTCCAGTGTAAAAACAATTTGCTCTGGATTGCAATATGAATTTCCCATAGGTTTTCACTAGGTGGTGCAGTAACTACGGGTACATGTAATGTTTCTTACGTGCTCCCGTAGTTACTCTGGATTGTAGGGTTATGCCACCCTAGGCAGCTTGGACCATCAGACATATGTGCTCTGGCCTCTCCATACAGTCCTGTAATTCCAGAGGGATGGTGCAGATGGTGCACTTTCCAGGCCAGTGCAGGAAATGTTGAGGCCATAGGGAGAGAGGTGAGGAGGTAAGAGGGGGTGTTTTGGGACAGGGGTGAGCAGGCAGAGGGCAGGACAGAAGGGAAGCAGGGAGCAGGCTTGGACCGACAAGTGGGAAGTGAAAATGGGCTTGGACCAGATCCAAGCCTCCATCAGGGAGCAGTCTGTTCAGACTTTGGCCATTTCCGGAGGTGCTGCAGTTCCATCGGGGACAAGGGGATGAGCCTTCCCTTCGCTGCAGTAGTCCCACAACATACACTGGATACAGAACAGGCTAAGTCAGGCTGCCTGTTCCAGAACACGTTTGGATAGCACTGCCATTTTCTTTTACATTTTTATTTACGCAGCTCTAGCGCCTATGAACTCTTGGTTTGCTGAGTCAACAGCCTTTTGGCAAGCACCAAGTAAACAAGTCTATTTCAGTATCAAACAGAAATACGAGATAAAAACATTTATTCATCATGCAGAAGGCATAAAGAATTCAAGGAAACTACAAAAGCTACAAATTTGTTTTACGTGATTCTAACATGTTCACTGATAAGCTTCTGATAGTTGCTGGTCTGACCAAGTCTGTGCAGGTTTATAAAGCACAACATCCATAATGGAGGGAGAAAAAATCTTTCCACATCAAAAAAAAAAGGAAATAAAGAAATTCTTTTTAGACTGTCCAACTGTCCAATCTAATAATCCTGGAAGGCAGGGACATATTTTATATTCACATTTTAGATATGATCCAGGGAGAAAGCAGCTTGTATAAGGCTTGCTGTGGAGAAACTTGAATTTGGATATTTTACTCATTAGCTAATGCAATTAGCCTGCCTCCTTAAGAAAGAGAAATATAAATAAAATACAGACCATGCAGCACAGAAGAGCCATCACTACAGCAACAACTGCAGTTAAAAAGGGTCAGGCTGGATCCCATAGGCCAGTGGTTCTCAATCTTCCTATCTCTGTGACCCCTTTATATTCCTCATGTTGTGGGGACCCCCCACTGAGACCCCTTTATATTCCTCATGTTGTGGGGACCCCCAACCATAAAATTATTTTCGTTGCTACTTTAAAACTGTAATTTTGCTACTGTTATGAATCGTAATGTAAATTTCCGATAATGCAGGATGTATTTTCATTCTTACAAATGAAATGTGTCTTCTATGCACATGTTGAACACAATGAGATTTATTTCAGAGTAGGCATGCATAGGATTGGGCCCTGAGGCTACAATCCTATCCACATTTACATGGGAGTAAAGGCCATCCTGACTATAATTGGATTTATTTCAGAGTAGGCATGCATAAGATTGGGCCCTGAGGCTGTCAGTCAGCCCCAATACGCACGCAGCTACAGCTGGAGGTCTGGCAAGCCTGACCTGCCCCCCTGCACCAGGGGTCTTTAGGTGACCCCCAAAGGGGTCCCGACCCCCACTGACATAGGCAGCAATGTTGTAGAAATGTAAAACATACTGGGAAAACAGGACTTTTCTACTTGTTCCCTGCTGAGTCCTAAGAGAGAGCTTGTCCTTCTCTTCAGCCCCTTCTAGGGTTTCTGCGCAAAATAAGAAATTATGCAAAAATTAAGCCCATTTGCTCAAAAAACCAATTCCAATGAGGATATGCCTGATGAAGAGGAAAAGAGGGTGCAAATTTCAAACATTTCTTTAGAGCACAAGCAGAATCTTCAATTGTAACAGAGAACAGAAAGTTCCTTGACTAGTTCATATTTCGTCTGACAAATACTTTTTCAGAATCCTATAAATGACGGCTGGGAGGTCTGAGTGTCTAACATTAAGTATATATTATAACTTAATGTTCTGCAAAATTTAAAATGTTCTGCAATTCGGCAGCAATTAGCATGACTGAGCATTTGCTGAGTGGTCTTTCAACTTCCAGTTATCACCATGTATGTCAGATTCTTCCCTCCCAGGCTTTCCCTGTACATGAACCTTTGCCTTTTCCTCTTTTGACTTATACATTAATTGCAGTAGCAGTAAGATGTCAACATATATTGATATAATAGGCTTTCATTAAGCCACTGAGGTATTTCATTTTTAAAACATTTTATGAGATGCTTCAGGATTTGCTCAACTGCTGCTTAAAGAGAAATGTCATTTTGATACAGACAATCCAAGGCAAATATTGTTTTCACTTGAAATGTGAATGTGCACCTTTTCCAGCCAAATTTAAAGCTGAAAAACAAGGGTGTGCATTAGAATTAAGGGTGCATTAGATTCGAGTACAAATACTCAAAATTTAATGTGGGGCTGGGCTGAAGGGAGGACTGTTTCCCACCCCAGGCCAAGCTCTGGAAGCCCAGATTGCACATAGGACTCCCACAGCCTGGACTGGGGTGAGTATCCTCTCCCCCCGCCACCGCCAGTCAAAGCTCTGGGAGGGTCTAATGCACAAATCTGATGCACATTCTATTTTAAAAGATGTGTCGAAGTGCAACTCATAGCAAAGAAGAGGAACAAACTTCTCCATAGACACTCTACCATTAAGTGAACACAGCAGATCAAGGTGCTGCTCATTCGCTTCACAAGCAGCTGGGACTATTTAAGATGGTCCTCTCTGTAGCTCTCTGTACCCTTTTTCGTTGTTGATAGTCCTTCTGCCTTTTTGCCTCTGAGGATGCCGGCAACAACGCACAGCGAAATGTTAGGCCTCAAATTACAGCTTGCCAGACATCCAGAAAACCCGGGAAGTAACATACAGCAGTGCTCAGATTTGCGCTAGCTATTTCAGTTGCACAGATCTGAGTAGCCCTATTGAAGTGGCTGTGTCATGGAAAGAGGGTAAGAATAAATGAATTCTCTTATTCTGGTCGGCACTGAATCCACCTCCTACTTTGCACTGGATATAGCACATCCCAACTGGCCTTCCTGTTCCAGTGCTGAATAGCACTGGACTGAGCAGGATAGTGGGGCATTTCAGTAAACCAACCCTGTCTCATCCTTTACTTCTGCTGCATCAGCCACCTGCTTTTAGGAGTACCATGAGTCACACAAGCAGATCCCTTTTCTTAACTCAGGGGTCCTTGCTGGGTCACACGAGGACCCAAGACTAGAGCCCTGCTGCCGCCAGCCTGCTGAGTTTGCTCCAGGCCAGGAATGAACAGCGCATGTGCAGCCTATTTGCTTGGCTGTGCATGCCCAGACAGCACCTGCCTGGAGTGAACTGAGTAGGTGCAGCTTGGTGTAGGGCTGTGCATGCCCAGTTTGCTCTAGGCAGGATTGATTTAGGCTTGCAGCAGCCCAGCGACTAGGCTATTTTTTCATTTCTTTGGAACAAAATGAAAATAAAAAACACCAATACAGATATAAGTTTGCAGTTATTACTGAGTAAAAGGAGACACAGGCAGTCCTACAATAAAGCCTTTAAACAACATTTCTCGTCTATTTTCTCTGAAAGGGTTGAGGATTGTAAAAAGCCAAATTGGTCACCCATCGCTATCACATTCAATTTCCAATCGAACGCCCTTCTGAAGTTGAGGCAAGTGCTGGCAAGAAGAATGATCATTGGGGGCCACGTGAAGCACTCCCTCGCAGCAGGAAAGAAGCACTTTGCTGCTGCCTTCTTATCTTGGAATGCCTTGAAACGGGAAACTCAGCTATACTTCAATTAACCCAAAAGGCTGGCCGAGCCTCTGATTGCTAATGCGCTGGGAATAAGATAATACTTAGCAGCTTATTACATTAATCAATTAGATAAAGAATTAAATGGGTTTAAAGGAATGAACCATTTAAATGGGTAATAGCAAGCTGTAGTACCCTAAATGAAGCAACTAATAAATGAAGATAAAGATGGAGAGTCACAAGACTAATGAAGTTGCTGAACCCAAAGCTCAGTGATACAGGAAAAGAGGTGGGCCTTTGGCACCAGGTTCAGTTAAGACAGCCTATAACGGATGCTCTGCCAAGGGCACAAGAAACCAGAAAGCTCTCCTTTGCAAACTCCATTTCATTAACTGGAACCTGCACAAAAGCACATTACTGTGTTCTGAAAAACACCCAGCCTTGCTTTCTGGCTTTAAAAAGTCATCAAAAAGCAACACTGTCATTTTCATTTTGTCCTTCTAACCTATCCTGTAATTACAATAAGCTAGAGATTCAGGGCTAGGAAACCACTTTCTGTCTCAGTGGTGTTTTCCTGTGCAGAAGCCAATTGCTGAGATACCAGCCTCACTGTTGGAAGCAGTGACAGGAGCTGGGCATCAGTTTTCCCTTTTGGCTAGCATACCTTGATGAGGTTCTTATCCCCGAGACTCCTGCTCCTCTGATTTGTTTTCATTTCCTTTAAAGGTTGCAATGCTTACATCTCATGAGATCTCATGTGGTGCAAAACCGAGTTGCCTGGGAAAGCATCCTGCACTGCCCCTCTGAGTTTACCATAACATCTCAAGAAGGGAGGGAGAGAAAGGCTGTAAAGGGAGTCATGGGGTGTTTACATGGGGTGTAAAGGGAATCATCATCCTCATCAAGCACGATACCACAGACTTTCAAGAATGATGGATGCCGATGCACAAAGGGAATCATGGGAGTCATAATTATAAGAAGAGGTTGGAGAGGAGAGTTGATATAACACCAGTGGGTTAATGCTTCAATAATGAACAGAAGGACAGTAGCTAAGAGTGGAAGGGGGTACAGTGCCCCTTCCATACATACACTGAGAGAATGTCTGAGAAACTGGATTTCTGAAATATGGTTGCCATATATCCCTAAAAACAGGACAATCCCAATTATTGGGGATTGTCTTCACATACTAGCAAATGTCCCGATTTTGAGGAAGAGAATTATGGCAATCCTACTCTGAAAGGCACTTCCAGTTTTTGTTTTTCAGAGGTCTCTAAGATGTCATATGGGGGTGTTAAAAATTTTTGGGGAAGGATTTTATGGAAGGATGCCCTTAGCTAATTGGATGGCCATTTGATTGTTCCTATATTGTGCTTAATCATAGAGCTGGCTGAGACTGTTCATTCATCCATTCCCCTCTTTCTACCAACAATGAAAAATATCAAAGTGGCTTACAATTATTATAAAGTATCACAGAGAAGGTACAATTATGATACAATTACTAATTAAAACGAGATAAGAACAATAAAACCAGACAATAAAATACCATTAAAATGATATTAACACAAGTTAACACAAGTTTTAACACAAGTTAACACAAGTTAAAAGACCACGCATAAACAGGCAGACAACAGTAAGATATCTAGGAACAGCCATCATAAGCCTGTCTAAATAAAAATATCAGCTGATATTGTTCTAGATAAATTCCATTGCTGCATTACGAGGACTGGATCTTGCAAAATACTCTCCTAAATATAATGTCCAATTTAGTCAAGCATTTCTTCCAATGAAACAGAAGATACATTTCCATATTTGTTGCAGAGAAAAATGAGGCTTAAAAATTGCCTACTTGAGTACTTGTAAACCAGTCTGTATCACACACGTCCCCTTCAGAATACTCAAGCGAAGGGAAAAGTTTTGGCAGCTCCTTCCAAACTGCTCACCTTTCCCCCCATTGCTTCAAGGGGCAATAATGAGCCATGAGTGCCCCAAGAGTGCCCAAAGATCTCCATATAAACCAGCTATTGAGGATGGCATCTGCAGTGAGTGAAAGGAGAGGAAGGAGGAACAGGGGCTGCGGTAGCCATATACCAGTTTTCGGGGATTGCGCTCACATACTGGCAAGTTTGACAGGGGGTCCTGTCCCGGAAGAGGTGCTGGCAGCAGCTTCTGCAATGGAGGGCAAACTATGAGGGGACCCAGCACAATCTGGACCTCAATCCAATCTCTGCTAACCGAGTAAGGAAAGTTTCCTCCCTCCCACTCACTTTGAGATAAACAGGTAGATACAAAATCATTGATAATGAGATTCCACTTGTAATTTAATAATGGATTTGAATGAATATTTGTTTAAATAAATGTATATTAAACAAATATAATATAGCCAAGACATCACTGGAAGTGACATCACTGTGATACCAAAGCCCTTCCATTGTAATACCAGAGATAATTCTCTACTGAGAAATTACTCCCGTTGTGTTTAATGAGACTTACTCCCAAGAAAGCAGCCTGACTGCTCATTCCGAGATGATAGCACCCAGTGCCAGATTCCAAGATGACGAAACCCAGCTTTTCATGATCCCCCTGAAATGAAATCACGACCCTCCCCAAGATGGTCTTATTTCCCTTTGAGAACCACTGAATTAAGGAAATACAATACATTCTGTTTAAGATCAAAATACAAGAAATACATTTGGACTCACTTAACCAATGGTATCTCATCTATCTCATCATGATAAAAGTTTCTTTGCTGCACTTTTTTTCTCAACCACTATACTTTTTTTCTTTTCCTCCTCAAATATACTTTTAAATATTTATCATTCATGTTTTTTTACAAATTAAACCCTAGATCAGCCACTTTGTGATCGTGAGCATTCCTGATTCACTTAGCGGCTACCAAAATACAAGCAGCCAATAGATTACCGTAATTATTGGTGTGATTGACCTTAATTTTATTTTCAGATATTCCAACAATATCGTTCTCATTTCTAAAGCTACTTTCCAGCCTGTCATCCTATTTATATAATCAATGACATTCTTCCAAAATATTTTTATACTGAAACTCCTCCACCAAATATGTTCAAAGTCGGTGCTATCATTGCTTTCCCCCCAATACCATACATCAGGTAAATAAGCCAGCTACTGTGGCATCAATTCCAAGTTGCACGCTCCTTTGCTAAGGAGGGTAGAATGATGCAGAGGCAGAGAATGGGTGAACTGGGCCTGGAAAGGTGGTGGGTTTAATGGCAGTGGAGGCCATCAAATCCATCAAGATTCAGGGCTGCAATCCTAATCCTCAGTCGGGACGTTTCTGGACCTGATCCTATGCCCTGGGTCCATGCAGATTTAGCTGGTGCAGGTCTGAGCAGACCTCCTGCTATTTAGCTGGTGTGTGTCTAAGCAGAGCCCCTGACTTACTCCCAGGTAAGAAAAAATTGATTTTACCCCACAAATATTCTTTGGTTGCTAGTAACTTAGATTTATACTCTATGTTCTGGAATTAGTTTAGAATTAGATGATTCAGGGCTGCAATCCTAACCCTCAGTCAGGCTGGCATAAGTCCTGGCACAAGTCCTATACTGGCCTGGGGTTGTCACAAAAATGTCATAAGGCACTTCTGTGCTCTAGAACAGTGGTTCTCAATCTTCCTAACGCCGTGACCCCTTTATTAGTTCCTCATGTTGTGGGGACCCCCAACCATAAAATTATTTTCGTTGCTACTTTATAACTGTAATTTTGCTACTGTTATGAATCGTGATGTAAATATCCGATATGCAGGATGTATTTTCATTGTTACAAATGAAATGTGTGTTCTATGAACATTGAACACAATGGGATTTATTTCACAGTAGGCATGCATAGGATTGGGCCCAGAGGCTGTAAGTCAGCCCCACTGCACGTGCAGCTACAGCCAGAGGTCTGGCAAGCCTGACCTGGCTCCCTGCACCAGGGGTCTTTAGGTGACCCCCAGGAAAGCTCTATGCAACCCTCAAAAAGGTCCTGACACCCACTTTGAGAAACAGTGCTCTAGAAAGTTAGGCCAGTGCATGGACATGCACTGGTCTCCCCCTAACACCACGTGAACAGGGAGACAGATGAATAATGCCAGCCTAAATAGGTTAAGATTGCCCCCTGTGAGCCCAATTTATCCAATTTTTTAGTGATGGTGCAGTTGTGCCAGTGGGGTGTGTGTTCCACCCTGTGATGGTGAGGCAGTCACAGAGGCCTCCTTAACATAAGCGAACATTTGTTCCCTGACCCCAGGACTGCACTGCAGCTGTATTGGTGCAGGAAGGTTGGATGGGATTGGGCTTTAGAGCCCAAGCATATTTCCAAACCTCCCAATGCAGCGACACCAAAATGGCTAGCTCTGCTTTCTGTGGGGAATTGTGGAGGTGTCCTCTGGGCTAAGGGAACAATTATTCCCACACACATTTTATCCAGAGAGTGGGAAAAAACCCAATAAGAATCAAATTTAACATGATATGCAAAAGAAATAAAAGGCTTTGTCAAACAGCAAGGTTTTAATAAAATAGGTCCGATGCTTTGCGTCACCCTTATTTGCTTATTTGAGCCCTTATTTGCAGACTAGGTTCCCCAAAGGGCAATTTCCAATGAACCAAATTTGTACAGCAGAGAGAAAAACTGATAATCAAGGGACAACGGCTGTTGAGTAATATAATAAAGAGTAAGGATGGAAAAGCAAACACTCATCTAGATTAAAAATAAAACAGAAAGGGAATAGTATTCATTGAGGAAAGGCTGACAGCAATGGAAAATAAAAAGCAGTTAAAGAAAGTCAGGGATGCTTGTGGGTAAGAAACGTGCAAAAGCCAAAGGCAAGTGATGGAAGAATTAATTAAGATTGGAGAAAAATGTAATTTCCCCAAAGCATTATCTTAATGTCAGTTTAGATTTTAAGAAACAAATCATCAGTCAGTCTGACTACAGGAAATGATGATATAGTTCTTACATATTTTTTTTCTTGTGATGCATCAGAAAAACACGTAGGCACACATTTCCTAGACTGTCAAGTGTTCCTCAAAATTTTATCACTACACTGGGAAATGCTTTGCCTGTTTGATTCCATCATATCAAACCAAAGGTTCTAGTTCCCAGCAAAGATCCAGGTAATCAGATATGATGAAATTTCCCTGAAGCAGGCCATAAGCTGTCTTAACTCCCCACTACATACATGCCTCCGACAGGCATGTACCTACATACTTGCCCTGCCTTCATGTTAGCTTACCTTGTGGGGGAAGGGGGAAAGGTATAGTACGAGAAAACTATCCTACACTAACTGGGCATATCCCATGCTAACTGGGCAAGAGGCACTCTTTCAAGTGGGTGTTCCTCTTTATTTAGTAGCCAATAGGACAAGCAATTCCAGCAAACATTTGGATTCGGTAGCAATTAAATACCCATTTAGGAGACCCTTCACAAAGTGAAGATGCTGTCTCTCTGTAATGCTGTAATGTTGTAATGTTGTTGTAATATAAATCTACAATGGAGATGAATTGAGAACAATGTAAATCTTATTTAACAGAGAGTCTTAAGAGGCTTTTCAGCCATTCTGTACTTAAGAGAGGCCGGATATATTAATATCATTACAACAGATTAAAGAAAAGTCATTATTAAGTAACTTAATCTCATTGAAGAGAAAAGGATTTGAGTGAATAGATAAACATTAACATAGGAATTTGATGCTTGGCTGCCATATTGATTCCTGATTGTAATGTATGGGAAGGAGCAAAAGGCATGAAAAGGGGTGTTAGAGAAGGATGCAAATGTTCCTGATAGTAACCCACCATATTACTCAGTGATACAGTCATTGTGCTAAACTTCTTTCAGTCCCCACATATGGCAAAAGACTGTATATGCCTGTGAAGATAAAAACATAGAGTAGAATATGCCACCAAGGCCCTGATTCTCAACATACCCTTTTAGGCTCTTCACCAGACATCTCTGATCTCTAAATATAATGACAAGACTAGCACTTTATGTTACTGGACAAATACAAAATGTGTCAGAAAGAGCTCCTTTGGGGCACTTAAAATGATTATGCTTGCCACAATCAAGCCAACTGCACATGAAAATACTCAAGCCAATTATACACAGCAGGAAAGTATCACTAAACGCCAGTCGTCCCCCCCTCACCATTTAAAGCTGTGCGTACTTTTGGCAACAAAATTTGCAGACTGAAAAACAAATCCAGTATGGGTATGGCTATGGGGCATGGTGATGGGGATTCTTAAAGAGCCCCTGCTACTTAAAATTAAATATTTCACCTCTAGTTAAAAGTAGAAAATGAGATGATGGCTACTCAAATAGAGGTTACCTCTGAAAAGCTCCACAGGACATATTTTCTTAGATACTGATTATGCTGCAAACTACTGTGACAACTGAAATTCTTTTCAACACAAAGAATCACATGTATCTGACAAAATATATAACTGGTATTTTGCTGCTCTGGAGATTATTAAAGTGCCATGACTGTTACCTTGCCCTGACTATTTCATTGTTCATGTCAATAAAACTTTCCCATGAGAGAAGAAAAATGAACAAGACCACATATGTCCCCTTTTTATATTTTCATTTACTTGACAATTGTGATATTTTAATTTCTTTGCTTAATAATTTTATGATTTCAATTAATTAATATTTGGTAACTAGGACTGCAATCCTATACATACTTACCCCTTGGAGAAAGTTCAACTGAATCATTTAAAAATTTGAGAAGTTCTGAAAAGATGTGCATTTTAAAGTATGTAATCTGATACACAATAAGCAAAATGTAACTATTAGAAGTGCCAACATACTCTTCCAAGTTTTCCCAATCCAAGTTGTTTGGGGAGGAATACTGGGAACAACACTAGAAAAAATGTGCAGAGGTTTGGTTTCTATGTGCTCTTGTGATTTCCAAGGATATTTTTTCTCCAGAATGCATTAACTCAGCAGTATCTGCCGTTCTACAGTAGCAATTAGCATCCTGGGGACAAAGCCACGGATAATGAAAAACATAACTGAAATGGAGTTAATCAAGAGTAAAATTAAAAATATGTAGAAGTTCCCATAATCACAATGGTTTGTCTTCTAGTGGCAGAAGAGTTAAAAGGAAAAAAATGGCGATAGGCGTTTCTAAATCTTCCCATGTTCCTGGGCTTCCTTTGGCCAAGATGAAACTTAAACCAGTTGGGGTTTCTTAATGACATAGGAAAACAATGATGGGTGATAATAGTGATTGGACAGGAAGGATTGTTCTGACATGCTAATAATCATCAATTTTCTGTTGCACGCCAGACTTAGGGTAGAAAAGATCTGATTTCATATTTAGAGCAGTAAGCAGTGCTCTAAAGCAAGTATCTCAACCATTGATATATGGAGGGAACCACTAGTGGTTCCAACACCCTCTTTTTTCTGTGGTTGCCTGAGTGTTAAAGATAGAATGTGTCAGAGGTAGAGCAGGCTGGACACTGACTGAGTGGCATCAGATATCAGAGAACCAAGGTGGCAAATGCTGAACTACTGCCACTGATGACAGTGGTGGCACCTAAAGCACCATCAGGTCATGTGCGAGTCTGTGTTGGGTTCTGCTCTCACAATCTGGCAGCAGTACTAGGTCAAAGGTACTAATAAGAAGAGGGAAGCAAATTTATCACCTACTTTCATACCACCTCCAATTATATGGATATAGGGCTTTCATTTCTAGCATTATAATAAACCAAACACATGTCCTTCTCTCCATTCCCATCTGAGAAACAAAACAAAGTATTTTCTTGGGGATTACCATACATATGTGGACAGTGAGTATCTACTTCTAATATAATAACTCCTTTTACTGTACATGTTAATGGATGTAAGGAAGGGAGGTCAAAATGAAAATTCAAAGTATTTTTACGTGATTTCTTATTCATACTAGAAGACCGCAGGCTCCTGTGCTACAACATATTCCTCCCTTCCACCTGCACACATACAGTCCTATATAAACCACTCTTTTCTAACTCATGGTTGAAACAGAGTTTGAAACTATGGTTGAAAGCTATGGTTAGTCTCAACTTGGTGCAGATGTAACGTTGGCCATCTTTAGGACTGGAAAGAGAAAGGGAAGGAAATGAAAGGCATGTAAATATAAAAGTGAGGAGACAGAGACTGACAGTCTAAGGAACATTTTGAATTTCTCAATGAAGAGAATCAGGCAAAAAAAATGTTATATTTAAGCAAGCCAAGATATCAAAGAAGGAGTTCTAAAGTTCATTCATCTCTCCTTTAACCCTTTAAAGGCCCATCTAAAAATCGCCATATGCTGCAATCCTAAAGATAAACTTTCCTGGAAGTAAGACCCATTGAACACAATGGGGCTTACTTTTGAGTAGACATGGTTAGGACTGTGCTCTAATTTGCATAAATTATGAATGCAGGCCCAATGGACCCGGTTGGTCATATAAGGGTTAACATAATTATTATTCCTGTTTTAGAAACAGTAGCTTTTACTTATTTACCTTTTAAAATGAAAGCTACAAGAAGCGCAAAAAGCCTTACTTTAATACAGTAAAATATCATGGCTCTCATTAGGTCACCTTATGGCAAAATCCAGAGAAACTACTGGGAGTCCTTGCTCCGGTGCAAGAACAACTTATTCTGGATTCCAATATGAATTTCCCATAGTTTTTCACTCGGTGGTGCAGTAACTACGGGTGCCCGTAAAGTCTCTCACGTGCTCCCATAGTTACTCTGGATTTGGGGGTATATCTCAGACAGTGGGTCAATCCTAAATTTGATCAAAATTTTATATATTTACATTGCGCCAGTGTATTTTAAAAATAAAATATATTAGACTAGCATTAGCATAAGCTCTAAAAAGCACACTGTTGATAAAGAATAAATTTGCTTCTTACTACTGTGTTAAATGCTCATTAGATCACATTGCTTCTGTTATTTTAAGGCCACTTAAGTTAATAATCAGTGAGACAAGAAGCATGGTTCTTGTTCAAATTAAGAGCTCTTCACCCAATATACATGAACATGACCAAATCAGCCTAATATAATCACATCAAAAATGAGAATCCTTCAAAATCTAGGATGGGTTCACAATAACTTCTCAGGTCTCTCAAGAAGCATCTCTGCTACTTAAAGTCAACATGCATTATTCAATCAGTAAGTTAAGATCTACATGGGGCAAAGTGAGATTTCCTTGCATAACTGTTTCCTCCTCCCTTTCTGTCCCTGATATCAACTGAATGCTCCAAAGCGGTGCTTTCCATAGGTGAAGCTTTCCATAGGTGAAGGAGGAGGACATGCCTGACCAGAGATTTTCTCCTCTCTTTCATCTACAGACATGTCTTATCTCTAAATTTTTGTAATTCCATATACTACTTGCATACAGAGTTTTACACATCTAGTCAACAATATTGTTATTTCAATATTTTCTGATATTAAGGAATTAAGATGCCTCGATAGTGCCATGCTTGGCATGGTCTGACCAGCCCATGTGTTCCTGAAAAGTTTACGTCTGCCCTCCATGCACTTTGGTGCTACTTTTGGACACATGGACTTTGTATTTTGGAAGCTAAGTATTGTAGATCCTGTGCAGTGGGATGGCTGGGTTTTAATTCGGGTAATTTCAAATTAAGGAGGACCAAAACTTGGATAGTAAGGATTCCATAAAATAATAGGAACTCTACAAAAATCAAGAGTTGTAGGATAAGGGGACACAGGACCTTTATACTGAGTCAGTATACTCCGTGCTTATACTGACTTAGGTTATTGGATTGCCAAGCTCAGTGCTGTTGACACAAATTGACAACGGATGACTGGAATTTTTCTTTATCCAGCCTTTGAAATGCTGGAGATGGAACCTCACACCTTCTGCATCCAAATTGGTGCACTGAGTTATGATTCTTCTCTGGGTCAACAAGTGGGCAGAGAACACAGTAGGATCTGAACTGGGGCAAAGAATCCGGCCGCCAGAAGCAGAACCAGGGACAAACTCATCTTGGTGCTGTGATCCAGCTATCTGATCTTTTCAGCCACAGTCTTAGGGTGAAATCCAGAGAAACGACAGACTTGTAGCAAGTGTAAGAGAGTCCTTGCTCTGAAGTAAGAACAAGTTACTCTGGATTGCAACATGAATTTCCCATAGGTTTTCACTAGGTGGTGCAGTAACTATGGGTGCACGTAATGTGCTCCCATAGTTACTCTGGATTATGCCCTTAGTGAATAAGATCACAGAATTTAGCTATAGCATGGGTAACTTAGATAACTCTGGAGAAACTAACAGAATGTAGTCTACCAAGCTACTTGTTTCAGCTTTTCAATTCAACAAATTTTATAATTTAGTCTACAATCCTAAAGACACTTTCCTGGGAGTAAGACCTACTGAACACAATGGGGCTTACTTTTGAGTAGACATGGTTAGGATTGTGCTCTAAGTATATATCATGGACCTGATCCAAGAACAGCTGAAAATATTTCACTGTCAAGCATTCTTGTGACACTTTTTTAAGGCGAGGCTGGGACTAGTTTCTTGGGCTACTCAGGGGACGAAGCACATATCTCTGTCACTGCTATGCCAGTTTATGGATTTTGAATGAGATTCTGCTTCTTTTTGGAAATATTTTTCTTAGTGAAAAGTAGTTTAAACTTATACTGATTAATTTCACTAGTTATATCCTTCCCTAAACATCCCCCCGACACACTTTGATGTAAAGAAACAAAACGTGAATTTCGTTAGTTATTTCATGGGTTGATAACTACAGAGAGAAATATCCTCAACTGATTTTTTTCTTTTTCAATATTCTTTCTCTGCCATTCTACTATAACAGGAGCAACAATCTCAGATGCCAGCCACCCAAAAATGTTTTAGGCGTTCCTACCCCACACATACCCTGTGGTTACGTATTGACAGGGAGAAATAACTTTACTCAAGCTTAGCCTACAAGAACAAAGCAACTGAAAAGCAAAGAGAACATGGATGTCAGATCTGCCATTATCTGTGTTGCTCAATAGTGTAAGAGCAAAATCCTAACCATGTCCACTCAAAAGTAAACCCCGTTATGTTCAATGGGTCTTACTCCCAGGAAAGTGTTTTTAGGGTTGCTGCCTAAGCTACCCATCAGCAACATGTGAAAATGGAAAATGATTAGCAGGGGTGTCCTAACTTTTAACTTCAAGGCTCCTGAACCTTAAACAAGTGTGTAAAGGATGGAATTTCAGCAAGTGCAGCTTCTCATCTCACAGATCATAAGATGCAACTGCTGAAATTCCCTCCTCTACACACTTAATAAAGGTCCAAGAGCCCTTAAGTTGAAAGTTTGGTCACTCCTGGATAGACCTACATTGCTGAATAGAGGAAACATGCTTTCCCTTGTAGACTATTGGCTGACGATAAGAAGAAACTTCGTTCTTTCAGATTTAATATCTCATTTTAAATATAATCACAGTGTTTTTCATGATATACTAATATTGGATAGAATGGCCTTAGTGAAGAAAAGACCTACTTTCACAGTAGTATCTACACTGTCAGCACTTGGAGACAATGACTTTTATTTAAGGATCAATATTTCAGAGTATAATTTACAGCATTATTCAGTTTAGGGCCTTTGGGCAATTAGGACTGATTTGGCAAGTGGATTGTATTGATTCATTACTTAGCCCAACAATAACATTACAACTGGGCTTCTGTTCTTAGGTTTTAAATATACTACCTCCTGGGCAATTGTGGGTCACTTTTAATCTGAAAATGAATATAGCAAGAGTTATAACACAAATATTTGAATAATTTTGCCCATCACATGAGTAATCATACTGTGACCCACAGGATGATCTCTGCAAACAACAGATTGTTTACATCAGAGTTTCTCAAAGTGAGGGTCAGAACCCCTTTGGGGGTCGCCTAGAGCTTTCCTGGGGGTTGCCTAAAGACCCCTGGTGCAGGGGGCCACGTGAGGCTTGCCAGACCTCCGGCTGTAGCTGTGCGCACACTGGGACTGACTGACAGCCTCAGGGCCCAATTCTATGCATGCCTACTCTGAAATAAATCCCATTATAATCAGGGGGGCCTTTACTTCCATGTAAATGCGGATAGGATTGCAGCTTCCAGGCCCAGTCCTATGCATGCCTACTCTGAAATAAATCCCATTATAGTCAGGGGGGCCTTTACTCCAATGTAAATGTGGATAGGATTTCAGCCTCCAGGCCCAATCCTATGCATGCCTACTCTGAAATAAATCCCATTGTGTTCAATGTGTGCAGAAAATACACATTTCATTTGTAACAATGAAAATACATCTTGCATATCGGATATTTACATTATGATTCATAACACTAGCAAAATTACAGTTATAAAGTAGCAATGAAAATAATTTTATGGTTGGGGGTCCCCACAACATGAGGAACTTATAAATGGGTCACGGTGTTGGGAAGACTGAGAACCACTGGTTTACATGAACAGCTTTAGTGTGTTTCTCCTCCTATGTGTCTCTGGGGCACAGAAGGCTGAGGGTTCTACTGCCATATACCTCTGGAACATAGGAAAGGCAGATAGAGCACAATCCTAACCATGTCTACTCAAAACCCCCATTGTCGTCAATGGATCTTACTCCCAGGAAAGCGTCTTTAGGATTGCAGCCTTAGAGTGTCAAATCACAGATGAAGCATGAGAAAAGGAGAGCCACTGAGGTGAGAGGTGGTAAGTGAGCTGTTAGGTGAGCTGATTTGTTAGCTGGCAAATTGATTAGGATTGCGCTCTCAGAATCATAGGAATTAATAGAGGTGGAATGGCTATTTTTTATTTCCTAGTGTTTCTGTTGCATAGTGCCTAGTTTATTGGTGTTGCTAAAGGTGGGCAAAAGTGCATGCTCAAGTGCCGTTGACATGCACTGGGCACACATATTGAAGTTACACATTGTCATCTTTTGACAATAACATACTTTACACACCATTTCTTAAAAGAATTTGTTTCCTCGAAGAAAGTCAATTCAGCACACAAACTGGTTCACATAGTGAAAAATCAAAGGGAGTATTGATTCTGCAAGCAACCATAAACAGTTCATCAGCTGGTCATTCGATAAATAATTTGGATTTCTTCTTTTTTATAATATAAACCCATATAAACCCAGCTATCGTTAAACCTGCTTAAAAGCAGGTTTAATGCTTCTAAAACTAGGCAGGTGCAGATTTGTGAAGCTTTCAAGGGGTAACAATGAACAGTCAAGATTAAGGGCACAATCCAGAGTAACTACGGGGAGTCCTTGCACCGGTGTAAGAACAACTTACTCTGGATTGCAATATGAGTTTTCCATAGGTTTTCATTAGGTGGTGCAGTAACTACGGGTACACGTAATGTCTCTTACGTGCTCCCGTAGTTACTCTGGATTGTAGGGTAAGAATAGTTTTGCCTGGCTTTTTTGAATAACAACTGTAAAGTGTAGACACGTGGCTTAGTTCAGGCCACTGGTAATCTTGATGCTCTACTTGTTGCCTTATAAAACTTTTATTTTATTTAGATGCATGACTTATTTGTATATGTGTATATTTGGAAGTAGGTGCCCACAGGAGAGCATGGCCCAAGCTAGCAGCATGATCTTACAACTGGACTGTGGGATATGTTTACTTGGTCATAGCAAAGCACCTGCTAGCAGGATGGCGTGGAAGTAACAGTTCCAGCTTTAGTTCAATGGAAGCCTCTACAAGCAGCTGCACCTTGCAGGCACTTTTAAACCTGTCAAAATTTTGCCCCAATTCCAGTTGGGAAAGGGACAAAGTATATGGAAGCTTTTAAGGGACTTGGAGAGATGCTGGGGGAGTAAGCCTGTTCTAAGTAGTTGATGCCACTTCAAGCTGCCATCCTGCATAGTTCATGGGACTGACATAAATGACATTTTTTCAACACTGACATACTCTCCAGGGAAGAAACCAAACATGTTCAAGTTATAAGAGAGTTTTGAAATGTCAGTTTCTCCCAAAGCTGCTGTAGCATAAATATGAATGGAATTCAGGATGAAATCATAACCAATTGAGGCCAACATAACTCACCTGTGTGGGGAGGCCAGTGCATGTCTGTGCACTAGCCTAACCCTATCCCCACCCTGAGCGATGAGGGAGTGCCTTATGGCACTTTTGCGATGCCCTAACTGGAGAATAGGATTGTAGCCTTAAGGAACTGCAAGAAGAGGCTTGAGAAATGTTTAGCGGGGAAAAATTCTTTTACCAGCTGTGCAACAAGATATTCTACTAGCCCTTGGCTTGCTATCAGAACTAGCAGAAATATAGAACTGTCAACATAGCCTGCGTACAGTCTATGAGTGTTACACACTCAACCAGAGGATCTGTTACTTGAAAAAAATCTTGACTGGATGCCATCTCTGCATGCTAAACAGTGGAAGAACAGCTCATGATAATAAACAGCCTATCAAGGTCCAGTTATCTTTCCATTCAGAGTGCTCTTGATCTCCTCCATTGCAATCAGATTGACAATAAATTGAACTAGCCTGAAACTGCGATCCAGTTTTATAGTATTGCCTAGAGTCGTTTTCACCACCTGATGAGTTGAATTTCTGCTTCTCCTGTCAAAAACTCATGTCACTAAATAAATGTCCAAAGTTTTCTTCTCCCTTGTTCAACTGGAGACGTCACTCTGGTGACTCTGGTGTACCTTCAACCATATACCTTAATATAAGTTAGAAACATGAGAATTTTATTTTTCTTCCTGGTAGAGTATACTCACACACTAAAAAAAACCCAGATCTCCATAAGATATCTACGAGGTAACAAAACCTAGATCTCCATAAGATACCTATGAGACCTCGTAGATACTTAAAAATATGTCCCTGTAAGGCATGGCAAATTAAGTAGAAAGCTTTGCTTGCTAAGATGAGCTCCATGCAGCCATTTCTAGGAGTTCTGCAACTTGGATGTTTGGGGATGACATTGCCTGGAAAGGTTGCTAATCTACCGTCTATATGCTAACAGATACAGAGGAACACTATTTTCATACTATAATTTTACCTATATGGGCCCTCTGATGCAATAAAGAAGTGAAAAATGCCTCTATTTGATTTTAAACCAAACCAAAGACAGTGTTAAGGTATGTCTCTTGCCTTTGTGCCTACTTCTCTAGAAGTTTGAAAGTCAGTTAACATTAATTCCTTTGCAACCAACAAGTGTTGCTCAGAAAATTATGATAACACTAAGACCCCAATTTATGTACTGGTTTCATGCCAGAGTTTGTCTAGAACGCACAATATGTGGGCCAAAACAGCTAGCTCTTGCTGACCCAGCACCAACACTGAGCCTATATGAAAGTGCCACATAGGGCAAAATCCATAGTACTTATGGGACCACACAGTTATGTCATCCTGTAGGAAAGTGGAAATCTTATCTTATGGAAAGTCATCTTAACTGCTTCGGAGCAAGGGGCTTAATTTCACTTTAGGATATAGGCCATAGCCACATGTAACTGGGGGACCAGTATAATGAGTGCCAATAGAAAAATGTTTGTTCTCAAGTGCCAACTATCAGGAAGCTGATTGAGGGAATGCAGAATACCCTATTTTCCAATGAATAATACCATAAAAGTACCTAATTTCCTAGAAAGTCCGTGAAACTATGTTCCTTCTAAACTTCTGTGTGCTTCGGTCACAGACAAAGAGGAACTCTATAAGGAGCTAGATATACTTCCCACGAGAAGTCAAATTTATGATCTCTGGAACAGACTCCACAGCTTCATCCTCAAGATGAAAAGACCTCTGACTCTTGAGAAGGAATTTATGAACAAACATGTCTGAAAAACCTATACAATCTTTCACAAATAACTTTGAAGAGAATATTCTTCCCCAACAAAAACAATATTGAGAAAACACTGAAAAATCATTTTAAAACATATTGAATTTCCATGACAGATGAATAAGAAATAAGTGTAACTGTACATTTGCACAGCACAATACATAATGCATTACATTAACTTTAAGTTGCTCCTGACTTGTGCTTCTTCAATATGCTTAATAATTTAAAGCAAACATAATCTGAGAGATACAATTCTCAACTTGCTTCAAAGCTGGTCCTATGAAACCAATCCCATAAGATCAGCATGTGCAGGAAGAATTTTGTGCTACTGCGGTGGTTCTCAAGCATCTCCTTCCTCCATCCTTAAGGGACTGGAGACAGCTTTACACAAGCTGGTGGGTTGCAGACCACAAGTTTGAGCACCATTGTCTACAGCATAATTTAAACCCAATCCTCTGCTGAGTTACAGTCTCATGCTTTGTGACACTATTGTAAGTGTTATTACTGGTATTTTGGACATTATGCTATTTGACACATGTACAGTGCCAGTAACATTTTTTAAAAAAGTAAACCTCTCAGTCTTTTCTATAGTAACTTCCATGTCTACAGTAGAATTAGAAGTGATAAAATGCAGAATTAAATGAGTATGTCTCATAATTGTACCTAAGCCCTGATTAATCTTTTGCAAAATTATAGATTTAAACTGACAAAGTACAATTACGGAATAATAATGGTATCAGGATTTAAAGTTTGAATTCAGAAGATTGACTTTTGAAGCTTGTTAGCAACTGGAGTTTTTAAATCTCTATTCCTTCTCTTCCTTACAAATTTATGAAGAATCTCACGATAACCTTCCTACAATTTTATCCTTTCTCAGATTGCCATTTCATTGCCTCTCCTCTTGTATCTACTGAAAGCCTCTCAACTTATTTTCCATCCCATATTACTTTTCCCCTTTGCTTTGCACTCAACCACTCAAAGTTGAGGTGTTTTTAAAAAGTTTAAATGTTTTCAAAAGTTTTAAATATTTGAATTGTTTATTGTTATGTGCTTTTATTTATTATGTTGTTAACAACCTTGGTTCCGCTTGGGGAGAAAGGAGGGACAGAAATCCTATAAATAAATGAAAACAGTATGAGTTCATGACTTGGTTTATTTTGGAATTGCTCATTATCAGCTTACAATGATACCCAGATTCTACATCAGATGCGGCCCTCGCCAAGCCAAAATTGCTCTATCTGACCCCTGGGCAAGCCCTGTAATCAACTCCGTTACATTCTTATATGTGAATTTATTCAAATTTGAAATGTAAATTAGGTTTTTTGGCCCCTGACACAGTGTCAGAGAGATAATGTGGTCCTCCTCCCTAAAGGTTCGGAGACCGCTGTTCTATGCAATCATAAAAGTTTGAGGTTGGCAGGTGCACACACCCCAAATGGACTCTCAGTCCCAGTAGGATGCCCAACATCTTCCATTTTCTCCACTGGACAGGATTTCCAGCCCATTCACTATCCTGCCCACTTTCCTTCGGGTAAGTTCTCCTCTAAGATACTATCAACATCTCTCTTATTCTGCAACAGCCAGAATGGGACGCAGTATTTTAGGTGGAGTCTGACTAATGCAGAATACATAGTACCATATGGGGGGAGCGAGACAGAGAGGAGAAAAATGCCGAATAAATAGCATTCATGTTCCTTCAAGAACAACTTATTTGTGTAAACAACAGCTCGAATTTCACGACACATCTGAAGCGTATTGAAATACTAGCATACAATCCAGACCCCTTCCAACCCACCCCTATCTTCTGCAAAATTAATATGTTCAACGGCTCTTTCTTCTCAAAAGACAAGCAAATTCTTTGTTGCAAGTGAAGATAACAAGGAATTTAAAGAGGCAAGTTACTCTATATGCAGATCTGAAGTACTACAAAGCTTACATTTGTGAGAAATTTAGTTCCATCTTCACACAATATGTCCAGCATCATCAAATACTGTGAAAAAGAGCGAAGTGCATCACCAACCCATCTTTTACCAGAGTAAAATAAAACCTTAAGCCTTCTTTGGCTGGATGAATACAACATTCTCAGCAGTTTCCAAGATTCCACGCAAACACCTCTGTGGCAATCTTTTAAAGTGCACACTGTTTAACAAAGAGTACATGAAGTGCTTTGCAAACTGTCTCTCAGGGCTCACTTGCACTGGAATAGGCAGGCTGGCTAACTAAACAGGCTGTGATTAATCCCGTGCAAGGATCAGGGCTGCTGCTGTGCTACCATAGTGAAGGGGAAGTTTTTCCTCTGGGGTAAGAACAGTTCCAATGGGTCTACTCAGATCTATACCACCTCCTAGAGATGGTGCAATGAGACATTCAGAGAGGAGATGGTGCAAGGAGATATAGAGAAATTCAAGGAGACAGGAGCAGCCAGAAGCCCAGGAGACATGGATAACTGCTGGATATGAGTTCTCCACCTACTTGCCTCTAGGAATGCTCCCCCATTCAGGAAAAGCCAGCACAGCTTATTCCTCACCCTGTTCTCACGGTGGCACAGGGAGGTCAACACACAGACATGTGCCAGCCTAAACCTCCTGGGAGTGAAGTGGGAAGGACTTGCACTGCTTTAACTAGGGATTAGGATTGTTCTGCCCACCACTCACAACAACCTTGTCAGGCAAAAGTCACCATTGCTCTCACTTCGAATGGGAAAGGGATGTTATGTGCTAAAGGCCTAATCCAAGATGAACTGGTCAGCAGTCTCCAACAGTAGAAAATAACTAATGTTCCGAAAGTCAAATTGATTCATGTTGTTTGTACACAAATGCATCAGTGAAGACCTGAACATTTGCGCAGCCAGTGGCAAAAACAAGGTTCTCTGCCAATGCCAAATTGTCATCTCATCCTGATAAATAACTTTACATCCCTTTGGCAGGAAGATGGGGAGAAGATCATTTGTACAGGCCATATACTGTCTACATAATACTAAAAATTCCCCTTGTACATAAGAAGGCATTAGCTTATGGTAGCACATATTTCTGGAAAGAATTAACCAAAAGAATGTTTTAAAGAATGTTTTAGCCTCAAAATAGGAGTCGTAAAGGCAACATATACGCTGGGGCAGTCGGACCAGCCTTAGAATTCAGTTTTTTCAACCTTCATTCAAAGTGCCCAGATATACTCTGCTTTTCCTGTAATGATCTTCTTGGAGTTTGATTTCTCCTGATGCTATTACTAATCCGCCTTTATAGTGAGCTTCTGTAACTTTTATAAATGAAAATTTATTCCAGTAATGTGAATGCCTGAAAGCTGGCATTATTCTGCGAAGTCTAGCAGACATGCCCGAATAGTATCAACTTATGGGTATCCATATTGTTGGAATACACATTCTTACATCCTAAATGCATACAGCCTACAGATGCACATTTTTCTATTAAACTAGCGAAAAGTGTACCCGCGTTGTGGGAGTAAAATTCCCCCATATGCCATCCCCCCACTGCGCATCAATCCCCCATGCACATTATGTGCATCCACCCCCATGCACAACACCCCCATGCGCAACATCCTCCCATGTGCATCAGTCCCCCATTTGCAACACCCCCTCCTCACAATGGTGGGCACCCCTATCTGGCAAGATTCAGTATTTGGGGTTGGGTATTGATCAGTTTTCAGTGTTAAAGTAAAGGTAAAGGTCCTCCCACTGGTTAACCGCCAGTCGTGTCCGACTCTAGGGTGTGGTGCTCATCCCCGTTCCCAAGTCTTTAGAGCCAGTTTTATCCAAAGACACTTCTGTGGTCATGGGGCCGGCCTGACTATACTTCAATATTTAGTATAGGCCAAAAATATGTTTCACCCCTTCTCAGACCCTTAAGGGTTAAATTTCTCAACATTGTTTCTTGGTGGGTGTTGAGGTCACAGAAGGAACGCCCTCCCCCCAAATTTCACGCTTCTAGGTCTGGGAGTTGGGACAGAGTATCCCTCACCCAGGGATTCTTTAATGGAAAGTATAGGGAGGAAAATGCATTGTGCCCCTTTACGCCCCCTTCCGGTTGGAATTTCCAAAAACCAGTTCTTAGTGGGTGCCTCCATCATGGAAAGAAATCATCCCCAAATTTCACACTTCTAGGTCCAGCAGCTTTGGCTGGCCATTGATGTGAGTGAGTGAGTCAGTCAGTCAGTCGATCAGTCAGTGACTTTTCAATTAGACAGATTGATAAAGACAGACAGACAGACAGATTGATTCTATTTTCCTGCATCTTTTGTACTTTTTGCCTTTTTTATCTACGTCTGGCTTGGGTACTATCCCATTTTTTTCTGTGATACTTTTGCCAATGAGTTATTTAAATAGGCCTTGAATATTATAGATATTACCAACAAGGCCAGATTTGTAGGGAATGTTTTTCAGATGACAAAGGCAATAATTAGAAATACTGCATATATAAAATAGCCCAATTCTACAAGGACAAAATTAACTGAATAAGTTAATGGTTAAAGACTCAGCAATATAAAAAAAGCAGGCATCCATCAGTCTTGAGAGACTATGGTATTGTGCTCGGCGCTGCATATGCTGCATGTGAAACACGAAGGCCTGGGTTAGATTTGTATGGAGGATAGGCTGTCACCCAAGCAGCAAATTCCCCCTCTCCATGCCACTGAAATAGTCCAATGAGCATTATCATCATTCCCTGCTTTCATTTAGGAAAATTCATAACTATGGATAGCCACTAAGCATCAACTAAAGTTTGCTTAAGCAACATCCTTATTCATTTCCACAAAGCACAGTGTTCAAAAGGGCTTGCTCCCAAGAAAGGATAGAAAATCTTAGGATTGTACTACTAGTAGTTACCAGAGTGTACATACAAGCTATAATACGGAAGGATAGTTTCAAGTTGTTATGAAAGTCTTCACTTTGTAGGACAGTCGTGCTAGACCTTTGTAAGCGAGTCCACAAAAGGATTTTAGAAAAGTTAGATGGATTTTATTTATTTCAGAACTTAAGTCTGCTTTTTCTTGAGTAATCTGTAAAGTTCCTTTTGCAATCTCTAGTGGAATTCTTTCAACATTAAATTGCTGTAAGAGATAAAAATAAATAAATATCCAATTTTTCTGTGAACAAACAACAGATTCTGGCTCCAGAGTTCCCAGCTAAGTTATCTTAGAATAACTTCTAAGAACCCAAAGATGTGTTTTTGCCACTGTACAGATGCAATTCTATGCAGCAAGCTTCTTTGTCAGGGCAAATGACTTATAGGTTGAGTCTGAACATCCTCCAACGTTCAGTTCCAGGAACCTCCAAGGCTGCTGATTTCCACATCATGCAAAAGCAATTAAGAGATTAGGCAGCTCTTTAAAAATAGCCTGTTAATATGATAATGTGGCAGGCAGGCAAGCAACCTCTCTCTCCCGGGATCAGAACAGCTTCCTTTCAGTGAAAACAGAACCGACCCCCTGGAGCAGGGAAGGATGGTAAAGTATAACCTTGTTACTGAGATACTAGCAGGCTATTTTTTTGCCCAAAGGGATATTTCTTTTAATTTAAAGAGAACACCTCATTCACATTGAGGTAAAATTATACATGAGCTCATTTTACATGCATTTTAATGGTTACATTTTAAACTTACATTTTCAGTCATGCAAACTTCACTGTAAGAAAAATGCAACAACTGAAAATTTAAGGCACAAGTGTCAAACTCAAGGCCAACTGATGGAATCCCTTAATTTTATTTATTAACAGAAGAGGTTGTTGAACTCGTTCAAATTCTTATTTCTGGATGAAACATTGTCAATTTGAGATTGTTAAATAAATGTTAAATCTTAACCCTTAGATTCCCATCTAAAAATAGTCTAATTTGCATAAATTAAAAATGCGGGTCTAATCAACCTGCCTGGGAATCTTAAGTTGAGAGTATGAGTATCTTGCAAGTACTGTATCCCACATCAGACTACTCAACATTTCATTTCTAGTGTTACTGTCTCTTAGGTGCTCTGATTGACAAAGCTGGCAGCAATAGAAAAAGATTTAAAAAAGGGAATTTGTAGGTTTTCTTTCTAATTTTTATTTGGAAATGTGCTTTACAGGACATGTATTAGTCAGAGCTTTTAAAATATGTAATAATTTGTACAAAGCCATATCACAGCCATGAGTGCCTAAGTCAAGTTTAGGAATGTCAACGGCAGGAGGAGCAGAAGGATGTCCATATACAAATCGTTTCCAGCTAGACCCCAGCTCTCCATTCATTAGCAACAGCAAACGTGTAAGCAGCCATATGGAAACAGTTTGACTTGAACACTCAAGGGATCTCACTGATACAAGAGCTATAGAATCACAGTTCTGTGTAATCCTAGTCAAAACTGAGGAGCAATTTAAAAAACATGCATAATCCACAACTCAATCTTGAATAAAAAAGGGGAAATTGAGAGGAGGTTGTGGTGGTCCTTTAACATTAAAACAGTTCCAGAATATTTCGGAAACAAGTTCTAGGCCATCAGTAAATGGTATTAAATACTAACAGCCCAATCCTATTCTGTCATCAGTGCTGATGGCGACACATCAAAAAGACACGAACTCCATCCTATGGCAACAAAGGGAAACTTGACAGCAACTAAGAAACACTTGTACTTACCTTCAAATAAGCCCTCAGGCCAACTATGTTTCTCCCTGAACATATGCCATCTTTGTTGATAGTGTATGACAAAAATATGGCAAGATTTATAGAAGAGGTGATAAGATTTACAAGAGAGGTTGTAAGATCTGATGGGTGTCATTGCCACCAGATCCAATCCTCTTCCCTGAACAGGTTCCTCTCCTCCCCTCTCTCCTTCCAACACCTGCCCCCATTGTCAGCTTACCAATGCTAGCAGACTGTGGTTTTTTAGCCAGACTGAACACACCAGACATTGCACAGACCTGCAGAACATCACTTTTGCTGGTGTCATTGAACTTTGGTCAGTGGTGCCAGAGGAAAGGTCTAGGCCAGCATTTCTCAAAGTGGGGGTTGGGACCCCTTTGGGGGTCACCTAGAGCTTTCCTGGGGGTCGCCAAAAGACCCCTGGTGCAGGGGGCCAGGTCAGGCTTGCCAGACCTCCAGCTGTAGCTGCGCGCGCACTGGGGCTGACAGACTCAGGGCCCAATTCTATGCATGCCTACTCTGAATTATAGTTGGGGGGCCTTTACTCCCATGTAAATGTGGATAGGATTGCCGCCTCAGGGCCCAATCCTATGCATGCCTATTCTGAAATAAATCCCATTGTGTTCAATGTGTGCATAGAACACACATTTCATTTGTAACAATGAAAATACATCCTGCATACGATTCATAACAGTAGCAAAATTACAGTTATAAAGTAGCAACAGAAATAATTTTATGGTTGGGGGTCCCCAAAACATGAGGAACTTATAAAGGGGTCATGGCGTTAGGAAGATTGAGAACCACTGGTCTAGGCCATAATACACTGGATGTGTCTGACAGCAAAGAGCCTTATCCTTTGCTTTTAATACTCTACAGTAATCTAGAGAACATCTTACTCAATATAAAAATATCAGTTAAAGCATGTAGAGGGGAAAAATGTTTAAAATCATATTAACTTGATTCTCACACTAAATATTACCATGATAAAGTCACATTCAATAATGATGTTAAGATACAGCAACTAGAGACAAACATAAAAAGTGACGGTATGATGTATGTGTGCATGTAATAGAGAAACAAGGCAGATTTTCAGTTGTGGTTCTAAATTAGATGAAGAGTCAATGAGGCAAAGAGTAACTGAACAAAATGGCCAGATGGCACAAGCTATATTGCATGCGAGTGAAATTTCATAAGAGGGATATGCAAAAACCAGCTTTGTATCAAAGCTGCAGAGGATCACAGCTTGCAAAGACAAATGCAACCTGAGAACTCTCTCACAAGCAGCATTAGAACAAGGGGGTAAAACAAGTGAGGGTAGTTTCAGAGGCTACTTTGGCAGAGTTCATTACCTGGTACCTTTAAGACTAAGGGCACAATACAGAGTAACTACAGGACCACGTAAGAGACATTACGTGCACCCGTAGTTACTGCACTACCTAGTGAAAACCTATGGGAAATTCATATTGCAATCCAGAGTAACTTGTTCTTACTCCGGAGCAAGGACTCCCCGTAGTTACTCTGGATTTCACCCTAAGAAAATATGTTCCAGAGATTTTCCTAATCCACTTTGCAACTTTAATGTTTTATTGCAACAAAAATTCCACAATAAAGATCTCTTTAAGATGAAGTTTTCAGATAGAACATTGTTAAAAAGGGAGGGGGGAGAAAATGACAGATTAGGGACAACTCAAATGAAATATCTCTTTGCACGACCAGAATTCAGTTTCACACAGTAAACTGAAAATTACTAGATTAAGGACGCAATCCAGAGTAACTATGTGGAGTCCTTGCTCTGGTGTAAGAACAATTTGCTCTGGATTGCAATATGAATTTCCCATAGGTTTTCACTAAGTAGTGCAGCAACTATGGGTACACATAAAGTCTCTTACAGGCTCCCGTAGTTACTCTGGATTGTAGGGTAAGAGAACTATGCAAACTGATAAAGGTGATGTATTAGCTAGGATGAAACCTGAAATGTTCATACTGAGAGGCAGTGTACAATACCTTCTGATGGCGTACTGAAAATAAGCAAGAGAATGTGGCTGTCTCTATCACATCTACTTATGAACATTGGAGGGACATACCCAGTCACTGCTATAAGACAGAGTGGTGGACTACATGAACCTTTGATTGGATTCAGATAATGTACATTCTAAAAGTACAAGTTGGAAACAATTAATGTTTTTTTAGGAATGCACACAAATAAACTGGAAGCATGTATCAGAACAAAGCAACATGTTCACAAAAGCCATCTACAGTATAACATTAGAGCAGGTATATAGGTATGCATTTGGGTATATCACCCACCTTAATGGTAGAGAGTAGTGAGGATAAGGTAACCCCAGAGTGAAGAATGGTGGGCATAGTTCTTGGCAACACACCAAAAGAGTGATATGATCTTGCAATGTGTCTCAGCTGCCACCGCTATGTGCTTTTAATGCTATCTTGGGGATACCAAAGTGGAGATTCCTGCACCCCATGCTATGGGTGCTGCCTTGGCCAGGAATTTCTAGCCCTGCAAGGCACAATGAAGAGCCTCCCGTCAATGAGGGATGGGAGCAGGAAGGGAGTTTACATGACCGTAGAACGGATAAGACTTCCTGGCCCTCCCCAAACTAGATATAGGCCCTCTTGAGCTACTGAGAAACACACTTGGCTGGGGACAAAAGACTTGGAAAGCCATGGGGTGGGGCTAGATGGACAGCATCCTAATAAGGCAGCATCCTCTTCAGCTGCTGATACATGCTTCCAGTTTAATTGTGTGCTTCTAATACAGATTCCTGGAGAATAAAGGAAAATTAATCCTCAAATCAAAATGACATCCGTGTTTAAAAAAAAAAAACAGAGAAGGGCAGCATAATCAAAGAAAAACACAGGTAAAGAAACATAAAGCCAATTCTTTTGGCACTAAATTGAACATGTTGGTCTTTAAACTCCAACAGTGTGATGACTGGAACATTACCTACATCGTAGTGCCATCTTGAGCCTGTGATGGGATTAATATGAGCTGTGAACACCCATCTATCCAATAAATCCTACCTAGGCAAAGAACAAATCAAGTGTTGCATATTTCACTATAATCCTCAACAAAGTTAATGAAATGGAGTCGCTACCAGTGAGACTGAAGGGATTTCTGCTCAGACAGAAGCCAAAATTCTTCCCGAGTCTCAAATGCGCAATTGATTAACTACCAGATTTAAGAAAAAAAACCCCTCTGAAATCTCCTCTTGAAAAGACGGCTTCCGAATAGCACTGCAAGAATGACACGGGATATGAAACTTTGGAGAAAAGTTAAGGAAATAAATGATGGAAAAATGCATTCTGTCACTTCTGTGACAAGTTAAAATTTCAGTACAAGTCAATTGGAGGAAACAATATGAGAAATATTATGTAGCTTGAATTGACTAGAGAAATGAAATGTGCTTTAAAATGCATTTAAGTCAGTATATTTTATTTGAAGTTCTTGATGGTAAATAAAGGTTATTTCTTTGACTGCAGAATAGTATCAGAAAACACATTATTTGATGCTCCAAAGAATTCACACTATGGAAAGGAAGCAACATTTTTACCTTGATCTTTTACACTTAAAACCATTTCTTAAAGTCTGGCCACTTCTACTGCACAACAGTTTTATTATGGTTTTAATCACTGTTTTAACGTAGATGTTTTATATTTATTGTTTTTAAGATGCCTGTTTCAACTGTTTTAATATATTGGATTTTATTGTTCGTGTTTTTATGGATGTTTTGTAAGCCACCTTGAATCCTCCCAGGAGAAAGTTGGGATACAAATAAAGTTGTTTATTATTATTATAACATAAATGCACAGCAAACAGTTTTGCGCTGGTTTCATTCACTTCACCAGTCGGACCCTTCCCAAGAGTCTAGGACTGTGTGATGTAGCAGCGTATATTATTATTATTATTATTATTATTATTATTATTATTATTATTATTATTATTATTAAGAATATCATTTTCAAATAATTTGGCAAGAAATAAATCTGGGATGTTCAATTATTTGAAGCAACAGACATCATAATCAGACTGATCATTAGTCTGAAATATAGTGAAGACATAGAGCTAAATCCATAGCAGTTACGGGGTCGCGCATTTATGTCACCCTCTAGTGTTATCTTATGGAAAGTTATCTTAACTGCTCCAGAGCAAGGGGCTTAATTTCACTTTAGGATATAGTAAATGTATATCATGCAGAATCATGCAACGTTAGATCTTATTTAAATTCTGATAGTGAAATGCTGACAAAGATAAACTTCTGTATTATTAAAATAATTATTAGCATCGTTATTAAGAAGAGATATTAGTTCCAATCTAACATTTCCCTTCATATACTGAAAAAGACTGCAGAGAAATAATCTGAGAATGGCTGCATATGAATCTGTAATATTTGATTGTGCTGAGAAAGGGGTGTTTCAAGTAGCACAAGTTCAACTAGGAGCACAATTCTAACCACATCTACTCAAAAGTAAGCCCCATTGTATTCAATTGGTCTTACTCCCAGGGAAGTGTCTTTAGGCTTGCAGCCTAACCTGATTAAAACCCCAACATATTTTGCAGTACAAAGCAACTCTTCATCAAGACAATGATAGAATATGCACTAAGTTTACTACACTTCGTTGTTCAGATAAGGCTAACATGGGAACAAGGGATGAGATTACAACGACTGTGCTGCTAAACATGAGATTAAAGTTTGTCGGGTCTATCCAGGAAGCCGTTTACAATTTACAATTGTTTAAAAACAGCTTTTCTTACTGTTGTAGAGGAAGTCAGCAATTAGAAATGCAAAGGGCCCCCTGTCATTGTCCGGCTCAGCTGACAAATGGAATGATTGCTTACATGAATGCTTCTCTACAACAGTAGAATATCTGTTTTAAAACTGTGATTTTGAGTGGCCATTTGGGTTGAGACAGATCTGTGTATAACAAATGGGCAAAACTAACTGTCTCCATCTTCTGTATCTGGATCCTACTTGCAACGGGCATGGCCTTCACCAATTTACTTGGCATGTGGTCTGTGGTGGGATTCAAATAAATTCACAACAGGTTTTATGTCCCATTAGTAACCAGTTCTCAGAAACAGGCGCTCATTAGCAAAGGGTTCTATAGAACCTGTGAGAACCCCCTGAAGCCCACCAGTGCATATGGTCACACATCTCTTAATACAAAGTGATATTTTCACAACTGAGGGACAGGTTTCTGATCATCTTGTAGGTCCATCCAAACTCTTCCATGCATGCACTGACACTCCGTTCCTCAAGTGCAACTCTGTCTCCAGTGCATCTCTCTGTATCCCACCCTATGTTGGGGGCTCAGAAAATAGAGCAGTGGTTCTCAATCTTCCTAATGCCATGACCCCTTTATAAGATGACCCCCAACCATAAAATTATTTTCATTGCTACTTTATAACTGTAATTTTGCTACTGCTATGAATCGTAATGTAAATATCCTATATGCAGGATGTATTTTCATTGTTGCAAATGAAATATGTGTTCTATGCACACATTGAACACAACGGGATTTATTTCAGAGTAGGCATGCATAGGATTGGACCCTGAGGCTGAAATCCTATCCACATTTACATGGGAGTAAAGGCCCCCTGACTATAATGGGATTTATTTCAGAGTAGGCATGCACTGGATTGGGCCCTGAGGCTGTCAGTTAGCCCCAGTGCATGCTCAGCTACAGCCAGAGGTCTGGCAAGCCTGACCTGGCCCCCTGCCCCAGGGGTCTTTAGGCAACCCCCAGGAAAGCTCTAGACAACCCCCAAAGGGGTCCCAACCCCCCACTTTGAGAAACACTGAAATAGAGCATATTGGTGTGGAGGGTGAGAAAGGAGGGAAGCATTTGAGAAATAGAGTTACAACCATCAGAACCAGGGACTTCACATTTCACTATTCATCTATCCAACGATTCTTTCTTCTTGTCCAAAATGAAAATAGAAACTACATTTTCTTCCAGTCTGCTCCACATTGCTTGACAGGTGTGCAGAGCTACTGAGATTTCCCAAAGCTCATAATCCAGTTTGCTATTTGTCTGCTAAGGCACCCTTGGGAACCAAATTGTGTCATCTAGTAAGGGACAGCAGTGTAGTCAACGATGAGGCAATAAGGCTGCAATCCCACTTTCTGGGGAGTAAGACCCATTGTACACAATGGGGCTTATTTTTTGAGTAGACATGGCTAGGATTGTGCGCTATCTCCCAAATCCCAAATGTGTAAGACACATTACGTGCACCCGTAGTTACTGCACCTCCTAGTGAAAACCTATGGGAAATTCATATTGGAATCCAGAGTAAGTTGTTCTTGCACCAGAGCAAGGACTCCCTGTAGTTACTCTGGATTTTGCCCTAAGTCTCAAATCAGGTAAGAGAAACACTACCTTGTGTATGTGTGTGTGTGTGTGTTTTACAAGGGTATGCACACACCTTCTATTCTTTACTTCATATTCGTATTTCCTTTGGTTTTATGATTTGCTCTTTCTTTTCATTTGCATACTGGCAAATTACAAGAAGATCAAAGCTTCCCAAAGCAGGAAATTTTTTGTTCCAATTTATTAGAAGCAATTGTTACATTATGCCATATGCTGACATCTTCAAACTGCCAAGAAATAATCAAAAGTAAAGGAACAATTCAGCTCAAGCTCTGTGCATATTCAGCATTAAGTATTTCCATCCACTGTTTTCATTCTTCACCATTTATTTTTCTTTTTGAAATCATGAAAAGAAAAAAAGTGGGGCTTAATTCAACCCACTGGAAACATCACAAAAATACAGAAAAATCCTCAAGGCAAGAACAGTGCCATGTGATCATCCCTTCCTCTAGTGCAAGTGGGGATCAAGGGAATTCATATATGCTTCTCATATGCCTTTCCTCCTAGCTCCTGCTCAGTCAAGGAATACTCTAACCTTGGGTGCCCCTTCCATCCTCTTTTTCAGTCTTGTGTCCTGGAAAAAAATCTTGTGAGCAGGCAGCATGTAGCATTTTTTGTAATTCATAAATAATATAGAATATACAGTGATGCCTCACGTAACAAATTTAATTTGTTCCGGAGGCATGTTCTTTATGTTAAACATTCTTTACGTGAAGCAGATTTTCCCATAGGAAATAATGGAAACTCAGACGATTGGTTCCACAACCCCAAAAATATTCATATAAAAATATTAACTGGATGTAAAAATGATGACAGAACACTGGGATTGAATTCAAAACACGCATTTAATGTGCATCATCCTTTGAAGACTACTTAGGCTGCACTCCTAAAGACACTTTCCTGGGAGTAAGACCCATTTAACACAATGGGGCTTACTTCTGGGTGGACATGGTTAGGACGCTGCATTCCAAGACACTTTCCAAGTGTCTCCCCACTTTCTCCTTCTCTTCATCCTGAGCCTCTCTCTCCCCTGCTCCCTTCTGGCTAGCCCTGAGCTGCTTCCCTCTTCTCCACTGCTCTTCTCTCCCTCTGGCCACGGGAAGAACAGCATGGAAGTGTTGCTTTCACTATGGGCAGATGCGCTAGGCAGCCCTGACGCTTTTTAAAAGTGTTGCCGGCCAGTGCGTCTGCCCCAACTGCCAACGAATGTGTTCTTTACATGAAGCACAGTTTGTTACGTGAAGCAGAATCATAGAGAAATTTTTTTTTGTTACATGAAACATCCTTTACGTGAGGTATTCTTTATGTGAGGCACCACTGTATATCATAGTTGTCATACGTCATATGTCACTGTATGACCCTTGCTTAACTGGTCAAGAGGCACTCTTTCAATGGGTGTTCCTCTTTTATTCAGCAGGGGGAGAGTAACTGGCCCTGCACACCCCAGCAATGTCTGTTCTAGTGGCTTCTGCTGGAGTTCTTTTTGCATTTTAGATTGTGAGCCCTTTTGGGACAGGCACCCATTAGCTATTAATTAGCTATTAATTTTTTTCATTTTTTGTAAACCGCTTTGTGAACTTTTTAGTTGAAAAGCGGTATATAAATACTGTAGAATACTGTAGATAGATATTTTCAAATTTAATCATAAGCAATATAGGGTTTAAATTAACCACATTGAAAGCAATATACAGTATATGAATACCTATTATTTTGTCATGTCCTACATATTTTTGGGTGTCCTATATTTTTGGGTTCCCTTTTCCAGTTATGACATTCGGACACCCTGCTCTAACTTCATGTTAGGAGGAGGCTGACACACACAAAGGCCCTTCCATTTTCCCTAATAGCCCAGTATCTGCACATCTAATACTGGTCTAATACTCTCTGCAACCTCTCCTTCCAGAGATGCAGAACCCTCAGATAACTGCATTGGACTCTTAATTGTCAGTAATAATTTATGCATTTTCCGTATAAAAAAGTTAGAAAAGAAAATATAGCTAACAAAGCTTAATACAATGCCCAACATAATATAGGAGCGTAACAGTATATGTGCCTATGCCAGAACTCTGTGGAAAAGAAATTCTAGGTCACATACCTTGGCAACAAATAAGCTGAAAATCTAATGAAAATAAAAAGGTAATGTAAAATTTACTTTCAGGCATCCTCCAGAGCAGCAGTATTACTCCATTTTGATATGACATTTTTTTCAGCAAGCAGTTATTGTAAAACATTGGATATTAACCAGTGCTTAAAAGAGGCACTAGAAGCTTCCCAAAATACTATGAGTCTGACTTTTCAGAGTTCAGAAAATTATGGTGCAATCCAGAGTAACTATGGGGAGTCCTTGCCCCAGTGTAAGAACAATTTGCTCTGGATTGCAATATGAATTTCCCATAGGTTTTCACTAGGTGGTGCAGTAACTACAGGTACATGTAATGTCTCTTATGTGCTCCTGTAGTTACTCTGGATTGTAGGGTTAATTTCCTTTTAAAATGGGGATGTGAAGCAAATGGGGCAAACTATTAGTTGCCACAAAAATAAAAAGTCAATTATATTATCCCTATTCAAAGTAGTGCCCAGCAAAAGCTTTTTGAAGCTTTTTTTTTACTTTAACACACACATTTATACATTTCCTATATTTACTTATTTATTCAAGAGACTTATACCCTGCCTTTCCCATGCCAAAGCAAGTGCCCAAGATGACCTACAAAGCTTTTATTCTTTTGTCCTCACAACACCCCATGAAAGTAGATGAGGCTGAGAGTAAATGACTTGTGCAGGGAAGCTTCACGGTTTAGGGGAGATTCAAACCTGGATATTCCAGGTCTTAATCCAACTCCCAAACCACTACCATCCTGGCTCTGTAGCACACAAAACACTTTAGATGAATAGGACACACAAATATATTCAGTACCTATGTTTTCAATTAAACAGTACTGTGCCGATCAGTGGAGCCCTTGGAGCAGTGCCTTGAACTCTGGAGAGAGATCTCAATATTTTTGGCCTTGAGCAAATAACAACAGCTCAGCTCCAGAAATCAGCACTGCTTTGAACGGCAAAAATCCTACAATCTCTGCAATTCCCAGTATCTTGATTAGATCCTATACTTTTGCATACTATAACCAACTCAGCCTAGGGTAATAATAGCAGCAGGAGCAAGTTCACTATCTGCAGACACATTCAGAATTTAATTTGTTGGTTTGTGCTCCTGATTCACTGTTTTAGTTGCTATTTTGAATGGTGAAAACTATACTTTGTAGAAAACATGAACCTGCATTTTCAAGTGGCAGGAAAACCTGGGAGCTGAAGAGACCCATCAGGGTCCCATCCTCCTCTCCTACCATCTTGCACATGGGTGTTTCTCTTCAGCCCTCAGTTGTCCACTCTGCAAAATGGACAACTGAGATACTTCAGACCCACTCAGTCCAATGCTCACAAGTATACAACCAGGACACTAAAATTATTAATCATTAATTAAGTTACAATACAAAGATGTAGCTCCTTAAGTATTTTAAAATAACTTCTACTTATTGTAAACTGAATATCTAAACAGAGGACATTATCTTGAATAGTATAAAACTGGCCTTCCATTTTCTACTGCATAAAAACCCTCAAAATTAGTGCACTTCCACATTCTGGACCATCATAGATATTTCCACCGTTGCATCATAAAGCCTTGTAGCTCCAGCTGTTCCCTAAACAGATTTCCTTCTTCTTAGCTGTTAAGTCCAAAAATATCCCCATTCTTGAAAGTTCAGAATGCCTTTGAGATCTGCTAATTAAAATCTCAGGTGTTATCTTCTGTTTGGAGAAAGAATTAATTAGATCGGTGGAGCAAAAGAAGATATATTTGAATATGTATAGCAAGCTGATTCTATTCTTATGCTACCTTGAAATTATGAAACTCCAAGAGATAGAGCAAATTTGTTTGATTTTCTTTTAGGGGGTGGAAAGACTAGTTATTCATTATAACACATGCAACAATATTAAGATAGACTGTCAAGTTAATCTCTCTGTTTGCGTGAGATTTCCAAGTGTACAGTAAGCATATCTGAGCTGCACTGTAATTTGCAACTGGCAATCATCAGCAAGAGGATAATCATTCAACTGGTGCTTATATTTGTAAGCCAAAATACATAATAGACTTCATTCTTTTCAAACATGATTGCATAGAATCTCTGCCTCCCAGATTTAGCCTATACTTCACCCTATCCATGCCCAATCTGCTTCCTCAAGAGGAGCATATACTTCAGAACCATAACATCTGTATACACCCATAAGGTTGCACAGCAGCCTAACACTGTGAGACTTTGATCCCCCAATGCCACATCATTGGGAGCTGAGGAACTCATAAAGTGATAGATTTGTACCTTGTGACAAGTTAGGGAAAATGTTAATGTAGGCAGAGGAATTCAGCAAATGTTTGCTATGTCATATTGCATCATTACCTAGTCTTTCTGTCTTGACAAGTTATAAGTGAAGTTTTAGTTCCTCTTTATTCCCCACTAGCAGAATGAACCTGACACTGTGGGAGTAAAATTTCCAGAATATTTGTGGGCTCCGGGCACCAGTGGGCATTGCTGGGCACCGGACAGCGGCACCCAGAGGTCGGTGCCAGCAGGCACTGGGCACTGCTGGGCACCAGGCACCAAAGGGTACAGGAGGCTGTGGTGGGACACAGCAGGACACTGGGCATCCCTAATAGGGACCACCTGGCATCATTGGGCAGCGGACACGGGCACCAGCGGGAACCACCAGGCACCAGTGGACGGCAGACACTGGGCATCCCTACTGAGCAATGGACATCCTTACTGGGCACCACCATGCATTGGGTAATGGGCACCATTAGGCACTATCACTGCAGTGAGCATCACCCAACATTGGACACCACTGGACACCAGGCATCCCTAACGAGCAGCAGAATCCCTACCAGATACCAGCAGGCAGTGGGCACCCCCTGGCACTCCTACTGGGCACTGGGCATCCCTGGCAGGCACCAGCTGCCAGGAACCACCAGGCACTTGGCACCAGTGGGCAACATTGGGCAACAGGTACCACTGGGTACCAGCACCACCACGCACCAAATCAGTTCTTAGTAAGTCCTTACCTCACAGAAGGAATATGGTCCCTAAATTTCATGCTTCTAGGTTCAGGGGGTGGGCTGGGTGTTGTTCAGTCTCCAGATGTAAATCCCATTATAATATCAGGCTCCAGCTGTAAATCCCATTATAATAAATAGAGCTATTGCTAGGTTACTCTGGACAGGATTGCAGGTGAGAGCCCAATATCTCAATGCATGTCTGCTCATAGCAGGGATTTTCAATCTTTTCCAGTGCAGGATGCATTGGAAATGCACAAAACCATCCTAGTCACTCTTATTGGAGAGTAAGCCTCATTGACTATGATGGGACTTATTTTTAAGTAGGATTGGATTGGACTCTGAGGCAGCAATCCTGTTCAGACTTTCCTGGGAGTAAGCTCCACTGACAACAATGGGACTTACCACTCAGTAGATAGGCATAGGATTGGGCCATGAGGCTGCAATCCTCTGACAGAGCCCTCCTGCTGTGAGGAGGGGAAGATACACTTAGAGGCATCCTCTCACAGACCAGTCAGACAGCTGCCAAGGATCTCTAGTGGCCCCAGACTGGGGGATGAGTAATCCTGCTCTAGGAGAATTACTTGCTACAGGCAGATGGTTGGTCTAGATGACCTATTAGGTCCTTTCCAACTCTAGGATTCTATGACAAGTGGCTTGAGAACTCATAGAATCATAGAACTCTGTTCTGCCCCAGTGGTTGGATATCACTGATAACATGACCTCTTTCTCTCCTTTACCCAAGAAGATCCTGGACTTTGAGGAAGAGAAGTTAGCAGAAGCAACAATAAGGCTAAGAAAATAAGGAGGAATCCTTGCACTGAAAATCAGATTAATCTGGTACAGCACTACAAGACAGATCTGTTGGTGTGGTTCACAATCAACAAATGATTCAATAGCTGTACCAAGTCACGGCTTTTCCTTTCACTGTGTGGGTGTTCATGACTCTGTGATACTGCTGATCTCATGCATTCAGCTTTGTCAAATAAGCTACCAGCTTTTATCTCCAGATGCATTACAAAACCATTTATAAGAAATTGATTTTTCCTCACTAACATTCAAATTTTAGTTTAAAATAGAACACAATAGAACAACATGATGCAGCTGTTCCCAGACCAATTTGTATCTGGGTCCCCAAACACTTATATACGGAGTTCTTGTTCCTTATCATTAGCTGAGCAAGTCAGTTAATCTATACCCCAGTTTCCACTGGTTAAATTACTAAACAGTTAAATTGGTGATAAGACAAATGCCTTCCCTCCAGTCTGGGTTAGGTAGGCAGCCGAAGTACCACCGAGCAGTCCACGAGTTCTAAGGCAAAACCTTTGCACTGATCTGAGTTTTAAGGTGAGTGTCCTGATCCTCTTCAGGAATGGAATATGCTTCACATGTATGCGCAGACATGCATGCACACATGCTACTACCAGTAACGAGAAATAAAGGAGAAAGGGAGCTCTCAAGGATTCTGTATGTTCAAGGGGCTCTTCACAGAAAAAAAATTGTTAGAAAGTGATACTAGCCCATCAATTAATAGCCATTATATACTTGGTGAGGCATCTAGACTTTTATTCAATTCATATTAGATAAGGCAAAACTGAGGCAATTGATGCCCCAAATTCTTAGTCTGTTACTGCACAAGCAGTAAGTTACTCCCAAAGTCGAATTATACTGGATCTGTCTCCAGTTGCTAAATTCAGTGTAGTACTGGGTTGGATGAGTGCTGGGCAGAGCTGGGTACAAATCCCCCTGGAGTTTACTGACTGCCCCTTACCCTACAATCCAGAGTAACTACGGGTGCACGTAAGAGACATTACGTGCACCCGTAGTTACTGCACCACCTAGTGAAAACCTATGGGAAATTCATATGGCAATCCAGAGCAAATTGTTCTTACACCGGAGCAAGGACTCCCCGTAGTTACTCAGGATTGCACCCTTTGTCAGTCACAATCAATCGAACCTATTTCTTGCAAATGGCAGGGGGGAGAAAAGCCATGCATGTTGCTTTTAGCTCCTTGGAAGACAGGAGAAGTCTAAAAGATCAAATTCATGCTATACCCTGTGGAAAACAGAATAACAACTCTTGCAATTCCAAACCCTGTTATTAAAGGAAGAAAAACAGGTAAGATTCAACCTACTATATTGTTCTCATAGAATCATAGAGTTGGAAGGGACCTAGTAGGTCATCTAGTCCAACCCCCTGCCTGCAGCAGGAAATCCCCCTAGAGCATCCCTGACAGGTGCTCGTCGAGCCTCTGCTTGAAGATCCCCAATGAGGGAGAGTCCACCACCTCCCTTGGAAATCTGTTCCACTGCCGAACCGCCATCACCATCAGGAATTTTTTCCGGATATCCAACCAGAATCTCCTCACTTGCAGTTCGTCCCCATTGGTTCTAGTTCTGCTTTCAGAAGCAGCTATGAACAAATGAGCCCCTTCCTCCCTATGACAGCCCTTCAGGTATCTGAAGAGGGCAATCATGTCTCCCCTCAGCCTCCTCTTCTCCAGGCTGAACATCCCAAGTTCCCCCAACCTTTCCTCGTAGGGCTTCCCTTCCATCCCACTGATCATTCTTGTCGCTCTCCTCTGGACTTGCTCCAGCTTGGCTGCATCTTTCTTCAAGTGAGGTGCCCAGAACTGAACACAGGACTCAAGGTGAGGTCTGACCAATGCTGAATAAAGAGGAACTAGAACTTCTCGCGACTTGGAAGCTACAGACCTCTTAATGCAGCCTAAAATGGCATTTGCCTTCTTTGCAGAGACATCACACTGCTGACTCATGTTCAGCTTGTGATCCATGGTGACTTGAACGTCCCGCTCACATGTTGTGCTGCCAAGCCAAGTATCCCCCACTTTATACCTGTATTTCTTTCCCTGTAAGTTTTAATATTGTGTTGTAAACCAACTTGAAAGCCAGGCTTGTTGCCTGGCGAAAGTGGTACCGCATAAAAAAACATAAGACAGCTTTACTTGAGACAATTTGTATGGATCTTCATTGCCTCTCCTTATCTTTTCTGCAGAAAAAAATAAGATGCATCTTAGAATCTTCAGAAAAACATTTTAACACTTAACACCTCCTACAAATATAGCAATAATACTACAAGGAGGTATTTTAAGCAAGATTTAGTGTCCAGAAACCATCGCTATTCTTACACATTTGCAAAGTGACAAAAGCAAAACAGAGCACTATGCACCACCCTTGTAGCTGCAATTGTGTTCATATTTCAAATCAAGGTGAAATAATGGAATTGCGGTTGTACAACCTTTTCAGAATTCCAGACACGTCCTTTGCCCTCTACATGGAAGTTCAAACTAGTTACGAATCCTATTTTGCAAAATACAGGTTTCCCTCAATATGTGCCTGAAGATGTCTGGCATGAAAATATGGGTAATGCAGAGTTAAAAACTTGTCCTTTTAATGCAATTCACAGTCTGAGCTCCAGATAATCAGAGATGCTGTCACTAACATATTAATAAGTTCGGCTAAATAATGATGTTATAATTATTTGTACATCAACGTGTTTATGCATTGATTTCTCCTGTCGCAAAGAAGAATTTTCCTAAAGCGTGTGTGCCTGAGGAACAATTCAATAACTACTTACGTTGACATATAGTGAATGGGGCAACATTACCATAAATCGCTACGAACTTTGTTCTTTTACTAACATTCAGGCAAGAAGTTTAAAAAGTGTTAATTAAAAGTTTATTGGAATAAAATGTTTGCCTTGAGCATTTCACTGTCCTAATCATGAACCTCACTGTCCTAAACATGAACTGGTGGTACCTTCATGCGATCTTCAAGCATTAAATCAGATGATTAGCCAGATTACCTCACCTCCTTGTCACAAAAACAAATGTTAAAGATTCTAGGCAGGAAAATATATTTTCATGGTGGTGAATTACTGTTAGTGCAGTTTACAATTATTTAGATACCATTTTTCAACAAAGACAATGTTCAAAAAAGTAGTTTATCACAGATGTCAACCAGAAATAATAAAGTTCAGTCTTTGCAATTATACTGATTGAAAGTTAATGGCTGTAAGAATTTGCAACTGGAAATGCAAAAGAGCTAGAAATACCTGATACATAAACATGGAAAAATATTAAAAGTGTTTTTAAATATTACTTTTTAAAGAACTGTAGTTTGTAAATTGAATTAAATGTTTAAAACAACTTCTATAGTGCAATATTCACAATCACACAATTACAGGTCCTAGAAAGAAGGAAGTTAAGGTAATTATCCCATCCCCTGAACTCTGATCTCCTTGGTATTCAGTATTTAATACATTTCTGAGAATTTATACCATTTCTATCTCTACTTCATGGAGTTTACATTTTCATTTACAAAACACAGACAAAATAGTTTATTTGCTCAATATAAAGCTGTGTATGTGTATGTGATCTGTAGGAATATCAATACACTATACTCTGGTGGCCTTCACCAAACAACATGATAGCATAAATCAGAACAGGGATTTGGCAAGATTTATAGCAGGCAAGTTTCGTTAAAGGCTGTTTTGTCCTTGGCTGCAAAAAGTAGACAAAGGATGCAATCCTAAGAAATTTAGGCTGGCCTAACTCGCCTGGCCTATCTTTCTGTGATGGTGTTGGGAGGTCAGTGTATGGCAGTGCATTGGCCTGATACCCTCGGGAGTGGGGCAGAAGTGTCTTACTGTACTTTTGTGACAACCCCATGTCAGAACCGGACTTATGCCGGGGCTTAGGCCGGCCTAAGTGGAGCTTAGGATTGCAGTCAAAATAATCCAGAAATGTAATCACAAAGATAAGGTGTCACCAACCCTTTGAGTAAAAAGTTTTTTTTCTGTTCTACCCTTGAAAAGGACTATTAATTATTTAATTTATATGGAAAGTACATTACGCAAAAGACGGGGCTGGATGAATCATAAGTCGGAATTATGATCACTGGGAGAGATGTCAATAACCTCAGATATAAAACGATACCACTTGAAAGTGAGGAGAAGCTCTGGAAACTCTTAATGAGGATGAAAAAAGAAACTGCAAAATGTGGCTTAAAACTAAATATTTAAAAAACCAAGGTCATGGCTTCCAGTCCCATAAATTCATGGCAAAGGGAAGAAATAGAACTTGTGGCAGAGTTTATTTTTCTGGGCTTCAAAATCACTACAAATGGCAATTGCAGCCATGAAATTAAGATGCCTGGTTCTGGAGGAAATTTAATTAAATAACTTAATTAAAAGTCAAGAGATTGCCTTGCTGATCAGATCTGTCTAGTTAAAGCAATGCTTTTCCCTGTGATGATGTATAGCTGTGTATAGCTATAGATGTTTTGGCAAAACCTAAGCAGCAAGATGGCATCACCAGAGAAGTAAATAATGAATGAGAAGCTAAAGATTTTTTTTAATTATGCAGCAATATATTTATTCATTCAGTGAACCAAATGAGCAGCAAATAATAATGCAGGAAGTCAAATGAAGCATCAGTTGCAGAAAAAACACATGGAGAATTTGCAGACAGATGGGTGGCAAAAATAATGAGGTGTTCAGTTACTAACAAATGTAGTTAATAATGCAATTAAACAAATCAAAATAATTGGGGGAAAACAATTAAAAGAGATCAGAGTTAGATATAATTTGATAAATCTTACAGAACATGAAGTGCTAAAAAAGGATTGACAATTTTGGGTGCATATCTGAATAAGCTAACAAAACATGAGCCGTTGCATTTGTCTATTTTAGGATCATTTAATGATAAAATATCCAAAAGTATTAGTGTAATAGTAATAGCAGTAACCATAATATTTAAGTCATGGTATGAAGCACTTCACATAGTTTGATGTTATTTTTTCAAATTCTGGGGAAGATCATTTGGTTCAAAAATGGTGTGCCCAATCCTATGCCTGCCTTCTCAGAAGTAAGTCCCATTATAGTCAATAGAGCTTACTCCTAGGAAAATGTGGATAGGATTGCAGCCTAAGTTGCTGTGTTCTAATTAGACCCTCTGACATCAAGACTAGATTATTGTAACGCGCTCTACGTGGGGCTGCCTCTGAAGACGGTCCGGAAGCTGCAATTAGTCCAGAATGCGGCAGCCCGTGTGGTTGCTGGGGCTCGTCGGTTCGACTCTGTGGGGCCACTGCTTCAGCGACTACACTGGCTGCCCATTTGTTTCTGGGCTGAATTCAAAGTGCTGGTCCTGACCTTTAAAGCCCTAAACGGCTCGGGTCCAGGGTACCTGAGGGACCACCTTCTTCTGTACAATCCGACCCATCACCTAAGGTCATCTGAGGGGGCCCTACTGACTGTGTCACCACTAAAAGATGTGAGAGGTGTGGCGGCCAGAGATAGGGCCTTCTCGGTGGTGGCACCCCCGCTTTGGAACTCCCTCCCCTTAGAACTGAGGAAAGCTCCCTCAATACAGAGCTTCAGGCGGAGCCTTAAAACCTTCTATTTTAAAAAAGCATTTTAAATGGGGCAGAGGTGGGGGGACAGTTTTTTACTGTTTTTAACAAATATTTTTAATCTGCTTGTTTTTTATTTCATTTAATTGTATTTTAATTATATTTTAATGGTGTTTTAATCTTTATTTATATGCTATTTTAATGATGTTTTATTCCTATTGTCAGCCGCCTTGGGCTCCTCCTTGCGGGGGAGGAAAGGCGGGATATAAATTGATTAAATAAAATAAAAATAAATATGTTGGCTATTCTTTGATTTGTAAACCACTCTGAGTTCTGCCAGGAACATGATAAAAGCAACACATACAAAGGCTGCAAGATGAAATACTGCTATGATAGGCATATTGATGGGCATAAGCAGAGTGACCACATATGCCGAAACCAGAAAAGAGGAAAAAGTCCCCCCGAATTTCTGAAATCCAAGCAAAACTCTGGACATGTTACCCAAAAAGTAAGACATGTATAACATGTTAAAATCAAAGGTAAAACTGCCCCCTTACACAGGAGAAGGCACCATTAATTGCAATGGGCTTACATATGAATAGACATGCACAGGATTGGGCTGCATAGGCAAGACTGCCCCCTTACACACGAGTAAGCTCCCTTGACTCTAATGGGCTTACTTCTGAGTAGACATACATAGGCAGCTTCGGGCTTACTGGAGGGTCCAGGACTCACTAACTGGTGGGAGGGAACTCCAGGGCTTTAGCAGCTGCCCCAGTGGTAGCAAGGCTGAAGACCCGGGGCAAGCTGGAGGCTGCACTGGACTGGACGCATTACTTCCAGAGGCATGAAGCCAGGCAAGAACTGAGTGTGAGACTGATGGAGGCCCGGCCAGGCCATGAGCAGATGTTCCTCCCCTGTCTGGCTTTACACCTATGGAAGCAATGCTTCTAGTCCACCACAGTCATCAGCCAGCTTGACCAAAGCCAACATCCCATCTAATAACATCTCTCTGGTCTGACTGCTGTTATCCGATCTTAATCTTCTAACAGACACATTTTATTCCTATATATATATATATGACTGACTCACTCACTCATTCATCCACGGCCAGCCAAAACCGCAGGGCCTAGAAGCATGAAATTTGGGGAGGGTATTCCTTCTGTGATGGAGGCAACCACTAAGAACCGGTTTTCGGAAATCCCGACTGGAAGAGGGTGAAACGGGGCACAACACATTTTCTTCCCTATACCTTGAAGAATCCCTGACTAATGGACATTCTGCCCCAAGCCCTGGATCTAGAAGCATGAAATTTGGGGAGGATGTTCCGTACGTAATGTGAGCATCCAAAAAGAACTGAAGTTGAGAAATTTAACCCTTAAGGAGATGAAAAGGGATACAACGTGTTTTAGTCCTATGCTTAACATTGAAGACTTTCTGATTAACATCCAACCAATTTGGTGCCTGGGGCCTAATGTACTGGGAGGGAGGGTGCACTAGTGGGTGCATAAGGGGGTTGTTGACTGGGTGGTGGTGCACATGGGGAGATGTTGTGCAAGGAATGATGCGCATGGTGGAAGTTGTGGTGTTGCAATGGTGCGCATGAGAATTGGTGAGCAGAGGGGGTTGATGTGCAAGGGGGTTGGTGCACATGGGAAATGTTGTACCTGGGAGGTTGGTACGCATGGAGGATGTTGTGGGGGGGGAGTTGAGCATGGGGAGTGTTGCAATGGGGGCTGGTGTGCATGGGGGATGGTGCGCATGGTGGGTTGCTGTGCATGGAGGATCTTGAGCAAGGGGGAAAGATGCACTTGGGAGTATGATGTGCATAGCGTGTTGAGGTGCATGGGGGAGTGTTGTGCAATGGGGGGATGGCACACAGGGTGAATGACTCACAGGATGATGCAAAATATTTAATATTTAACATGTAGATGGTTAAGGCATACGAAGGGATTTATAGATAAGCAAACAGCTTGCCATCAGGCCATGGGTTAGGGACAGAGCCCAAGTCTATATAGAATCCTGCTCTCCTGTTGAGACTTTACACTATTGGTAATTGGCCGACATCCAGCTCTTCTGTAAAATGGCAGAAAGGTATTTTACGGGCTGTTCTTTGGTCCTTGATTGGCCTTTAGGCTTCAGTGATTTATTTCTCCACTGTTTCCCTGCCACCTTTCCCAGGGGAGTCCAAGGCAATTGGCTGCTATCAGCAATTTATTTACTGTAGTGGGGTTTGTTCAGACAAACAGCAGGACCTTCACTATAGGTGCCTCCATACTTTGGATGGCCAGGAAGGTTTCAGGTGACCCTCCCTCTTTGCTTCTGTCAAAAAGTGAACTCTTCTTTCCTCTTGGGAGTGTAAGCCTAATGCTGACAAAAATATTCATTTGTAAAAACAAGAAATCTTGCCCTAGTGTTCAAAACACTAAAATAGTGTACTGTAATTTTCCAAAATGCTAACCGACTGTGGGGACCAATTCAAAGAATTCACTTAAACTCTTCCAATTCCACTTTTCTCCACTTTTAATTATTAATATACACATTTTTAGATAATTTTGCTTGCACGCCCTGAGTCTCTTAAAACAATACATTTTAATACAATTATAAGATTGAAGATCTGTTTATCCTGATATCCAATTTAGAGTAGTCAGATACGATAAATCATTTATTATAGTAATTCATGATCTACTACTTAGCAGAGGAGATTAAGAAAGACCACTCTAATTAAAATTTTTTAATGGGTATGGGGGGGTTGTGAAGATAGGGCCCAAGGCCCTATAGCATTATTTCAAGGCATGTCTTTGTTAAAATGCTCACTGTGAGGTTTATAGGTTTGTAGTTCCCACACTGAAAGTTCACGCAGTCCTGGTCATGGCTTGACAACCCCCCATTTTTTAAGAGGAATACTCATCTGAAGTGGTCAAGCCAGAACCCCATGAGGGCAGAATCTATTTTTCTTGATGACAGGGAGATCTTTTTAGTAATTGAATTTCCATGTCTTAGATGGTTTACTGTGAACTGTTCCCCACACCCCTCTTGCATGGTAAAAACATACAGACCATGCCAGAAGCACATGGTGACATAATGCATTGCTGAAAGGCAATGGTGGGGGGAGGTTAACAACCCACATTTTGCAAATATTCCCAAAGACGAAGTGAAATTAAGGTGTTTGTGCAATGTAGGGGCAAAACATATACAGTGGTGCCTCCCATAAAGTATGTTTCACGTAACAAACAAAAATTTCTCTAGGATTCTGCTTCACGTAACAAACTGTGCTTCACGTAAAGAACACATTCGTTGGCAGTTGGGGCAGAAGCACTGGCCGGCAGCACTTTTAAAAAGCGTCAGGGCTGCCTAGCACACCTGCCCATAGTGAAAGCAACACTTCCATGCTGTTCTTCCCGTGGCCGGAGGGAGAGAAGAGCAGTGGAGAAGAGGGAAGCAGCTCAGGGCAGCCAGGAGGGAGCAGGGAGAGAGGGGCTCAGGATGGAGAGAAGGAGAAAGTGGGGAGACACTTGGAAGGTGTCTTGGATTGCAGCCTCCTAACCATGTCTACCCAGAAGTAAGCCCCATTGTGTTAAATGGGTCTTACTCCCAGGAAAGTGTCTTTAGGACTGCAGCCTAAGTAGACTTCATAAGATCATGCACACTGAATGCATGTTTTGAATTCAATCCCAGTGTTCTGTCATCATTTTTACATAAGTTAATATTTTTATATGAATATTTTTGGGGTTGTGGAACCAATTGTCTGAGTTTCCATTATTTCCTATGGGAAAATCCGCTTCACGTAAAAAACGTTTCACATAACAAACATGCCTCCAGAATGAACTGAATTTGTATTCAGGGAGTATTCGGGGGGTCAAGGGGGTCACGAGAGGGCGGGATCCGCCATCTTGGAATTTGGTGCTGGCATCACTGTATGGTATTTATGCCATAAGGGTGTTCATTTCTTATCGAGAATGCCATTGTGTTTGAGACTGCAATTTAAGGACTATACTGACTGTAGCAAACACAACCACAAACATACATTTCCAAAGCGTTAGTGGTACTCTATAAAACCTGCTTCTCAGACAACACTGTTGAGCATGACCTGCTTTACAATGCTTCTCTGATTGAGTATCTTGAAAGAGATCTTAAACCTGACAACACAAATAGATTAATAGTTACATAAGTCATAAAACTCGGCTCTTTTACTGCCTCTTAAGTGTAATAAACGTGGTTTATCAACAGATGGCAGAACAATAAATATAGATATGATCTCTCTTTCTGCTACTGAAATACATTTAAAAGCATCTGGAGCTAATACAATATGAAATTCATTTTGCATACCTTCCTCCTGTATCAGCTAACTTAAATCAATCATACAAAATTTTAAAAACATAAAAAGTTACAGTAAATAACTTTTTACTCTCTTTTTACTTACTTTTTGGATTCTCTTACCACTGATGAAACAGAAGTTAATGAAGTGGATAATTTAATTAACTGGCATTAGTAGTGTACTTAAAATCTGCAGCAGGCAACATTTTATATTCACCCACTCTATCAAATGACTTATGGCAATGGTACTCAAAAGTGGGAATTGTGACATTGGGTCAAGGGGATCACAAGAGGGCGGGATCCGCCATCTTGGAATTTGGTGCTGGGCTTTCCTGGGAGTAAGTCCCATTGAGTAGACATGGAGAAGTTCTGGCATCACAGTGATGTCACATCCCAATAAGTTTTACAGGGGGTCCCAGAGAGTTTGAAAGGGTGTCCCAGGCTGAAATGCCCACGTACCACTGGCTTATAGGTATCTACAAGCATACAGCAGGTTATGTACAAATTTCACAGGCAGCAAGACTTTTGTCTCAAACTGCACGAGTGTCAGAAGTCTTAAAGACATCTTTGATGCATAACTACCTTTCTAACCTCATGCTTCTCTTCCTTATAAAGCAGGCCTCCGTCAGTCTTGAAAGACTATGGTCTCGTGCTCGGCGCTGCATACGCTGCATGCGAAGCACGAAAGCCTGTGTTAGATTGTTATGGAGGATAGGCTGTTACCCAAGCAGCAAATCCCCCCTCTCCACACCACTGAATTAGTCCAATGGAAGGGCAGAGCCAATATGATTGGATCCAGCTGGCGTCGCAGAGCTGGGCTAAGGACAGGAGCTTATAACATTCTTGGTATTTACCACAAAGGCAGTTTGTTTTCCTACACCTCTGATGATGGGAGTCCTCTCTGGTGACACAAATAGTATTGAGCATTTTCCCGACACTCTTCATTTCCCCAGAGAGATATGCTGTGATAGTTACCTTCCCAAGAAACCTGGTGTTATCAAAAATCATGCTAGAGGAACAATTGTGTCAATAGGGAAAAGGAGGTTGTGGTTTAGCACACCACAAATGCCTCTGAGTGCATTTCTTTATTGTTCTCTCATAGAAATGAATGGCTCTTCCCGTCATGCCTATGGGGGGAACTCTCCCCCCATCCAATTTATTCCCAACCTTTGTCTCCAAAAGAGCACTCAGGGTGGATCAGAAGATGCAAAAATGAGATACAAAGAGTGCAATCCTAAAGACACTATCCTGGGAGTAAGACCCATTGAACACAATGGGGCTTACTGTTGAGTAGACATGGTTAGGATTGTGCTCATAAATATAGATAATAAAATAATTACACAATAAAATACTCCAATAAAAATATTCCAGCAACTTTGAATGCCCTTTGGGAGGATGAAGCGAGATACAAATTTATAATCAAACCAAATTTAATTTAATAAACAGGATTTAATTTAATAAACAGGATTTAATTTTAAAATAAAAACCTGAGACTATTGCTTTCTCCTTCATATTATGCTTGCCCCAACTAATATAATCCACATTTGCTTCCCACCTTCCATCCACGGCATGCCATAAGATTAAACATTGTGAGAGATTCCAATACTTGTTATATTAGCCATTAAGGGTCGACCAGGAATGTGTAACACAGATATTAAATACCAGTTCTCCATATTCCATTTATACTGTGGTTTTAAACAGGCAAATACCTCATCTGAATTGCAATGGTTCATTAGTACAACTCTGAGAAAAAAGCAATTCTATAAATCAAGTTTGCTCTGCTCTGCTCTTCTCCAGGTACTCCAGCAACAGGAGACATTCCTTACATATCCCAAAACACAAGGCTGGAATGAAGATTACAGAAGGCCAGTAAACAAAAACAAAATAAAAAATAACATATTTCAGCTACTCATGAAATGTGACTTTTGGCAACATCAAAATTAGAAATAAAAATGGTACAGACAGTGCGTAAGGGATTATTCTGCCCAAACGCTTCAATGGAGGACACTGAGAGTTTCTTTTTATAAAATGAGGTACTGCACCTAAAGGCTGCTCTGGCTTGGATGCCTTTCATTTGAAACAGCTCAGGTTTGCAACTGGATCAGTAAATTCCAAATGGATAAGTGCTTCTTTTTCCACGAGGAGTAAAACAAAAACAGAAGAGTCTTTTTATAGAGATATGAAACCTCAGGGAGATCTCAGCTCATCTTTCAGTTGCTGAAAAACCACTATTTTTTTAATTAAGAGACCTGAGAGACAGGCATTTTAATTACTTTTCAGCCTTATTCCCACAGAACCACAGTGGAGACGTGGAGGAAGGCTCAATATACAAAAAATGAATGGCTGTGGCTAATGGGTCTTTCCAGACATGCCAATCCCTTCTGAAATACAGCTGCAGGAACCAGCCAATTCTATGCCACATAAAAAAGCACTTTTATGATGGAACCAACATCAACCTGATCTGCAATAACACTTAACAGCCTGTGACCCAGAAACTCAGAGAAATAATTCAAACCTTAAATGATCAGGTCAAATATCAAATCAAGAGAAGTCTATTGTAAATTTGGCAATTGGTTGTTGTAGGATTGCAAACCGGAGCATAAGATTTTTCCCTCTCTAAATGGGCAGCCAAAATGCTGGAAACATTTGGGATCTCTTGCAAATGGACTAGGAGTTTAACCTGATCCCCAAAGTCCAAAATGCTAATAAAAGCTTGCATGGTATATAGGTGGCATAAACACTGAAGATGGATATGAGGTTCCTTTCTTTGCTTACCTTCTTTCTTTGGAGTCAAAATCCAGCAAGTATGACTCAACATATTGAATCCATATTGAACATATGAATCCAGCAAGTAGGATTCAACATATTTGTAATCAGTAATCATATTTGTAATACTGAACCAAAAGGAAAATCAGCTATTAAAAATCATATAATACCATTATTATCAGTTCAGATGACAGAACTCTATACTTTATATCAGTAGTCTTTGGCCTGGGACCCTCTTCCAACCTTTGGAAACTGTCTGGGACCCTCTGTCAAACTTGCTACAACCAATCCAGGACACAATGCTAAAAAGAGGACATGTCCTGGAAAAACAGTACCATCCCCAACACTCCTGCAGCAAGGAGGGGCTTTCAGGCTGCGCAACCTTAAGAATGCAGTGGCTCTCCCAAGGCTGCGAACATCGTAACCTTCTGGGGATTACTGTGGTTGCAGGGGGGACCAAGATGGTGGTCCTTCACCATTTTTGTTGCCCCCTGGAAGAAAGACCCAACCCTTTATAGCAGGACACTGCTTTATATGAACAATATATATTTAATGAAAACAGTATGACAATTGTTATTTTCCTTGGTTACATTCACCATTCTGGCATTTTAGCCAGTTTGATCTGTTTTAATTAACTAAGGCTGCAATCCTAACCTCCACTTCTGCCAGCCTAAGCCTGGCATAGGTGCTGTGCTGAAATGGGGATGTCACAAAAGTGCTGTAAGACACTTCTGCGCCACTTCTGGGGGAGAGTTAGGCCAGTGAACAGACGTGAACAGACATGTGCTTGCCTCCCTACAGCACCACAGGAATGGTAAGAGTTAGGCTGGCCTAGGTTAGGATTGCACCTTAAAAGTCAGCAAACATTCCTAAAGTACTATAGTGATGGAAATAACAAACAAATTCTGAGGAAAGTGAGAAAAAAATAAATGAATAGAAGCAGAAAGGCAAATGAGAATATATTTTTAGCTGCTTGCCATAGACTAAAATTTACCACTCCATCAATTTTGTGTGTGCGCGCATATGTGTGTGTGTTGGTGTGTTAGAGAAATAATATATTCAACAAATAACAAGAACTTGAATATAAACTAGGAATGTATTACACTGCCCAACACACGTTTTGGTGTCAAGGTTTTTTGAGCTGATTCTATGTATATTTGGTGTGCTGATTTCAAATACAACACAGTAATTTTTGCCTATCAGCTCTAGTTTTGAGATATAACAATAGTCTGATTTGTTACCCTATGTGATATTAGGCCTATGATTGACATAATAAAACACAAAACATTAAAAAATATAGTCTAATTCTATTTTCTAGAATATTTTAGTGACATGAATAAAACATAGTAACATTATAGTAACACAATAGTGACTCAAATAACCATTTTTCTTCAAACTAATAAAATGAAACCATAAATGAAAGGAAAATTAGTTTAGGAAGCTTCTTTTGTAGGACATTCTTGAATGGACTTTGTTTGGACAGTCTCTTTCTAAGTTCCAGCAGTAATCAGCCATCATATGTATATCCCATCTTCCCCGGTAGCGATCTTCTATTGTTTTAATGTCCTGGTGAAATTGTTCACCTTGCTCTTTGTTCATATCACCTAAATTTTCCGGAAAATGGTCCATGTGGCTGTGTAAGTAATAAAGTTTTATGTTCATATTATACCCAAGCTCTGAAATGAATGTGCATGTTGTTTACTAGCTCAGCATAGTTTTGAGCTTTGTGGTTGCCCAGAAAGTTTCTGACAACCAGGACGAATGATGTCCATGCACTTCACTCACCCTCACTCATGGAATCTATGAAGAAAGGATCGTTTACGAGCTGTCTTATTTGAGGGCCATCAAAAATTCCAGGTTTCAGTTTTTCTGTACTTAGCCCAGGCATTTTTCATCCTATGCACACAAAGCATGGACCATCCTGATCAAGAGCCTTCACGAACTGTTATCATCAGGCTGTTTCACCATAACATCAGCTGATAGATGTACAAAAAGGTAGCAGTACACAGATAACTTTCACTTAACATGTTTACTGAACAGGAAAAAAAGTGTGCCTTGTCACCCACATGCTATGAATAAACTACTGTCCATCAGCAATGCTAAGCTCAGACTGACAATGGCCACGATGGTGATGTGGGAGGTTATGTGCCATGCCCTTGTGGGTGCCATGCACATGCCGGCCTGGGCATGTGCACGGCGCCCATAAGGGCATGGCTCATCACCTCCCATATCTATATCTTAATAGGTAGAAACATTCCAACAGCTTCACTTTCCCTGGGTGAAGCTAGAAATAGGAAGAAGGGCCTACTCTACTTAAAATACTCATAGCATTTATAATTTAGTAGCACTGTATCTCAAAAAGTAGAGCTGATAGAGAAAAACTGTTTGTGTATTTGGAATCAGTATACCCAGTATACCCAAAATCAGTTCTAACATTCCAGGCACCAAACAAAAACATTTTTTTGTTGGCCTGTGTTATTAGGAAGTTGCTTAAGCGGCTGCACACTGAGAGATCAGCAATGCCAATGCATAATAACAAGGATCTATCCACTGTTTCCTGAGGCTGCAATCCTAACCTCCACTTAGGCTGGCATAAATTTTGGCACAAGTCCCTTGCTTGCCTCAGGGTGTCACAAAAATGCTATAAGACACTTCTGTGCCACTCCTGAGGAGGGTAGGCCAGAGCACAGATATGCGCCAGCTTCCCCACACCACCATGGGAACAGTGAACAGGTGAGTTGTGCCATCCTAAATTGGATAAGACTGTGCCCTGAATGTGATAGTATAATCAATCAGTGTGATAGAGAAAGATAATTACACACATAAAATGGTAGCAGACTGGACAATTAAATGTGAGAGGAAGCCCTGGTCTTATGAATTGTGTCAACATGCATATGATGGTACCCTTGCAAATACGTAATTTAGATAAATATGCCCTTTATGACAACACCTGTGAAGAAATAATCGTGGTAGTTCTAGATTTGCAGCTGGCTCCCCAAAATAATATTATTGCAGCTTTTGGAAGCAGCTGAGCATCAGCAAGCAGTTTACAAATTAGAGCAGAAAGGTTCAGATTAAGGCAACAAGGAAAATGTATGCCTATTGAACATGAGCAAATTCTCATGTGTAAGTGAAATTGAACCGGGCTCTAAATTATTCTTACATGGCTACGTATTCATTGCAAAAGGAGAAAATAGGTATCTATCAAGCGTGGCACTGAACTTTGTTACCAAAAAATCTTCATGCTATGTTGCTTTGGCTGCAATCCTATTACTTGGAGTAAGCCACACTGACTATAATGGGGCTTACATCTGAGTTGACAGGAATAAGATTGCATTCTTAGTATATTTAGGTACATAAAATATATGTACTAATTGAATTATCCTTTTTAGGTACATAAAATATATGTACTAATTGAATTATCCATATATCCTTAAAATATATGTACTAATTGAATTATCCAAGGTTCTTGGGTAGTGGATCTGTTTTTGTAATGCAAAGGTTGTGCATCTGGAGGTTTAGGGCCCAATCTTACCCAACATTCTTATGCTGTGGAGGCATGTGCACAAGCTGCATCCTGAGATGGTGTTGGTGAGGTCACATTTATTCCCTTACATTGATGCTGCATTGCAACTGAATCAGCACAAGTAAGTTGGATAGGATCAGATTCATAGGGCGCAATCCAGAGCAATCACGGGGAGTCCTTGCTCCGGTGTAAGATAAATTTGCTCTGGATTGCAATATAAATTTCCCATAGGTTTTCACTAGGTGGTGCAGTAACTACGTGTACACGTAATGTCTCTTACGTGCTCCGTAGTTACTCTGGATTGTAGGGTTAATCTAATTATTAAATTCCAAAACACAGAAAGAATCTACTTAAATAATTACACAAAAAATCACTGTAAAAGTCCCTTGATGGATGGCACTAACAAAATGGCCATTAAGTATTAAAAATGCATCTCATTGATAGGAAATGATATGTTTACGGAAATGATACTCATATGTTGCATTCCAATTTTCCAGATACAAAACAGATACTTAGCATATCCAAGATAGGAAATGATATGTTTACGGAAATGATACTCATATGTTACATTCCAATTTTCCAGATTATCCCTCTCAGATAAACAAGAAAGTCTTCAAAGTTTCATAAATTTAAACATAATGCATTTTATGTTTAATACATTTACCAACAATAATGTGCACAAGTTGACATGTTTATAGGAAAATATAACCCGAACATTGCTCAATACTTGTATAAACCTTGCACAGATACCTCCTCTATTTCAACAGCTAGGATATAGCAGAAACACAAATGGGAAAGAGAACATTCATTCAAGTAACCCGTATGCCCCTTATGTGGGCTGTGGTGGCACAAACGGTTAAGACACAATGCCAACCAGCAAGGGTTCGAGACCAGGGTCCCACAAGATGGTGACCTCCTGGCCTTAGCCCAGGTCCTGCCAACCTAGCAGTTCAAAAGCATGTAAATTCAAGTAGATAAATAGGTACCACCTTGGTGGGAAGGTAAAAGAGCATTGCATGTACCTTTGGTTGTCAAACCTGGGATAAGCAATGCAACCTAGTCAGTCACAACTAGCAGTATAAACTGCAGGGGACACCTTTACCTTTATGCCCTCTTATCCCTGCTAACTGGGCAAGAGGCACTTTTTCCAATAGGTTTTCCTCTTTTATTTAGCAGAGGAAGAGTAAATGGCCTTCCTCACCCCAGCAGATTCTTCTCTAGTGGCTTCTGTAGTGTTCTTTGACATCTTTTTAGATTGTGAGCTCTTTTGGGAAAGCAACCCATTAGCCATTGATGTATTTAATTTTTCCTGTAACCTGTTTTGTGAATTTTTTTTTGTTGAAAAGTGGTATATAAATGCGGTTGGTTGGTTGATTGATGGATGGATTGGTAAGCAAGCGGGCAAGCAAACAAATTCTGTCTGAAAGCTAAACCACACTGTTTATCCTGACCACAGCACCAAAAGTTAATATGCACAAACTTCACTGTGCTAAAGAGTAATTATTTCCCTATTTTTATTATCTAAGAGCAGTTTAGCTTTAACATATGGTGAAAAGATTATTTAAACAACAGTGGGGAAAACGCTTCCGCCGGCAGCATCAATATTATAATGAATATTTCCGTTAACTCAGTTTTGGGTTGGTTTGTTTTTTAATTGACAGGCAAACTTGAGACGCCTCCGTTGTTGGCTTCCTGCCAATACTTTCCCTGCTGTGCTAAAATTAAGACTAACTGGATACCTTCTGTTCATTATCAGTGACACATTTTGGCTAGTAATTGAGCTCTTTCATGTTTACCTTCCCTGTGTATTTTTCTGCAAACAAAATTTGCAGAATTTCTTCTGCTTTATACTTTTTAAGAACCTAATTTACACTGTGATCTTTTAAAAATCTCATTAGCATTTCGTCTTTTCCGAACGTGCTTTATTAATCTCCTAAAATCTTTTGCTAAATCAGAACCCTTTTCATTTCTGGAGCAAATTACACAAAAAGTCTACAGATAACCACACAAACAGTAAATAAAGTGGTCTTTTATCCTCCTGTATTTGAATACAGTATATACAAGAAGAAACCTCCTAAAGTATATTGACACTGTTGTCCTTGAAAGTGGTGTTCCCCTTTCTGACAGACTGTTAAAAAAATGCAAAAAACGTAGATGGTTTGGCTAACACTTTATATTGTGAAAATATATTTTATTCAGAAATGTAGGTGAAAACAATTGAATCTTTAAAAAAATCCTTGGGCAGCACAGTCTAAATTCCCCCCAGTTGGCACAAGTCCTTTGGACTAACTCCCAGCCATCACAGCAATGTCATAAAGTATGCGCACTTTAAGGAGGAGGATAGGCTACGTGGACATATGCAGGTCTCATAAACCTAACCCTAACCTGATGCCTACTGGTAGGGTCTGGGCAGTCAAGCACAGGGGGTGGAAGAGGGAGATGAGAGGATGGAACAGAGGCAGGGAGGGGGTGTTTCTGGGTGAGGAAAGAGGGTCCAAGAGGTGAATTGGGCCGAAAGGAGGATGGGACAAGCCATGACAGCAGAGGCTGGATTTCCCTAGCTTAGATGGCATTGTTTGGGCCGCTTGGATTTGTGACAGCAAAATTCAAGGCACAGATCCAAGCAGATGTTGGAGGATCTGAGCAGGACAGGGAGCATATCTACTCACCTCCCTGCTTATTTTCCCACTCACAAGATAGGTGAAAAGACTGAACCAAAGACTATATGAAATTAAATCTGGGGAAACTCAGAAAGTTTTCAATCAAGTGTTCTGTTCCCTGGTTGTGGGGGGGAGGCAGAGGTGGGCAGATGCCGGTTCGGGCCTACTCGCCTGAACTGGATCTTCCCCCTTGGCAGACGCTGGCGAACCGGTCAGAGCCGCGGCTGCAAGAGCTGCGGGGACCGGTTCGCTAGTGGCCGCCGCGTCTCCTGAAGCTCAGCTTCAGGAGACGCAGTGCGCTAGCGTCCAGCTGGACGCTAGCACACTATGTCTCCTGAGGCCGAGCTCCAGGGGACTCAGTGCACATGCGTCCAGCTGGACGCATGCGCACTGAGTCTCCTGAAGCCAAGCTCAGCTTCAGGAGACTCAGAGTGCATGCGCCAAGCCTGGCGCATGCGCACTAAGTCTCCTGGAGCTTGGCTTCAGGAGACGCACTGCGCATGCACCAAGCCTGGCACAAGCGCAGTGCGGCGTGGTTGGGGCCTGCCCCCACCCCACCCCCTGACCCCAGCCCTGCCCCCTGACTCCGGCCCAGCCCCCAAACTTCCGGCGAACGGATCTTTGGGGAGACTGGGCCCATCACTGGGGGGGAGGCAATCACTGAATTCCAAGGGATGCTGCTTCTGATAGATGATGTACACTCTGGGACAGCATGGAAGAAATGACAAAGAAATGTTAAACCAGCTACCAGTAAAATTTTACTGAGGCTACCGAACCCCACAGTGTTCTGGATGAAGGATAAGCATAATGACTAGTATGATGAGACTGCATAGGCTTAATAATTATTATGATTCAAGATATTGAGGAAAAGAGATGAATGGAATTCAGACAAAGGCCCTTACTTCTCATTAAACACAAGCAAAGAGAAGTAAGGACCTAACTTTCTGCACCCAAGTGGCACAATCAGATTTCAATAGGCTGGCACTGCAGGAATACTTGCTTAAAAAACTGAACCCTTACTGACTCTTTTCCTTTTAATGAGGAATGCAATAAAGGAGGCAGCTTTCCAATGAACCGGTGATTTTCCTTCCTACTGTACCCTCTCTCACAGCCAGTCAATCAAGTTCACGAATAACACAATTAACCATGTAATACCGCTTTCAGTAAACTGCGTGCAATATTTAAATGTTTTAATGTTTTAGAGGTTACAAACCATGAGGGGTGTGTGTAGATGTGGAGAGCCTCAAAATGCCAGATGCAGGGGAGAGCACCTGGATGCAAGTGTCTTGTGCGATCCCTGAGGCAGTTGGTGCACCACAGTGTAATATAGGAATCTGGACTAGATAGGCCTTTGGATTGATGTAGCAGAGGCTCTTCTTATGTACTTATGATAGTCAATGCATGCCCATCCCTTAAGTACACCTTGGATAGCTTTAACCCAGCCATAAGCCCTCTCCGTCCCCCCAACATTTGCTAGTAACTGAGGCCGACAAGATTTCTTCCACAACTACAGTTTCTAGTCTGTGATCATTTTGGGAAGGCTGGCCTTGATTTTCCTTTGAAACAACAGTTCCTGGAAGCCACCACTCCCTGTATCACCTCTTTGCATAGTCTGGATGGGAAGGAGTTGACGTACAGCTCCTGGGTGAAAGAATTAGCATAGAAAAGGTCTACTATTGGTACTTCTAATCTCTTCATCCTGCATTAAATCCTCTTGGCAAGATCCTGACCAGTCAAACCAGTCAGTCCCCAGGCCACCAACATATCAACCTTATGAGCTGATGTAATGTGATGCCTTGAAATAAATTTTATATATATTCTCCTAAAGTCACAGACCAATGCAAACATAAAAAACAGAAATACTGGCTGTGTTTTAAACAACACTTTTGCCCCAGCGTATAAAATTTTGCACTAACAAAATCAAAGGTTGGGATCTAAAGATGATCTGTTGTAACCCCGTCATGAAGTCCAGGTCTTGTTCACTTTAATCAGCTCCGTTGGCCTAGTGGGCCAGGAGAAAACAGCTGGAGTGTCAGAGGTTGCCACAGAGAAGACATAAATCATTAGTCTCCATGGCTTGCCTTGTCATAAGGTATTAGTATTTGCATGCACAAGCAATATGAATACAGAATTGGCCAATGGAAGCAGTGCATTCTGGGACCACAGGATCCCATTTGCTTCCTATCAGATTAACAAAGGATTCTATACAATTGTTTTGCACAGAACTCAACTTTCTGGATTTCATGCCTGATGAGAAGCTATTACCATACACGCTTATTTCTCACATAGACAATTCAAGCTCAAAAAACCTGATATGGCTTCTTCTCAATTTTTTTACATCATTTATTCTAAAATATTAACATCATACAGTTAAATTACAAGACAGAACCCCCAAATGGCAATCATGGCCATCCCCTTTTTAGATTTTCCCAGTTCTGAAAAGCAACGGTTTTATAGGATGTCTCACATTCCAGTAATTCATACTTCAAATGATATAAACTATGTTGCTTTTTTCAAAGAGCAATGCAAAGAGTTTAAATATAGATCACATTAACAAAATGCCTACAGCCGACTTGCTCAGAAAACCACAAGAGCAAGCAATACATCATAAAGGAAAAAGGCATGAATAAGCACAAGGATAAGAAGGATGGACACAAGGATGGACAGGGAACAGAACACAAGGATGAACTAAGAAGCATCACCTATGATGATACAGATTTTTTAAAAATCATTCTTAACTATGAGGACTTTGTCATAGAGAATTATGTAAAATCATTTTATTTCTAATATTTCTCATCATTATACATCTTAAACAGGCAGCAACAAAAACTCTGGTTTGTGATTTCCTCTGCTAAAATACACTCTTTCTTCCCCTCTTATGACGCAGGAAAAATAAGAAAAGGTGGGAATTGGTTCTCCAGAATGATTCCCTTTCCATGCAATTGTACCGTTATCACCTTGTTGCTGCAGCTTCACTCTCACCTCCTTCTTTATATGTGGAAGCATCATACACATAATAAATTCTCCCTGTACGTACATGTTATGCATATTCTAAGATCCACAACTGATCATATAGCAAGTAGGAGGCTTCACTCTCCCAGGGTTTCCAAAAACAGCAGAAGCTTCCTAAACTGGGATGTTATGATGACTCCAGTACCATTTCCACCATTTACCCAATTTGGGACGAGACAAAGGACTGCTTTGGAAGGCGAGAAGCACAGGGTCATCCTTCTCTGAAAGTCATCCACTGCAATCTTAAGTATGTCTACTTCAGAAGTAAGTCCCACTGACTTCAACAGTACTTACTCCCAGGACAGTGTGGTTAGGATTGCAGCCATCCTCATCTTCTTTTATTACGTCATCAGCTTCACTGTCACAGCTAATAAATCTAGTTTGAATTATGTGGCAGCATACAATTAAATGAGATAATGCTGAGCCTCTTGACTGACAGGTGTGCATTAAGTGGAAGAAATAACAGTCAGCCTTCATGGAAAAATGGTAGAGAAGACAAAGCAAAGAGCTGGCAGCACAAAAGTATGGCCTGAAACTAGGTTTTTGGGAATCACTGTCAGAGATATTCTGGAATCTGCTCACCAGCCATCATCATCATATTATTACAATTCAGTGAGATCATTTACTCTATTAAATGCTCTTTAGGCCCCACGTGAAGCTAGACAGAGAACAGCCACAGTTGGCAGAATTTAAAAAAAGTATTTTTATACCAAATATTATACTTTTTATTATATTACCAAAATATTTTATACCAATATAGCCCACGAGTCATTATGGCAGAATTTCATTTCAAAGAAGCAATTCTGCAGCTTTATAAAGTTTGTGGTAGCTTTCTTTCATCAGCAGAAAGGCAATTCCGCGGCAGAAATTTAAAGGGTATTAGTTATATTCCAAAGCAAACCAAAATGCACATCAGCAGCCCTTACCAGCCTGGCAGACTTCACATAAGGTCATGCCACCGTGGGCATCATGACACAGTAACACAGGACACAGCAAGTGGCAATAAGTGGCAGTAAGGATTGCAGCCTAATAATGTTTATTCTGCACTATATAGTAGATATATTCTAGTATTGCACTATTCTGCACTGTTTATTCTGTGCTAAGTAGTAGAAGTACATTTATTGCTGGGATACAATTAACATGCACACACAGAGAAAATTCTCCAATAAGACCAAGTTCATGACAAATCAGCTGCTATTAATACAACTGAATGCCTAAATTAGAGCTATGATTACTCAAGCTCTATTAATTTCCTTGGAAACGTATCTGTACCTATCAATAGGGAATCCCTCTACCCACATCATTATGAATATCTCAACAACAAAAAAGAAAAGGAAAAAAAATACAATCCCAAAAACTCAAGAATCTAAAACTAGTATATGCCAAGAAGCATTCAGAAATTATTTGAAGCACAAGAGTTGTTCTTATCCTTATGCAAATTACAGTAAATTCTGTCTTGGTCACAGAATTGGTAAAAAATATTCCAAACAATAAGAGTAGCTACTACAGTGCTTAATACACTTTCAAGAGTAGTTTTGCTGTGTGCTCCGGCATCCTTAGTGGTCCTCAGAAGTCCGACAATACACTTAGCAGTGAGATCCTCCCAGTCATCTTTTTGGCTGCAATCCTAAAGACACTTTCCTAGGAGTAAGACATATTGAATACAATGGGGCTTACTTTTGAGTAGACATGGTTAGGATTGTGCTCTTTGTCCCCTTTTAGAATGGATTTGATTGCCTGACAGAGCAGCAACAGATGTTGAGTTTGCCATGGACCACAGAAGGGCAGCAAAAATGTTCCGAGAAAGAGTAAAGCTCTAAAGGGAATATTAGCAAAGTTGTAAGCATGGATGAACTCACCACTGGTACCAGAGGCATCGCAAATAGTTTTTGAACACTCTCTGCTGCTGTCTGCCACAATCCAATGGCAAAGGTGAGCCTTATTCCAAACTAATAACAACGGCTGCAATCTCAAGCACACATGCCTGGGAGTAAGCCCCATCAAATAGAGGGGAAGTAAACATGTTGAGAATTTCACTTTTCTGGGTCACATGAGTGGTACATCCAGAATATACTTATTTATTTTTAAGATTGCTGGAAAAATAGAAAAAGATGAAGAAAAGGGGCACACAAAAATAAGAATAAAAAGTGATCATATCTTGAAAGTGAAATCTGAGTTCCTGTGTTACTAATTAGATGGTGTTACTATTACGTTAGGCAAGCACATATTTCTCCACTGTTCTAACCTTCCCCCAGGAGTGGTGCAGAAGTGTCTTACAGCACTTTTGTGTCACCCCCTGGTCAGCCCAGGAGTTATGCCAGGATTTAGCCCAGCCTAAGTTAGGATTGCAGCCTACAGCTCAGTGGCATAAAACGTTAGAGACCGTTGCTGTACTATAAAACAATGTACACTCCTACCATTTTTTATCTATTTCAAAAGAAAGAATGCTGCCCAAGAACAGTCAAGATGTACAAAGCTACTCTTCTGTTCCCTTCCAGGAATCTGCTAACAGGTTCCTCTGACTTTTTGCAAGTTGTCGTGTGCATTTGATTTGTATCACAAGACTGCAACACAACTTGTGAAACATCTTGTCATTTTTGTCCCCTGAATTACTGGCTACTTTCTGAATGAACATTCTGTACTCGAACAATGGGTTGTAGCAGCCGAGAAACTCAAGTAATCTCACACAAGTATATTTAATCACTCTTCTGAATTGTCTCATTTTCATTCCTTGCTGGGCATCGTTCCAGTCCATTTTTCTTCCTTAAGTAATGTCTTCTGTCTGTGCCAAGAAATACGAGTGCTAACAACTCCAAAGAACTGTGCAATCTACTTTACTATGTTCCGCTGAAGCACCAAAGCAGGAAACAGTACTCAGGGTGGGGGGAGAGGAGAGTAGGACCTCTTGGAGTAGTTCCTGTCCTCTTGGAGAGTCTAGCAAATATTATATGCGTTACATAAAACGCACATACAGTGGTACCTCGCTTAACAAGCACCTCGCTCAGCAAGCGTTTCACATAACAAGCAAAAATTTCCAAGAAATCTTGCTTCACATTACAAGTTCCACTTCACTTAACAAGCAAGTGTGCTATGGGCACACATGCTATGCAGCCCTGATGGAGGCTCTTTAAAAGGGCTGCCGGCCAGCAGCGCTGCTGTCTCTAACTGCTCCCAACTTGGGGGCAGTTGCCTGGAGGTGCCAGAGGCAGCTGCCTCTAAATACCTCCAAGTGTCCCCACCAACCATCTTGAACCTCCAGCAGCAGCCCAGGTAAGCCTCCCAGGAAAGTGTCTTTGATTGCAGTCTCCTATTTCTACTCAGAGGTAAGCCCCATTGTGTTAAATGGGGCTTACTCTCAGGAACGTATCTTTAGGATTGCAACCTAAGTAGACTTCATAAGATCATGCACATTGAATGCATGTTTTGAATTCAATTCCAGTGTTTTGTCTTCAGTTTTACATCATTGGCATCCTTCAGTCTAGAAAGACTCTGGTATTGTGCTCTGACTGGAGGTCCTGAAACAACATCTAGTGAGGCTAAGAAGGCCAATTGGAGAGTGTCCATCCCTTCCACACTGAGGACAAATAAGTTCCGTCCCCTGCCCAGGCCCAGGTTTCGCTGCTTCCGGGTCTGTCTCTTTGCTTCAGCCTGCCGAACAAGTGTCTCTTCCAGTTGGAGAAGGCCATGCTGGGTCTTTTGCCTCCACGCTGAGCGGTCAGAGGTCAAGGTTTCCCAGCTGTTGATGTCCATTCCCAAGGCCTTTAGATCCCTCTTGCAGATTTCCTTGTATCGCAGCTGTGGTCTCCCTCTAGGGCGCTTTCCCTGCACTAATTCTCCATAAAGGAGATCTTTTGGAATCCGACCATCAGCCATTCTCACGACATGCCCAAGCCAGCGTAGACGCCGCTGTTTCAGAAGTGTGAACATGCTAGAGATTCCAGCACATTCCAAGACTGCGTCATTTGAGACTTTGTCACATCAGGGATGCCAAGAATACGTCGGAGACAGCGCGTATGGAAGGTGTTCAGCTTCCTCTCCTGCCATGCATAAGGGTCCAAGACTCGCTGCAGTACAAGAGTGTGCTCAGGATGCAAGCTCTATAGACCTGGATCTTTGTATGTTCCGTCAGCTTCTTATTAAGCCATACTCTCTTTGTAAGCCTGGAGAACGTAGTAGCCGCTTTACCAATACATTTATTCAGCTTAGTATCTAAGGGGAGAGTTGTCCATGACTTTGTGTACCTTGGCTCAACTATCTCTGACACATCATTTTTACATCCAGTTAATATTTTTATATGACTATTTTGGGGGTTGTTTTGGAGGTTGTGGAACCAATTGTCTGAGTTTCCATTATTTCCTATGGAAAAATCTGCTTCACTTAAAAGCGTTTCACTTAAAGAGCAGGCCTCCGGAACGAATTAAGCTCTTTATGTGAAGCACCACTGTATATGAAACTCTCTAGAAGTCTTAAGAGAAAGGAATTTCAATATTATTAATAAATAAAACATTTCTACTTTTTTGGTCTAGTGGTTCATGATGGATTGTAGTTTTTAAAAGTAGATCCCAATGCTAGAAGTTTAAAAAGCACTGCCTACGATTATAGAAATAAAAATGCACCACAGTTAGATATGTTTCTGATCTCTCCACAAATAGAATTCAAACTGGTGCATAAAATAACCCAATCCTGCCCGTTTGTAAGCGGATTGTTCCTCTGAGAGGAAAATGGGACTGAGCAAAAACAACCCAATTTGCCTAATTAGAAGTTTATTTATTCATTGTCAGCAATATTAGACCAAATCATTATTCAGATATTTCTGGTTAGCAAGTTTTGGATGAAAACTTAATTTAAATAATTATCAAAACACAGGTGCTGCAATATTCAATATCAAGAACTTATTAAAAATATAACAGGCTATTACTAGCCACACGATAAAGAGCTGGGTAATGAAGTATATTTCAAAAGTGTGAAATGCCATGGAGCCCCACTGTCTAAGAAGGGAGGAAATCCAAACAGGAATGGTTGAAGTATCCCATTTTAAGAGTCTTTCCACTGTAAACATTTGACTTGATCTGGAGGAGACCTGGGCATCTGTGTTTATTTATGTAAAAGATACTCACTTTCCAAAATTCAAATACTCATATTCAAATATTCAAAAATCCAATACTCACAAAACTCAGATTCTAAGAGTTCGTTGTGCAACTTGGTCCCCTCTCCCTGTCCAGTAAGACTCGCAGGTGTGAGATTTAAAAAAAAAACACAAGACACTACCACAGAGGAATGGACATACCATATTTATCAGTTTTAATCATCAGCAAAGAGATGAAGAGTTTCTCAGAACATGTCTCCGTTTTCCAGTGCGATTAGTTCTTAAGAACCAGCTGCTAAATACAGTATTTTTAGAAAACTTTGGCGGCACAAGTGGTTAAGACACCAGATCAGGGTTTGAGACCTGGGTCGGTCCCCAGAAGACAGGTGAGCTCCTGTCCTTAGCCCAGCTCTGTGATGCCAGCTGGATCCGATCGTATTGGCTCTGCCTTTCCATTGGACTAATTCAGTGGTGTGGAGAGGGGGATTTGCTCCTTGGGTAACAGCCTATCCTCCATATCAATCTACCCAGGCCTTTGTGCTTTGCATGCAGCGTATGCACGATACCATAGTCTCTCAAGACTGATGGATGCCTGCTTCTTTGAGCTTCTTCTCTTAACCTATTAAAATCCTTCAAGCTGCATTATTTTTCAGAATCAATCCAACTTTATAGTTTTTGCCCATGTGAATTTTGCTAAGTCAGCAACATTCATTTCTCCAAAGCAGAACTTTTTTTAACTTAACAGATAGCATGTTTTTAGATCTTAAAGATCTGAATCCTTTTCCTAACTTACCTAATGCTGGCTTTTATCTTGTACAGACCACATTCAGTATGAACCCCTAAATGTACAATATGAACAATACAAACCCCTAACTGTACAAAAACTGTTATTCCGCCACTTCAGGATTTATCCTCCCATTTTATTCAGATATAAAATGTTTAGCAGTTTCTTCATATTGACTGAGCATTATTCAAAATGCAACTCAGGTCAGAGAAACTGAATACCGGCTCAATACAGAATACCCAACAAGCCTATGCTAGGTTAATAAATCAGCTAATACAAAGAATAGCAGCTAAACCAAAAATGTAAAAGAATACTTTCTAAATCTAAAATAATACTTTCTAATTCAGACTCCTGATCATGTTTGTCAGATTCCCTCATTGCATCCTCAAACTGCTGATATACACCACGTGAAAACTTTTTCTCCACCAGTATTCCTATAAAACTAAAGATTCTGTAGGTCAGGTTATGTAAAAGATGCATAGCAAAACTGCTTACAAGTATCATAGTCCCCGCATCAGGCTATTGGTTTATCCAGCACTGCTGTTGCCTTCTTGAAACCTTCTAAAGAACGTTTGAGCTGGTTTCCCTTTCATAGTGGTTAGACTGCTTGTGTTTTTGTAATTCTAAAGCATGGAGGAGGCACATCACAGAATATCTCAAAACAAAAGAGAAAGAGAACATCTCAAACATTAAAATGTATTTATGCGGCAAAGCCATAGTTCCAAATAAACCAGAAAAAGTCAGTCTCCTGACTTTTTCTCTAGTTAAAAGCAGCTGCTGGGGACTGTAAATTCAAGCAGAGAAATAGCAAGAATCAGTGACTACATAATGTTTCTTCCACTAAGCTTCCCCCGCACCCCCGCCGGTTAAAATTGTCATATGCAACCAGTAGCCTGTCTCATTAAACATACTCACCAGAATGCTATTGACTCACAATGCATAGACCAGCCTAAGTTGTTTTTACAACCATACTGTGAAAATGTACCTCTTCTTAGTCAACCAAAATAATCCTTTGTGTATGCACCTATTATGGCTTTAACATGAATCTATTACAAACATCTCAGCTAAGTTATTAAACTTAGAGCACAATCCTAACCATGTCTACTCAAAACTAAGTCCCATTGTGTTCAGTAGGTCTCACTCCCAGGTAAGTTATCCAGAATAACTATGCCAACATAGTTACGGTGCCACCTATGGGAAATGCATAGAGCAATCCAGAGTACGTGCCTTTTACATCTTCCTGTAGTTACTCTGGATTGTAGGGCAAGTTATTAAACCATAATAACTAAGACCTGTAAGACTTATGCCTCTTACAAAATAATTAGCGGCCTTTTCCTCCCCAAAAGCAAATCCCGCTCCACCAAGGCTTACAACAATGCTATAATCCCAAATGAGTTATTCATTAGTCCCATGATTAGGTTATCTCAATATAGGAAGATAGGTCTCAGATGAAGCTCTTCTGCTCCAGTGATTTCCAATAAATGACCAAAAATGAAAGCTGTAAGTAGTATTATGCACTGTTCAATAGGATTATTCAATGATTCGGCAAAATTCACTTCTGCAAGAGGCTTCATATCAGAACCAACTTTTATATAATCATTAATCTTTTCAGCATTACTCACCCCACTGGAGAGGAGCCAATTGCAGGTGCTCCAAGACCAGCTGATTGAGAACACCTTCTACACTTGCTTCCCCTTCACGCTTCAAAGACGGGTAAATGACAGTTAAGGAACATTGAAGAGAAGTGCAACTTGACAAAGAAAACACACAACTACAGTGCTTAATACTAACATTCAAACTTTTGTCATTAATAAAGATTTCAAGTAGAGTAAGGGTGCAATCCAGAGTAACTATGTGGAGTCCTTGCTCCAGGGTAAGAACAATTTGCTCTGGATTGCAATATGAATTTCCCATAGGTTTTCACTAAGTAGTGCAGCAACTATGGCTACAAATAACGTCTCTTATGGGCTCCCGTAGTTACTCTGGATTTTAGAGTAATACTGAAAGTGAAGTTCTGAAGAGTACACAAAAGAGGAAACTAGGAAAGATTATTTTTGAGAGCCAACTTGCTCATCATGTTAGGTCTTTATTACAGGACTCACCTGTTAGTTTCTAACCAAGAAATGAGCAGTTCAGTAACAACCTCCTTTTCCAGAATGATAATGTGCATGGGGAGGAAAAACGAAACCTTTTACCCCCACTTCCTCCTGACTGACCCTCCACCTCTCCTCCCACTGATGCCAAAGATAGTTCATCCTCCAAGTCAAGTAGAATGGGTATCACAAGAATAAGAGGAGCTGCTTCATAGCAAGGCCTAACAATCTAACCCAGGCCTTCGTGCTTCTCATGCAGCATATGCAGCGCTGAGCACGATACCATAGTCTCTCAAGACTGATGGATGCCTGTTGCTTTGAATGGCATGGCAGGCAAAACTGTCAATTTTGAAGGAGGCTTAGCAGATTCATTTCAGACCCAACATGATGCTCCAGGGCAGGGATCCTGTCGACCATATCTGGCCCTTGACCCTATGTTAAGGTATGATATGGTCCTTGGGGTCAAAGAGTTTGGAGATCCTTGATCAAGGAAAACAGTCTCCAAACATTTTAGGGCACAGGCATGTTAGATTATGTAAGGGGCCTTGCAGGCCAGAAAGAGAGAGAGAAAAAAATTATATTCAAAAATCATCCAGCTATGCCAATCATATAGAATAGAATGGGAATGGACATTCTGCCTGTGAACAGATAGGACTGGGCTTTATGTTTCTTACAGCCTAAATCCCCTCCTGATGAACAAGCTTTGTGTCTTGTATGTGTAGTCAGGGTGATCTTATCACCGAAGTCATTGATTTTCAACCTTTTTCATCTCATGGCACACTTAAAAGGCACTGAAATTACCAAGGCACACCATCAATCGTTTTTACCATTGACAAAGCACACCAGACTGTTCAAATCACTCATTTTCCTATTAATGAATGTCAATCTCCAAATTCCCGTGGCATACCTGAGGACTATCCAAGGCACACCAGTGTGCCACAGCACACTGGTTGAAAATCACTGACCTAAGCAAACATTTGTTTCCTTAAGTTCCAATCAACAATGCTTCACTGGGAAAGAAGCAGTCAAAAGGATATGTTCCTGAAAACCATTTTAGAACCAGTCTCACCGAGCCTTTTTCCTAAGGTAGTGCATACAAGATAACATTCATGGCCAGGATCAAAGTACCCTCTCCTTAATCTTCCTAAAGTAGAGGAATTCTAAGCATTCGGCCTTTGTCCATGATGCAAGTACCCCAACAGATACCACCCAAGGGAGAGGAAAGATGGTCCATCTTAAAATTCAGGTATCTCAGACTATCTTGGGGATGCATAGCTTCTAAGTGACCCCTAGGCACAGCTCTGTCTAGGGAGGAAGGGACGCCATGTAAGTAAAGCACCATTTGTTTTATGTCCCTGTCTGGGATTTTGTCCTAACTTGCACTCAAGACAAGAATGGATGTGTGAGTGACCGGCCTGTGTTTGAGGAGGATGAAATCATTTCCGCATTCTATTGGAACGAGAGGGTGGCATATGTCATAGGGACATTTTTCATTACTTTGAGGTGCTAGTTAGCTATTTCTTCCTTAGGAACAACATTAAGCTCTTCTTGGTATGAACTGAATGCAGGGAAGTCTACATATTGTGCTGTTGATTTTCCTTTTTTGCAGCTCTTATTGTTACTGTCCAGAAAAAGATTTTTCCCCTCTTTTCTGAGAGACACACAGTTGTTTGTCTACATACACTTTTGTGTGTGTGTGTGTGTGTGTGTGTGTGTAGTTAAATTGACAGGTCCTCCTTAAACTATCCATCTCTTCAGTGAGGCTGAAGAAATCCATTCACTGGAGAAGAGAAATTAACAAGTAAGAGAGACAGCACAGGAGAAAGGGAACAATAAAGATAATAGTGGGGGGTGTGACAGCCATCACCAAAAATGTCAGAAACCACATTTCCAAGCCTGGGGATGAAATGACACTGCACACCTGATAAACTCTCATTATAATGCTATTGTAAGCTCTAAAAATAGTTCCAGACCAAACAAAAAACCCCAACAGGATGATACTAGGAAAACATGGAGATAGAATAGTTTGGGAGGAACACATTCTAAATTGATGGTTCTCAAACTGGTGGGCACAAACCATCAATTTGTGTAAAGGTTCTCTGGTCCCTTAAAGGGGCAGGGGAAGGGATGAGGGCAGTGACATGATCCCCAGGATTGTGTTGCTAAAGAGAGCGAGGGGGATGTTTTCACTTTCTCCTGCAGGCTTCAGGTGCAGGGAACCCTGCATTGCCATGTCCAAGCTCTTGACATATTTTATTTTATGCCTTAACTGCCTCATCAGCTTCCAGCAATATCCTTAAAGGTGAGCCTTAAATATGGATCATGACATGCATGGTCATCTCAGAATATAAAATGTGCTTCTATAATATACAATAATATATAATATACACTTCCATCTGGAAGTGATGATTTACTGGATTGCCAGATCTTCAAGCGGTGCATGAAATTTGAAAGTAAAAGTGTTTTGTTTACAGCCAGTGGTGACAAAGATGACAACATAGAAATATTGTTAGAAATAGTTGTTTCTAAAGCCTTTTCTTAGTGATCCTAAAGCCTTTTCTAAGGCAACAAGAGGATGTTCTTGAAAAGTCTGATCATGGTGTAGATCAGGCATCCATCAGTCTTGAAAGACTATGGTATCATGCTCGATGCTGCATCCGAAGCACAAAGGCCTAGGTAGATTGATATGATGGGCTGTCACCCAAGCAGCAAATCCCCCCTCTCCACACCACTGAAATAGTCCAATGGAACGGCAGAGCTGATACAATTGGTTCCAGCGGCAAAACAGAGCTGGGCTAAGGACAGGAGTTCACCCCGTCTTGTGGGGACCCGGGTCTCGAACCCTGGCCTGCTGGTTAACAGGCACAGTGTCTTAACCACTTGCGCCACCCACAGCCCTTCAAATTCAAAAAATTCAAATTCAAAGCAGTAGGTAAAATAAAACTGCTTGGGTCTTGATTTTAGTGCAGAAGAACCCTAATTCCCCTTTAAAGTTTTTCATCATTCATTAAGAAGCCTGATAAATTTATTCTTTTAAAAATTTAAATATTTCACTGATCTACAATTAAAGGTACCAGTTTGTGAAATTACACATCAAAGATTGCCAGCAGCTTTTAATGAAAGCTTGTTCTTCTCGATTTTACAACAGGATTGTGCCTGGGAGTCAACTGTGCATAAATTGCACATGATGCTTGTTTTCCTTACTCCTCCAAGCCTTAGGAAAGCAGGTGGACCCTGTGCCCATCTGAACCCGAGGTTCTACAATTATTCTACAATTATGTTAAGTGCTCCATTTTGAATTAAGTCCTCTATCACACCACTTCATTGACATGATTTGAATTAAAGGTTACAAACCTGCCAAAACAGTACCTTACACATTTCTGAAAGGATATAATTTTCCAGAGGATGTCTAACTTGCTGTTGATCTCCAGACCTTTTGCCTGCTGTCTCTCTTCTTCCAGCTGCTTTGGGTTTGTAAATTGTGCTCTTTCACCGGGGGAGTCAGGACAACTCTCAAAGTTGAATTTGTCCACTTGGATAGCCATGCTGCAATTAAGAACAATAATCATGGAATAAATTTTAAGGAATAATGTCTTGCAGGTCGCACGTTTTCAATACATTAGAGATGCATCAGTAAGCGGCCGTTTACAGATTCGTCAAACGCTGAGACTGGCTGAGGGAGCTTTTTTACATGGTCCCAAAATGAACCAGGTTGCCTTGCACTGAACCACTGTCATGAAAGGAGGAGGGAGAATGTCTAATGACCACATTCGGATCCAGAGCAGCAATGTCTAGTGCTAAACACTTACTCCACTCCAGACCCTAACTCTTCCAGTCTTTTGGGGCATGAAGATTAGTGAAAGAAGACGGTAGATCTAGTCCACTATCACCAGCCCTGGTTCCAGGAAAGGTTCCTGGAGAAACCTCTCCAAAAGAATGTTATTTAGAGTTGTTAAAATGCCCTCTGTCACTAGTACCCACACAGACTGACAAATCCTCTGATCCCAGAACTCAGCACAGGTTTTAATCTAAAAAGCTAAAATTGACAGCAGCAAAATAACAATGTATACAAGTTTGTATACAATGTTTGTATACAATGTATACCTCACAGATAACGTCTTGTGAACTGTGCAAGGAAGTTTCATAAGTGCAGTACTGTTGGCGGAGAACCCGATACCAAACCCTCCTAGCTTTTGCTGAGCGGAAAGAGTTCTCAACCTCTGGAAGGGGAGGTCAGACCCATATGAACAGAACCTAACATTCTGTCCTGGCTGCCCCCTGGTCCCTTTCTAAGTACACCCATATCCACTCTACGTCCACCCTAAATCAACCCTGGGTCCTTTCCACTCTGACACAAGAGAGTGGCTCTCTCTGTTTTGCCCTGACAGAAGCACACAGAAGAGTCAGATAGAAAAGAAGGCGGCTGAGAAATTGAGTAGGACAGAATAAGAACCTCAGCTTGAAAACAGCTTGTGCATTGCAATAAGGACTTATTTGGAAGTTAACTGGTGATTGGTAGAATACTTGCACAGTCAGTTTGCCCGAGGCCTCGTTTTTCCACTCTGAACACTACTGATGGGGTGGGGGTGGGACAGTTGGTGAGGGAGTGGGGAACCCTTATGGCTTTGTGGTTAAAGGTGCTGCGCCTGTTGATTTGAAGACTGGCGGGTAAGTGGTTCCAGTCCTGGGTGCTGCATGAAGCAACATCCTGGCAACAGGCCAGCCAGATTTCCCCATTTTGCATCAATAACCTAAAGCAGATAATAATAATATCAATAAAATGAGATGACACTATTGATGAGGGGAATTTGTACCAACAACAGAACTATTAATCAAGGCAGGAAACGACAGCGGCCAGCACATGGACCAGAAATGACATGCACTTGATTTTCTCTGGAACTCCAGGATCCGGGCAAGCAGCAGAAGAGCCTCTGTGGCACCCACTCCAACCTTAGAGATTGGAGGGGGTGCAGAAGAAGTGGGGAGGAGAATTTGCCACCCCATTCACACTTTCCTGGGAGTAAGCCCATTAACTATCATAGGGCTTAATTCTGAGTAGGCCTGCCTATGATTGGGCTCTTTATTAATACAATGCCAAATATTTATATACTACTTTTCAAAAGTGTTTACATGAAATAGAAAAAAAGCTGTTTATATGACATAAAGCTGTTTATATAAATAGGAAGAGAAAATGAAGCTTTAGCTTTGGACCAAAGGGTGCTGATAGCTGACTCTACTCCAAGTGTAAATACACAAAACATAATTCAGTAATTTTCTTACATATCTGAGTCAAGCATAGATTTTATTGTCCTTCATGATAATCACTGGTAACTGAATCATTTTCTTAAATTTAGTGCCTGTACTGGAAATAAAAATAGTGGTGTACCTGAACCCACATTTTTTATAGTTTGACTCCCTGGTGACTGTGTGAATAAACACAATTAAACACAATTGTGAAATTAAACACAATTGTGAAATTAGCACAAATGACACATCCCTTTTGCAACTGTGAGCATGAAATGAAACATGTAGCCGTTTTGTAAATAAAACTTTTTGCTAAGCAAAATGTGGAAGAAACCTTGAACTCAAGTCAGTTTCATTCTGACGCAGTCTTAGAACGTCTGTGGCAATAAGGAACAGATCATTTAAGACCATATGGAAAGACAGGCAAGAGCAACAGAACAGACTGTAGTTGGCATAAATCTGGTATCATGAAGAGAAACACAAGCATGACCTTTCCCTTGGGATCTCTATGGGACACAATATAATTCTTCTTCTCCTCTCTGTGGGTACATGGGCATGCCAGGTCCACTTGGGAAATGAGATGTCTATGTTTATCATCCATGCTACATACTTTTTGTAGTCTCACACATTATGCTTGCTTATAACTTGGCTTCCAGGCACTTCCAATCTCTCTTGGTCCTCAGCCCCACTGATCTTCTGGATAGAGGAACACTAGAGTTCAGGGCACAATGAAAGCACATTGTGTCACAAGATTCATGACTGATACATTTGACTCTTGGTGAGCCTCACGTGATTTCATTGTGATCTGAAGAGTGGCAGACATTAGTAGTCTTAAGTTATTTGGCAGGGATCAAGGTCGAGAGATAGAGATAATACAGAGAGGAATCTGAAGCTGATATGCTTTGAAAAATGTGTTCATTTCATGAGATGAAAGACAAAAAAGAAAAGAGGTTACAACTCCTGCATTTGTAAATTAAGGAGTATAGGTTGTTGGCTCTATTTGAAATTATTTAAAATCTTCCCCACCCTTACAAGGTTGATTCATTCCTGAAAAACCCTCATAGTACAAACAATTACAACTAACTCCAATGGGAACAAAGTTATGGGTTCCTGAGCCCTAACAATCCTAACCAAATTTTCAGCTGTGCCAGTAGGGCATGTGTTGCATCCTGCAGTTGCAAGGCAGTCACAGAGGCCTCCTTAAGGGTTGACAATGTTTGTTCCCTTACTCCAAGTTGAATTGTCCTTACCCCAGAAATGAAAAATACATTAGGATTGCATCCTCTATAGCTCACAGAGTCCAGAGTAAGGCTGCCAATGACAGCGCAATGATCCATGGCAGTAGTGCCAACTACTTAAGCACTCACTCCCTTTCCCATTCTCCTCAGATCCCCTTAATGAGAAAGCCAGCTAGCTTACTGGGATGAATCCTTGGCAGACTGAACTCTCTGCCACCTGCCCACAAGATCAGCGTAGTTAGAGAGGATCCTGTAGGGAAAAACCCCTTCCTAGAAGAATATTGAACATCAGTGGTCTCTACCAATATTACTCTCACAATAGTTCCTAAAGAACAGGGAGACATGATAGTCATCAGATCTTTCCCAAAACAAGATAGACTCTGAATATTGTGCAAAAAGTTTATTAAAATACTAATAAAAAGAAAAGTTAATCAGAAGAATTGGGTTTGATAAAAAGGATTAGTTCTATAAAATAGCCAGTCACCATCAGATAGTGCTGAAGCACTGTGGAATCTCACGCATGTACAATATCAGTGCTAGCTTTCCATGAGTTTCCATAAGAGGTTACATGGCACAAAGAAACAGACCAGAATCAACATAAAATCTCAGTTTCAGGCTAAACACTGTTTATTACGGTTTATATACCTTTGATGAAAGAACCAGCAGATCTTTACACTCAGAGGCTTCCTTTTCTCTCCATGTGCTAAGTGAGTGAGATCCTCAGAGTGATGGAACAACCTCCATCCACTTGGGAATCTTATCCTCCGCTATAATAGTTACCTGTTACTGACTCTCTGCCTGGTGGAGTGCCAGTTGTGTGCAATTTGACAGGTGTTGGCTGCTTTGAACCCCTGTTTGCATTTTCACTATACTTAGCTGTCAGCAATGGAATCTCAGCTGTGAACCCCAGATTGTGTTCTAATTTGGCATCCACATTTTTTAATAGACAAAGGGCACAATCCAGAGTAACTACGGGGAGTCCTAGCTCCGGTGTAAGAACAATTTGCTCTGGATTGCAATATGAATTTTCCATAAGTTTTCACTAGGTGATGCAGTAATTACAGCTGCACGTAATGTTTCTTACGTGCTCCCGTAGTTACTCTGGATTGTAGGGGGAAAAATTCTCAGAAATACACATAAATTATTTTTAATATTTTTTATAACAAGAGGTTCCTACGCCTATATTATTATACCTAATAGTTCTAGATGAATATACTAAAATATTTGGGTCATTGTAGATCACAGACTGTGGCTGCAATCCTAAAGAGACTTTCCTGGGAGTAAGGCCCATTGAACACAATGGGGCTTACTTCTGAGTAGACATGGTTAGGATTGTGCTCTGTGTCACTGGGAGTCATTGTCGATGCTGTGCTGCATGGATATGTGTGTTAACAATGAGGTAGCATTAATCAGGCAGGGAAGAAGAAACTCTTCTGATCTCTTCCATCATTTTGTGGCCTTGGGCAAGTTACTCTTTGCTGTACAAATAATAGTAGTGGTAACATCAGCACAGAAAGACTGACTGTAATTTTCCCCTCCTACAACAGCAATTACTAGTGAAAAATTACAGTATTTTGATTTACACTCAACATTACCAACTAATATTACATCAAGGCCAGAGTAACATAGCCTGGACACTTTCCTGAGAGTAAGACCCATTGAATACAATGGAGCTTACTTTTGAGTAGACATGGTTAGGATTGTGTTCATAGTTTTTTTGCAACAGTAAATCCTCAAATAAGGAGACAGAACTGGCAGCCAGCTGCCTGCACTACAGCTAACACAAGAGCTCGGCATGTATTAGCTTTACCCCCTCTGCATCAGTGATGGGATTCAAAGAAATTAAGAACCGGTTCTCTGCCCATCTGGCAGCCACTTTTAAATGGCTATTTTTAAACTTTATATGTCCTATCTCTTGTTAATAACTGGTTCTACAGAGTAGGTGAGAACCTGCTGGAGCCCACCACTGATCTGCATGTATGAGCCAGAAGGTGATGAAGCTAAAACAGTACAAGAAAAGAAAGTTAGTTATCAGAATCTAGCACTCCTGAAAAGCACATAGAATTGCAGGCCTCCTTCAGTCTTGGAAGACTATGGTATCGTGTTCTGCGCTGCATACAAAGCACGAAAGCCTGGGTTGGATTATTATGGAGGATAGGCTGTTACCCAAGCAGCAAATCCCTCCTCTCCACGCCACTGAATTAGTCCAATGGAAAGGCAGAGCCGATATGATTGGATCCAGCTGGCGTCGCAGAGCTGGGCTAAGGACAGGAGCTCACCCTGTCTTGTGGGGCCAACCCGGGAATCGAACCCTGGCCTGCTGGTTAACAGGCACAGCGTCTTAACCGCTTGGACACCCACATCCCTATTAAGAATTAATAGAATTAAGGGATAAGGAAATCTCTGTTGGAAATCATTACCAAACAACTGAAGGTGGTTAGATTGCAAGAAGCCTGAGAATATATCTAATACATCTAATAATACCACACAACTCTATTCAGAAGTAGGTACAGAAAGAGTCCGTTTACTCAGAATTTTCATCTCACATCACATCTGGTTCAACACAGGTCGCCCAGAAACACAGTGAGCCAGACTGGCGCCACCTGAACCCTCTCCATGCTTCAGGCAGTCACATGCTGCATCTCCTGTTTGCAGAATAGCCCAGAAAGGTGAAAAACATCTGGTTTCCCTTAGGAAAGCAGCCTCTCAAGGGTTAAGAAAGCCTTCTTCAGGGATCTCTTTTGAAGGGAGAAGGGGGGGAAATTTCAGATTTGATTCTATGCAAAATTTGGTATCAGCAGGGGATCCAAGAACATATACCTGTAGTCATGCATTTAATGGACCTTACTCGCAGGTAAACGTACATAGATTACAGCATAAGCAGATCCATCCACACTAGGTCAATGAGCAACATAGTATGAGAATATATGTCAGTGTAGTTCACATTGAACAGAAACATCGGATTATCCCAGCTGCATAGTAAAACTGGGTGAAGCCACTCAGAGACTTTTTGTGTGTGTATGTATATATATATATATATATATATATATATATATATATATATATATATATATATATATATATATATAAGAGCTAAGTGAAATGTGACAACTAACACAGAATATTCAGTATAAAGGACAAAAAATGCCATTACATGTTTATATAATGTAAATAATATAAACATTATATTTTATAATGGGATGAGCCAGCATGTAAAAGACTGCATGCAATTTACTATACCAATGCCTGAATAAAACAGTAAAGACTGTGTGAGAAAACTGTACAACCAACAAAACAAATGAAAAGGAGACAGACTTCTCCAATGAAAAGAATCTGCTAATTCTAAAGAAACTTTATACTGGAGAATATACTCGAAAAAGCTTCCAACTTTTTTCTCAGTGGGTTGAAGCATTGCTTGTGGAATCAGGCTTAAGTACCTAATGCTGTTTAACATAGGGCACAATCCAGAGTGAAGGCAGTGAGGAGAGCCCTAGCTGGGCTGCCCCAACTATTATGAATCCAGAGCAGAAAGTTATGCTACATCCAGAGAGTCAGGAAGCCTGGGCTGCCCTAAGTGCTCCAGAGCCTGCTCCAGAGCATGCTCAGTAGGCACCAAGTCAGTGACACCTAGTGAGGGTTTGATCCTGAGGAGAACCCCTCAGATCACACTGAACAAGGAACAGCTGTGGTGCCTGCCTTAGAAGGAGTCCCTGATGAGATGCCAGTATAGTCTACAGTGAATACAAGGAGCTTGTTGGAGTGCCCTGTTGTATCCTCAGGTTAGTGAGAGGCAGGGGTTGCAGCGAGGCTGGCCAAGAACTCAGAATTTTGATCCACATGCCATTCTTACTCTGCCTTATCATGGACTCCTATGGGTCTACTCATTATTATACCTGCTCTTGAGGTGGTATAACTCTGAGGAACTGGAAGAGGGCATTTCTGCCCTGGAAACCGGCTCTGGATATAGCATAACTGCTCTGCCCTAGGCAATGCTGAACCTGCCCTAAATAAGGCTCTCCTGAACTGCCTAGGCTCAGCTAGGGCAGCCCAGCTCCACCTGTCTTGGGGCAGCCTATGTTGCCTTAGGCTGCCCCAAATTGGACTTATGGTGATAGATAGGGCAGTGATAATGATAGATAGGGCAGCCCAAGTGCACTTCTGGATTGCAGCCACAGAATGACATTGAAGTTGGTATCTATAAGAACATAAGAAGAGCCTCCTTTGCTGGATCAGGCCAAAGGCCCATCTAGTCCAGCTTTCTGTATTACACAGCAGCCCACCTGATGCCTCGGGGAGCACATATGACACCTGCATCCAGGTGCCTCCCCTGCATCTGGCATTTTGAGGTTGTTCACATCCACACACCCCTCATGGCTTTTAGCCTGCGATGGTCCTTTCCTCTAGGAATTTGTCCAATTCCTTCTTAAAGGGGTATTAAATCCCTTCTTAAAGGGACCAGAAGTCACTGTAATACAGTTCAGGTGCACATCAGACATATCATCACATGCACCTGTATAACTTAACACAATTAAACTTACTTATTATTTATTAATTATTAATTCCTATTTCAAATAGTCATCAATAATAATATGCTCATCATTCCAAAGAAATATATTCTAAAATGCAATGTTGAATGAAATGAACGCCCACAGAAATGATCTTCACTCAGTAATCAAAACCACTTTCAAAAAAGTACGAAACGCAGCCTCTGCAGAACGGTAATTAACTCATTAAATGTATTAAAGGTCCATTAATTTCACAATATCTGCACTTACAGCTCTTACAATTACAGTATTTATTTAAATTAATTGTGCTGAAAGATAAATTTAGCCAAAATGTTGAAGTCTATAGACATCTCCAGAATGAACATATGCCATCAGCTGAGTGTATTCAAAATGTTTTTAAATCCTTCATTATTAAAAACGCCTGGACTATACCACATCTATGGCATCGGTTCTCTCTGGAAGTTTTAACTTTTAAAAGTAAACAAACCATTGCAATTTTTTTTTTAGGGGGATGACTTTTCAGCCCTCGTTGTCCACAGCAAAGTTTTAAATATGGTTTATTCAACTGCTATGGCCTCACATACGGGGCTAACCATGGATGCAGTTAGTCTTTCTTAACTTCCATTAAGCACATACCCAGCCCTGTGTTGTCTTTAGGGGGTACAGAACTGACAAGGTTCGCGATGAAATTTTCAGATCAGAAGTCTATTTGGAAAATCCTATTTACTTGGTAAAGAACATAATTCATCAAGAGAGTAGGTTAAAAGATGGGAATGAAAGGAGTTGAATCTGAGATGTGCCTAAAAACACACACACCCTAATAAGGACAGACATGTCCCAGGTAGTTACTGGGATTATGCACAAATTCCCTGAAAATCACTGCATGTGCAAAGTGCCAATCAACCCAATTATTTAGGTGGTGAAATTCCAAACCTCTTCACAGGTTTGCCTAAGAATTGCTCAGGGTTAAGGAGAAAACATTCCCTTTACTCCAAGGTGCATCCCAGCTGCACCAAAACTGCCCTGGATACAGTGCATCCCAGCTGGTCTGTCTTACAGTATAAACTAAGATGCCCCAAGAAATAGCAGCGGAAAACCATAAACACAGATAAACCTTGCTGCATACCCATTAGTACAAAATGTTCTGGTGAGAAGAAAAATCTTTTTTCCAGAAGTACACACCAAAGAGTGTTGTGATGGAATCACAAAATGGAAAGAGTGTTTTTTCATGATCACTTGGCAATAAAAGCATAAATGCACTTGTTACAGAAGAAGCCAAACTGAACACAGTAGCTCACTTCAACTTTATATATATATAAATGTTGGGTAACTGTAATGTTGGGTAACTGTGAAGTTTGACTATAATTGACTATAATGTTGGGTAACTGTGAAGTTTGCTACCTCCTGAAACTGGCTCATAATAAAATCCATTTATGTTTTTGCTCAGGATCAAGTATTTAAGCACTTCTGAGAAGACAGTATTTAATAAGAAAAGATGCTGCTTTATTGTTCCAGTCCTTCAGTCTTAATGCAATATTGCTCCTAATTTAGCACCATGCGAAGAAGTTGCGCTGGTTCTCCCTCGGCAAAGTCCGTTTGTCTACATGTTTAAGATTTTAGCTCTGAAAAAGCATTCCGGTAACTGATGTTAGGCTGACTGGTTTATAGCTTCCCAGGTCCCCTCTGCTTCCCTGTTAAAAATTTGCTGTCCTCCAATCTTCTGGCACTGCAGCTGTTTTAAGGAGTTTGTGTTGCGCCTTTGTGTTGAAGGCGAATGAGAAACCGCAGAATACAGCTGTTTAGATTAAATAAGGCAAGAATCTTTACCGAATTAATCAATAATAAAACAAACATTGATCAGATGGGAAATTGTTCAATTGCCCACTTAAGCTACAATCCAGAGTAACTACAGGACCTTTTACAGCAACGTAGTTACGGTGCCACCTATGGGAAACCTCTATTGCATGCCATAGAGCAATCCAGAGTAACTGTCTTCCCATAGTTACTCTGGGTTGTAGGGTAAGTGGACAATGAAGAATTCAGAGAGCTTTTGCGCACGCCTTGTATTACATCAGTGGAGAGGATTGGCCAGGGGGGTGATGGACTCGTCATTGCTGGGGATCTTCAAGCAGAGGCTCGACCGGCACTAGTCAGAGATGCTCTAGGACAGTGGTTCTCAATCTTCCTAACACTGTGACCCCTTTATAAGTTCCTCATGTTGTGGGGACCCCCAACCATAAAATTATTTGCGTTGCTACTTTACAACTGTAATTTTGCTACTGTTATGAATCGTAATGTAAATATTCAATATGCAGGATGTATTTTCATTGTTACAAATTAAATGTGTCTTCTATGCACACACTGAACACAATGGGATTTATTTCAGAGTAGGCATGCATAGGATTGGGCCCTGATCCAATCCTATCCACATTTCCATGGGAGTAAAAGCCCCCCGACTATAATGGGGTTTATTTCAGAGTAGGCATGCATAGGATTGGGCCCTGAGGCTGTTAGTCAGCCCCAGTGCGCGTGCAGCTACAGCCGGAGGTCTGGCAAGCCTGACCTGGCCCCCTGCACCAGGGGTGTTTAGGCGACCCCTTGGAAAGCTCTAGGCGACCCCAACTTTGAGAAACGCTGCTCTAGGAGGATTTCCTGTTACAGGGAAGAGGTTGGACTAGACGACCTAATGGTCCCTTCCAACATTAGAATTCTATGTCTTGTAGAGACAAATCCTGAATCTAGTTACTACACCCAGGTCTTACTCAAGATGTTCTCTTGTCTGGTTTGAAACTAGTTTGATAAAAAAAATCAGCGATTTATCTGACCTCTTCCTGGAGGCTGTTTGTTGCCATCAATTCTATGTAATGTTTGACCAGAAGTTCTCATTTCCCAGGTATGGCTTGACCTTAGAAGCTTTCTCTCTCATTCATTGTATCAGATACCAAAGGGATACCATCCCAGCCTGATGACTTTATTAATATTAATTTGTCAATTGAATTTTAATTTGTCAGTGAGGTTGCCCACATCTACATCTCATACATCCCCTACACCTACACAACCCCCACATGGCTTGTAACCTATAATGATCCTTTCCTCTAGGGATTTGTCCAATCCCTTCTTAAAGGCATTGAGGGAAGATGCCATCACCACATTCTGTGAAAGGGAGTTCCACAGATCAACTAAACACTGAGTAAAGAAATATTTCCTTTTGTCTGTCCTGACTCTCTCAACAATTTTAGTGGATGTCACCTACACCTGGTGTTATGTGATTTAATCATGTCCCCCCTCAAAATCATGTCCTCCTCAAGTGCCTCTTTTCTAGACTGAAGAGCTCCAAACTCTGTAGCCTTTCCTCATATGGACAATTTCCCCAGGGTGACCAGATGCCTGAACCTAAAAAGGAGGACAAGGGCCTGGATTTCTTTCAGCCTGGAATTTCTGGCAGACAATGACACGTTACTCATGAGTAAAGCTGCAATATTGGGCACTTTCACATAGAGCTCAATGCACATTTTTGATTTTTAGTTTTTTGGCCATAACTTTTGATAGGAAGGAGATATCATGAAATTTGGGGAGAGTGTTCTTTCTGTGACATCAATACCAACCAAGAACTGATATGGAGAAATTTAACCCTTAAGGGGGTGCAACATGTTTTTTGTCTTATACTTAACATGGAAGACTGACCAACATCCAGTCAATTGGGTGCTTGGTGCCTGGTGCACTCGGGGGGGGGGGATGCTGCACATGCGGGGGTTGCACATTTGGAAAACACATGGCTGTTGATACTCCTAACCAAGAAAGTAAATCTAAGCTTCTATATTCCTCCTCACCTACCTACACTAGCAACCTCACCTACCTACACTAGGTCACCAAACAACAAGCAGTAGAATACTGCTGTAGTGATGCAAAAAAGGAACAAGAAGGGGAACAAGCATTCAATGTGAAGAGTTTTACACTTCTGCAGGGAAGCCTTGATATGAAGCAAATAAAGGCTTATTCATTTTTAATATTCAGTACCAGCTAATATGGAGTATCACTTGATTTACTGGCATTCAGTATGAGAAGCCCAGAAAACCTCATAAAAGCAATTTTCAGGTCACGGAAAAGAAGAGATCACACAGTGCTTAAGAACTAGAAAAGTGAGAGGAAAAATTTATCTTTCTTCAAAAATATGTTCCATACCTATCAGCAAACGCACAGGGGTAATTGGAATAACAAAAAATCCTATGTGCATTAATTTATTAAGATCAAGTGCTGCAGGATTCCCCAAAAGCTGCACGAAGTGGTTATTGTAAGCATTTCTCAAGTAAAGGAAGGTCATAGTAGGTGATCGTATTTTACACTGAAAAATAAATCTAAGCAATATAGAAAATAATAAATCCATTATATACATTATGTTTAATCCATTATGTGTGTGTGTACACAAACACAAAAATGGTGCAAATGCTGAAGACGTTGCCTTTATAACAGTAGGAAAATAATTGACACGAAAGGTCCACATTCTTTAAACCAAATTTTAGCTGTGAAAACAACAGCCTTCTTCTGCTGGGCAAAAACATTCTATTATTTAAAGATCCTTATAAACTGATAAGAACGAGGTAATTATGTTTGACGGGGATGGAACACATGCAATCTGGTTCAAGTGTTATTGTCCATGATGGATGAGATTGCTGCAACTGAGACGTGTGTGCTCATTCCAAACTCACTGATCAGAAGAGGTACTGATCCACAGGGATTCAGTGGAGTAAAATTCCACCAGAAAACATTCAATGGCTGCAATCCTAAAGACACTTTCCTGGGAGTAAGACTTACTTTAGAGTAGACATGGTTAGGATTGTGCTCGATATCTTAAACCTGAGTTGCTCTACCAGCCTTTTTGCCTTGCCTACCACTAATAAGGTGAGTTTTTCTTTCCTAACCCCACATTAAAAGTGTGTTTACTAATTAATGGCAAATGGTTCCGAGCCAATTATGCCAACCCACTTCAATGCTAAAGGATTTTAACCAAAGCTAACTTCTACAAATAAGGACAGTTCTTATAATGTTTCTACCCTAACTTCTTTTAAAATAGGCATTGGGGAAAAGCTTTCATCCAGGTAAGACGACACCCAGAATCTACAAAGCACTGAGTGCTCACATGAAATGCCCAGCGTCAAGCACAGAATTAGCTTCAATTTCCATCTCATTCCAAAATCACATTTCTGTAGTGAAGAAAAATGTTTGCTCACATATTAAGACTGAAAAGCAAGAGAGAGAAAAATGATGATGTCGTCTACATTTTCTGGAAATCTGAGCACTCATCATCCGAATTAAAGCTTTGGTTCTCGAGAACTGAAATCCGATTCATATTGCTTGTAGGGCAATGGTCCTCAACCTTTTTGGCCCCTGGGACCAGTTCTGTGGGGGACAAAAATTTTCCAGGGACCAGCCCAGGGATGGGGTGAGAGTCTTGCCTCTGCTGACTTGGAGGGGGGCTTCCCCAACTAGGGCACAGCACAGCTATCTACCTACATCTATTAACAGTATTTATAGCTGCCTCCAGCTGTAAATCCCATTATAATAAATAGAGCTATTGCTAGGTTACTGTGGATAGGATTGCAGGTGAGAGCCCAATGTCACAATGTATGTCTACTCAGAGCAGGGATTTTCAACCTTTTTCAGTGCAAAATGCATTGAAAATGCACAAAGCCATCCTAGTCACTCTTATTGGAGAGTAAGCCTCATTGACTATAATGGGACTTATTTTTGAGTAGACAGGCATTGGATTGGACTCTGAGGCTGCAATCTTAACTGCGCTTTCCTGGGAGTAAGCTCCACTGACTACAATTGGACTTACTATTGGGTAGACAGGCAAAGGAATGGGCTCCAAGGCTGCAATCCTCCAAGACAGAGCCCTCCTGCTGTGAGGAGGGGAAAAGGTACTTAGAGGAATCCTCTTGGGGACCAGTTAGGCAGCTGCCCACTACTGAATTTTCTAATCAACAGGATTTCTCAATCCCTGGGCCGGGGACCACCAGAGGTCCTGTTGATTAGTAATTCAGTAGTGGGATTGGAAATTCAGTCGTGATTGCTCAAAACGTACACTATTATGGAAATTACTGTGTATACAGCAAAACTGGGGGATCATAGAAGAGTTAGAAACAAGATAAGACAGTGAGAGTAGCTTCCTGTAGCTTCCAAGTCGCGAGAAGTTCTAGTTCCTTGATATTCAGCATTGGTCAGACCTCACCTTGAGTTCTGTGTTCAGTTCTGGGCACCTCACTTGAAGAGAGATACAGCCAAACCGGAGCAAGTCCAGAGGAGAGCGACAAGAATGATCAGTGGGATGGAAGGGAAGCCCTACGAGGAAAGGTTGGGGGAACTTGGGATGTTCAGCCTGGAGAAGAGGAGGCTAAGAGGAGACATGATTGCCCTCTTCAGATACCTGAAGGGCTGTCATAGAGAGGAAGGGTCTCATTTGTTCATGGCTGCTTCTGAATGCAGAACTAGAACCAATGGGTACAAACTGCAAGAGAGGAGATTCCAGTTGGATATCCGGAAAAAATTCCTGACTGTGAGGGCGGTTCGGTAGTGGAACAGATTGCCAAGGGAGGTGGTGGACTCTCCCTCACTGGAGATCTTCAAGCAGAGGCTCAACGGGCACCTGTCGGGGATGCTCTAGGTGGATTTCCTGCTGCAGGCAGAGGGTTGGACTAGATGACCTACTAGGTCCCTTCCAACTCTAGGATTCTATGGTTCTATGAGTACAGCAACACTGCCAGATCATTACTGCTGTGTACCTTGTTCATTGGATAAGCCTATTGCTTAATTCTGCTCAAGGGCCTGAACTTATTTAAAGGATAAAGTCTGGATAAAGTGAGCTTTTTGAAATGTTGCGATGACCTCTGCAAAGGTGATATATAGGAGTGTTTTTAAATAACTATTGGGCAGCTAATTTATTCTTTTCCTTCCTCCAGAAACACAAGACAACCTCAGTCTGTGATACATATTGTTCCAGGGTGACCATACAGAATGGAGGAGAGAGTGCCTGTACCTTTGCATTGCATAGAAGAGGGAATTAGGCAGCTTTAGTTTAAAGCAGCACCTGCTTGAATTCCCTCTTCTATACATTCTATTCTATATGGTCACGCTGTACTGTTCGGGTATATAAAAAACTCCCTCGATACTGAAAGCTAGTATGTCAGATTCTCCTTCTCCCATCTATACTAGATAAGATAATTCAAAATATGAACTACCCAATCAGTTCTCTGTATTGCAATGCAATGAGATTTGTGCTCTATATTTTTTTATGCATTTGTCTGGTTCATTGCTGAAAATGAACCAGTGAAAATAACCACACATAGCTTATTGAATACATTAACTACTGAATTAACTAATTGAATACACTGAATAACATTAACTACTGATCTGAATTTTGAAATACAAAGAATCATGAACTGTGATTACAAGAATTCAGTTAGGTATGGGACAGATTTTCATCACTTACTGTTACGTGCATTTGACAATGTAATTACTACTTGCTGATTTATAGAAAACCACAGGATTATATTTTAATGCAATAGAAAATCTGTATAACTGCTACATGTGTAGAACTTTAAAATAATAAATTCTAAGAAAATAGGAAGCAGAAGGGGTTAGGAGGAGAATAAGATATCGGCTGCAATCCTAAAGGCACTTTCCTGGGAGTAAGACCCACTGAACACAATGGGTAGACATGGTTAGGATTGCACTGTATATCTGGTTATATTTGAAATTCTTCTTGCAATGGTAAGATGCTGCAGGTTATAAGACTGGTTTGTGTGACGTCTGGGTGTGGTGTGCCTGTGATTGTGCACAGTGCATGTGTTGCCAATAAGCGACAAAATAAATATTTGGGCACCTCCAGAGTATGTACATCAATCACTTAAATAGATCCGAACATGGAAAATCCTGAAGGGCAATTTTCATTACATTTCAAGTTTCAACACTGATGTAAATAAGTAAATAAATAAATCCCTTTCTCAACATTATTTGCTCCAACTTTGTGTTAATATTTAATCAAGTTTCTACCTTTTTTTAACCAAATGGAGAATGAATTCAGATAGGTAACTAAGGGCGCAATCCAGAGTAACTATGGGGAGTCCTTGCTCCGGAGTAAGAACAAGTTACTCTGGATTGCAATATGAATTTCCCATAGGTTTTCACTAGGTGGTGCAGTAACTACGAGTGCACGTAATGTCTCTTACGTGCTCCTGTAGTTACTCTGGATTGTAGCCTAAATTAGGCTCAGAAGCCTTAAATGGTCTGAGAATTACCTTCATAAATTATGAATTAGCTTCATTTTCTATTTGTCACTGAAAAATAACACAGAACTGTGCAAATATTTAAAGGCATTTAAAAGACTAAAGGAAGTCTCTTAATGAAATGTTAAAGAATTAAATTTACCCAACTATGTTAATATTAGAGTTTTATTTTATTAAACACAGGTTAGGGACACAGCTGTTTGCTCAGGCAGCACAATGAGATCATTTTATACTTTGCATGCATCAATCTAAAAAGCACACATAATAATAAACATTGCCAAACCAACAGATTCACATGCAGAAGACATTTAAGATAATGCAGACTGTGGCTTCCCACCTGGAGTTCAGCAGAAATTATCTAACCTTTACTATACTATACATTCTATACTGGCAACAAATTCATTTCTGAACCCATTTCAGTGTTATGATTTTGATCCTCGATGGCTGCAATCCTAAAGACACTTTCCTGGGAGTAAAACCCATTGAACATAATGTGGCTTACTTTCGAGTAGACATGGTTAGGATTGTGCCCTAAATCCTAAAGAGCTTCCAGTCTTAAAGGAAAATCTCAAGTTTAACTCTCTTTCTCCCCTTCCAATCTCCAGAAATAAATAACTTCTGGAGAAGGTCCTGTTTCAGAATCTGCCTTAAAGGAGACTTTTAAAGATCTAAAATCACTTTTGGCAATACCCCCAGGCCAGAAGGTGACTTGTGCCAGCCTAATCAGGGGTTAAGAGTGCGCTGTGAGATATCATAGAATCCTAGAGTTGGAAGGGACCTAGTAGGTCATCTAGTCCAACCCCCTGCCTGCAGCAGGAAATCCCCCTAGAGCATCCCCAACAGGTGCTCATCGAGCCTCTGCTTGAAGATCCCCAGTGAGGGAGAGTCCACCACCTCCCTTGGCAATCTCTTCCACTGCCGAACCGCCCTCACCATCAGGAATTTTTTCCGGATTTCCAACCAGAATCTCCTTTCTTGCAGTTTGTACCCATTGTTTCTGTGCTTTGGTGAAAGTCAGCCTGCTTTTTGCACTTCCCGGACTTCACAAAAATAGCACCAGTTCCCTGCAGATCACAAAAACGGATCCAGGACTAATGTAGCACTCTGGGACAGTAGTAAGTAGTGCACTTCCCATCCATTATAGTTGCCGTTTTGATACTTTATATTCATAAAACCTGTCAATTTTCTCTGCTCTTCCTTAAGTGTGGCTCCTCCCTCGTAGAAAAATAAAACCAAACAGTTGTCCATGAAAAAATGTTGCCCGTTTTCCTTTGACACACTTGCTGAAAAGAATCAGAGCAACTACAAGGGAGGACAACAGACTAATATCTCTTATATCAGTCCTCGTTGAAAGTGAGGAGGTAGGAAGAAAAGGACTGTGGATGGATTTAGCCTGGTAGGAAAGTGCCTCATTCACCATAATTAGACTTTAATCATTTTCGGGAATAAGCTTCGAATTCTTTGTTATCATTCAGACATAGAAGTCAATCCTAACCATATCTACTCAAAACATATCTACTGTTCAATGGGTCTTACTCCAAGGAAAATGTCTAGGATTGCAGCCATATTCTTTTTTATTGTATTTTTTCCTCTTCCCTCCCATTCCTTCATTCTTCTCCTCTCATTCTCTTCTAGTTCACTTGTTATTTGAACTCTGCCCAGCTCTTGGTATCCTTGTCCCTCTTCCCACACGTCTGTGAGAACAAACCAGCCATTCCTCCAAAATCCATCACCCTTTCCCCTATGAAAAGCAGAAACTTCCCGGGATTTTTTTCCCCAGCACATGTTTGGACTGCACTGCCTATTTTTGCAAACCTTTCTTGGTCTCATCTACAAAACCTACCGTAAAAAGACAGGAACCGTTTTGACTTTGGATTTGTTCAAGGACTGGAAGTTCACATTAATATGTGATTTCAAATTCTAAATTATAGCAACACAATATTACCATTTGCAGTTAATCTGCCATTCTGCTATATTTAACATTTGGAATTTTTGTTTAATGTGGTTTAAAAATAGCAACATGCAGGGAAAGGAGGAGAAAACACCCTCCCAATTAGTAGCATTTGCCACAATAACCTTTCTTAGAATAAATTTTATGTGTAAAACTGAGAAAGTTACTATAGCAACTGAAGGGATTTTCAAGTCACCATTAATAAGAAATGCAATATCTGTCACAGATGCTGTTGGTTGCCTGATACTATTTAAAGAATTTGCTACTCTCCCTTTCTTTCTATTCCTGGATGCAGCATAAAATCGCTGTGAAAGAAGGTTTAACGTCTTCATTGTTATTTCACCCTCTATCTACCACCCCAGAGCTACACCAAATCACGTCAAAAGACTTCATGTTAAATCTGTAAGTATAGATAAAACACTGAGATCTATTGCAACACAACTGTCTACACTGTCTCTTAAAATAGCATCCAGCTCACTAAGATATTATACAAAACAGTGCTTTAAGAATCAACCAAAGGCTTTTTTCAAGACGGATATTCCACACAGAAATTAATACAACAAAAGCTGAGCTATTAAATCAAAGCACAGGTGCTGATGGGAATGCTTTGCAGTATTGTCTGCAAAAAAGGCAAATGCCATTTTAGGCTGCATTAAGAGGACTGGAGCTTCCAAGTCACGAGAAGTTCTAGTTCCTCTTTATTCTGCATTGGTGAGACCTCACCTTGAGTCCTGTGTCCAGTTCTGGGCACCTCACTTGAAGAAAGAGGCAGCCAAACTGGAGCAAGTCCAGAGGAGAGCGACAAGAATGATCAGTGGGATGGAAGGGAAGCCCTACGAGGAAAGGTTGGGGGAACTTGGGATGTTCAGCCTGGAGAAGAGGAGGCTGAGGGGAGACATGATTGCCCTCTTCAGATACCTGAAGGGCTGTCATAGGGAGGAAGGGGCTCATTTGTTCATGGCTGCTTCTGAATGCAGAACTAGAACCAATGGGTACAAACTGCAAGAGAGGAGATTCCAGTTGGATATCCGGAAAAAATTCCTGACAGTGAGGGCGGTTCGGCAGTGGAACAGATTGCCAAGGGAGGTGGTGGACTCTCCCTCACTAGAGATCTTCAAGCAGAGGCTCGACGAGCACCTGTCAGGGATGCTCTAGGGGGAATTCCTGCTGCAGGCAGGGGGTTGGACTAGATGACCTACTACTCTATGATTCTATGATGCTATGATCATATTAAGTGAAATTTCGCATCACATAAACCTGACCTGCAAGATAACATCATCTATGGGTGTTTTTTTAAATCATGTTTCTTTTGCCAGTAAGCTATGCAGGAGATGCCAAGATTAAATGTAGAATGATGACAGGTTGAATATCTGCAAATGAAGTTTTGAGCCATTCTTTGTCACACTAATGAAATCTACAAGAACATCAACTTATGGAAAATTTAAGAGCTAGCGCCAGTGGCATACATAGGCCATTTGGTACCCGAGGCCCACAAATTTTTTGACACCCCCATGATTGATTAATTAATTATCAGAATTAATACAATTAATTAGATATTAATATTTTTATATTTAAAAAAATCATCTTACCAATAGACAACACAATCTTAATCATGGGATTGGTTACTCAGAAGTAGGCCCCATTTGGTTCAATGGGTCTTGGTCCCAGGAAAGTGTGTTCAGGATTGTTGTGTAAGATTCTGTTTTATTTTGGAGGGGGGTGAGGGGTGAGGCTGCCTCCTATAGCACTTGTTGAGCTCCACTTTCATTGAATTGGGACCATTCTGCTGGCCTTGCATTTCTCTTTGCCTGACCTGTACGCGAGCCAAGACATGTTTGCTTATTTGTGAGTAAATGCAGCTCACTCAGTCCCACTTTCCATATGATGTAATGCAATTATTGGTAACTTCCTTCTGGGTTCATTTGTGGGGACTGCATTCATTGGATCAGGACATTTCAACAGACTAAGGCCTATATCCTAAAGTGAAATTAAGCCCCTTGCTTTGGAGCAGTTAAGATGACTTTCCATAAGATAACACTAGAGGGTGACATAACTGCGTGGACCCGTAACTGCTATGGATTTTGCCCTTAGGCATGTTTGTCTACGCACATGTAAAGGTGCGATATAGCTCACTTTCATTTTCCGTAGGGGTCCATGCATTTTTATTTTTTTGTTATTTGGCCATAACATTGGTAGGAAGGAGATATTTCAAAGCAGCTTTTGCACTGGATTCTGCTGGAAAATACATATATATGACATGATGGTGTTATTCAGAAAGATTTTAGCAATTTAATAATTTTTGTCACCCCCCACGGCCCCTTAGCTCCCTCCCCCAGGGTAGCTCCCCCCCCCCCACTGGCTCTTGCCAAGATTTTTGGTAGTAGCAACACTCCTCAGATGAGGAAAGGATCATGCCATTATGCATGCTTGAGGTGTGGCTACCAAAAAACATCAGCAGAGGAGGAAAATGGGCATATTATGTGGATACAGAGAGGAGCACTTTGGAAACTTCAGTTACAGGGGAGTAACTTCTTCATAACCTGTATGAATTACACTGATGGGGGATTTGCAAGCTGTCCTTTTGAAGAAGGGTGCAGGGTTCTCACATAAAGGATCTCCCCATGACAATCCTTCTGAAAAACACATCAGATCTTCAGCATATTTACCAAGCTACTAAGAAATAGCTTGAACAAAAGATAATTTGAAATAATAAAACTGATATGTGCACAGTACATACAGTTCATGAGCCTTAATTCATGAAGTCACAGGAAGGAAAAAAGTGGTTTTAATTAAAAGGTGCAACTTGCATCATCATCATCATCTCCATCAACTTTATTTATATCCCGCCTTTCTCCCAGAGGGACTCAAGGAGGCTTACAAAACATCCATTAACACACCAACAATAAAATCCAATACATTAAAAACCAATACGTTAAAACAGGCATCTTAAAAACAATAAATGTTAAACATCTATATTAAAACACTGATTAAAATCATAATAAAGAAGTTGTGCAGTAGAAGTGTCTAGACTGAAAAAAAGCAGCAGACTAAAAAGCTCAGAAGGCTGTTCTAAAGAGAAGCATTTCGAGGGAGGGAGCGTTTTTTAGATCAAGAGGGAGGGAATTCCAGAGGGTATCCCGCAAGTCACTCAAAAAGACAAGCCAATAAATTCCACTGAGGAATAGTCAGATGGGAGGGAGGTTGGGGGTTGCCTGCTAAAAAGGAGTACAGTCCGTTCATGCATTAATTCTATTATCTCAGAATTTTGCAAACCCAACAGGTACAGTATATATCCTGAAAGTCTGACTCTGGACAATAACTAGCAGCTGTATAAAAAGTATCAGAAAAGACATCGTAGAATACATCCTTAATACAGGGGGATTTAGAGCACAATCCTAACCATGTCTTCTCAAAAGCTCCATTGTGTTCAAGGGGTCTTGCTCCCAGGAAAGTGTCTTTAGGATTGAGTCTGTCTAGAGGCCAATACATCCTTAGTCATTGTAGACATAGAAAGAAATGTTGGGAACTATGGTGGCATTGCAGAAATACACCTGATCCTGATTAAAGGATGCACTGGTTAAAGGATGCACTGGCCAGTCATACCTGCATAGACATACTGTTGCACTGTCTTCTGGGATGATGACAATATATATAACTGCCCAGTCCATCCTTTGGCCTGCATTAGTGTTATGTTGTGCGTTCAAGCATAACAAAGACTTAGATAAAAGGTTCCATGTAGGCAATTTCTCATTCCAATACACACATTAAAATCACACACAACACACACTAAAAAAATCTCACCTGACCGGACAACTAATCAACAGGTATCAGTTACTTCTCCAACAGGGGGCAATACTCACATACATAACAATTAGCTTAAAAAAAGCAGCACCATGGCAGAAAGGTAAGCTTCACATTGACTTGATGAGAAGGGATGTTTGGGGTTACACTGGTCTCCAATTTAAAGACTGTGAGCCCCACTGATTATAATAGGGCTTATTTTAGAATAGACATGCAAGGCTCAGTCTCTCCGTGTCCTTTCTATTGCCCCACTTACATAGGAGTGAGCCCCATTGACTTCAGAGTAGGCACACATAGGCTGCTCTCCCAGGACAGACTGAGCAGGTGCTGGCAGAGCATGGAAACCGGCTGTATCCCAGCCGGGACCTTTCTTGCTTGTTTATCAAGATGTCACTTGTATATCAAGTTGATAAATGTTTACTTATCTTGCAAAACATTCTCAATCTAATTTACTTTAGATCCAAGGTTTTTACCGTATATTTCAAGGATTTTAAAAGATTGGAAGACTCAATAAATTCACCACTGGGTGTTTCTGTGAGTTTCCTTTGAAGGGCCAGTTATAAGGAAGGAGTGCCTATTAAAAACTTTAATGAGAAAAGCCTGAACAAATAACCGTACATGAAAAAGATCATTACTGCTAAACGAGAAAAGAGAAATAAAAGAGAGCTCTGTGTGTGTGTTTAATGGAGAAGGAAGATTAGCATATAAAATATACAACGTTATTCTGGGATGTGAGATACTTTTCTTTGATAAGCTCCACTTCTGGCAACAGAAGACAGGTAAATCAGCCAGAACAATCACAACTATTAGACAAAGACCCCTCTTCCTGTCAGAGTTCTATTCAAAAATTCAAAATGTGAGCATATCAAAGCACATATTAATCACAGAGAGGCAGAATTTCTCTTGTGAGCCCTAAAATTAACTTCTTTCTGCTAAAAGCAGGAAAACCGCATAGAGGGCACGTGCTCAGAATTTCATCTTTTGACAATTGGGGTTTTTTATAGCACTTAATATCAGCTCTATGAAAGGCTTCGAGGTGCTTCTACTGGAAAATGTAATTTGTACAGATGGAAAACAGAAAGTACCTCTTTAAACTCATAGGGCTGTTGACAGCATGGATACAACCACTACAGCCACAAAGTCTGAAAATGAGTTTTGGGAATACTGCACAAAGTACCACACGCAATTCCATTAATATTATTCTTATTGCCATCCACACGTAACAACATATTTTCAGCATGTGGCAGAAAAATTGTAGGAATCAATCATGCTTCTCCTTCCCAGCTTGAGGGAGAAAAGATACCCCCATTGACTTGGGTAAAGATGAAGGACAACATCTTTCTTTACCGATCTTTCCTCCTTTCTTGACCAGCAACCAATGTGGTCAGCTTTCCAGTGGCAGACCTTTCTAGGGTCAATGGACTCTTTACCTGTGAGGCCATGTGCTTGATTAATGGTGCCAGTTCTGCTTTTAGTGCTAACACAAGTATATTTTTATTCTACATTACAAAGAATTAACCAAAAAAAGTGTGACCGAGAACAAGATTTATAAGCAGGAGGCCTCAGATTCAATTCTTACCATCTCCATTTCAGGCTAGAAAAAAATCTAGTCTGAAATCTCAGGACTTCTGCCATCAGCATAAGCAATATTAAGCTGGATTATGATGATATTAAGCTTGGTATATTCATAAATCTCAGATTCCACACTTTCTAGAGCAATAGAAGGCTAACAGTATTCATTGCCAAGACCCATGCACTGATGTGTGCTTTCATACAACGGAGATGAAAAAGAATGGACATAAGTGTTTATACTTGCATAAAACACAACTTGCAGTATTGGTACTCCAGTGTATTTGTGAAATAGCTGTGGGGATGGTGTTTCCTTGCCATGTTGTCACAAATCCAAACTGTATCTGCACATTTACAATCAATCTTACAGCTTCCCTGATTCAGGGCAAGCTCCTTGCCTTTACTATCAAAGCCTTCCATAAACCATCCAACTCCATGGCTAATTTAGAGATGTGCACGTGGATCTGGCTCCTTCTGCAAACTGTACCTTTCCAATGCCCTTTGGGTCCACCAGAGGAAGACACAGAACAAGTAAAAGTGGATGAACTTCACTGTACCGTACTAATAGTGATCAAGATTTTTTTAAGCCTATATTGTGTGTTGTGTTTGGAACAATGCATGAAACACTATTCAAAAGCAATGCAGATATTGGCATAAGATTTAGCATTTGTGAAAATGCAATCCTTTCCTTATTATATATATATATATATATATATATATATATATATATATATATATATATATATATATATATATATATATATATATATATATATATATATGTAATTTTAGACACATTTCCCACCCTAACCTAAAGGTTTGGGGTAAAGGGGGTCTGTTAGGGCTGAATGAAAAAAATTGTATTTGAAAATTTCCATTTTAAAAACTGCAGACAATCCAACAAAGTGAAGCAAACAAGTATTGAGACGAATATTTTTTTTTCACTTTGCTTTCCTGATACTTAGAAGTACTTTTACTTGGCAGCAGCTGAAATCTTGTTTGGTAGTGCAGCATGTCACTATATCATGGGCAGCCTAGAGATAAAAACCATTTCTTTAAAAAAAAAAAAAGCATTCAAGTATGACTATCTTCCTGTTACTGTCTGAAAATCTGTTTGCACATCTAAGGGGCACTTTTCATAGTTTACTAGAGATGCGCTACGAAAGATAAATGATGGGGCTGATCTATTCAGATCATCACTCTGACAAATCTTCCACTAATGAGGTAGTTCAGGACTATTCAATGCCAGACATTCTGTGCATAGAATTTAAATGCTAGGGTAAAACAGATATCTTGGGACATGAAACAACACCTATGACTTTGAATGGCTATAGGAACAGTTTTAATGACAGGATAATTGAGTACAAAATGTAGTAAAATTATGAAATGAGCATTTGCACATTTAACTGTTAGTGGCCATATGGTGTTGGGAGTTTTCTCTTTTTATCAAGCGTGACCCTTTGAATTAATCTTCATTTAAACACACACACACATAGAAAGTAAGTCAGGATAAATCTGATAGTATCCATATTTTAATGAATGCTGTATTTACTCAAATGTAATGTGCACCTTTTTCAGCTGAATTTACCAGTGAAAACAGGAATGCACATAAGATTTGTGGGCACATTAGATTTGAGTAAATATGGGAGGAATTTGGGAGGAGAAGGGAGCTAGAGGTAGGATCGTTCCTCCCCCCTGTGGGTGGCTCTCACTTTGGCCCGTCTCCACCCTCTTGGCTCCCCAGGCAGCCTTCTCTCCATTTCCCTTTTTCCACTGGGAATGTGCCTAGTGTTCTTCCTGAACACTCCAAGGCCTCTATATGGTTTCGTGCATTCCAGTGACTTGCAGTAACACCTTCTGCCAGTGCTACAGTGGGCTGGGGCAGTTGGCAGGGTGGCTCAGGTCCAGACATTCCATGGGTAATGTCCTGGGAGTTCTCGGGCAGGCTGTCATGGGCTTGGTGCAATTGCCTGCTACCTACTGTGCCTGTTTTGCTTCCTGAAGTCTCTCCCTGTTTGCCTTCTTCATCACCCCAAAGCCAGGGATGGGGTGATCACAATGAGCTCACAGCCTGCCCAACCAAGAATCCCCAGGACACCACATATAGAGCACCACACAGGCTGCCTGAGCAGGTGAGCCCTGAGCCACAAAGCCTCCAGATGGACAGCTGACTGGTCCACCTGAACCAGGGTCCCTCCCTGATGCCAGCCAGTGGTCTGCCCTCAAAGTGGTCTCCAGGAAACAAGTTCCCAGTGGAACCAACGTGCACACCGGAACCAAGGCAACAGCTAGGCAGGGGATGGGAAGGCAGGGGAAGAGGCAGGAGCCCCTGGAGTCGCTGCTGATGGAACAGGAAAGCAGGCAAAAGGCCAAGGGGGAAAAATCCCCAATGGGGCACATTTATGGAGAGCCCAGTAGAAGGAGATCTGGGAGGCAGGGCAAAGGGGCTCTCAAAAAGTAGGAGGAAGCCGATGATGAGGGGGCTGACAGAGGAGTGCTGGGGGATGTGAAGTTAACAGCTTAGCTCTGGGCTGGAAAAGAAGCATCAGCCATCCTCCATCAGCCTTCTCATCAGACTGGGGGGCTCTGATGCTCAGCTGGGCAGCTTGGGTCCAGCTGCTTTGTGCATGGTGTCCTAGAGATTCTTGGCTGGACATGCAGGAAGCTGTGAGCTTAATGTGATCACCCTGTCTTTGGCTTTGGGATGATGTATGAGGCAAAAGGGTAGAGACATGTAGGAAGCACAACAGGCATGGTAGGCGGACTCTTCAGTTTTCCAGCCAGAAGCTTGTGGCTCCAGGCTGTCCTGCCCAGGAAGCCTGTGGAGGCTGTGTCATTGGGCACTGGGTAGCCCTGCCAGTCAGTCCCTTCACAGAGATCTGGCCACTCACCCTGAGAAGCTACAGTCCCTAAGTGCCTTGTGCTCTCCAGGTGAGTGGGGGAAAGGGAGTGAGGTTGGCCCTTGACACCATATTTAACCAATCTAATGCACCAGCAAGATGTATACCACAGTCGCCAGCAAACATTTTTCTCTTCTCAAGCCTCTAAATATCAGGGTGCACATTGGACTCGTGGGTGCATTAGATTCAAATAAATATGGTGGTTATAAATGTTTTCTTAATACATCCAACATTCTAAAATGTGAATATTTTTACAATTTCTATGCTTTCTTGAATCCAACGGCCTCAAAGCAGATGACAACATGAATTAAAAAAAAGATTATCAACAATAATATAAAACATAAACCAATCATCTAGGCAGTAAAACTGCATTAAGAATCATAAGAAAGTTTGACAGAATCACAGAACTGGAAGGGACCCACCAGATCATCTAGCCCAACCACCAGTGTCTAGTAAGAAATCTTCCTAGAGTAGGGGTGTCCAAACCTTTTGGCAGAAGGGCCTTATTATCTCTCTGACACTGTCAGGGGCCAGAAAAATGATTTACATTTCAAATGTGAATAAATTTATATATAAGATTGTATTAGGGACATTACAAGACTTGCCTGTGGGCCGGATGGACATTCCTGTACTGGAGTATTTCCAGTAACTGCACATTTAAGAACATCGGTTTCAGGTTAGCTGGACTGTAATCAGAACTCAATGTTCAGAACTCACTGAATCATTATGAGGATGGTGGGCAACTGAAAATATGATGGTGGAGGGAAAATGGCCTTTATAGGCAAAAGTGTCCTAGTCATTTGGAAGCTATCCTTTTTCTGTTCATCTTCCTGCCAATGTACTGCTGTAAAATTCTAAAAATGACAAAAACAATCTTTTGAATAATAAAAAATAAAAAATTTAATAACAATTCTTGAAAATACACGAACTTTAAACACTTACCGCTGGCACTCTCCAGCATGCAAGATTAGATCTTCGTTGTTCTTTGCACTAATAGTGAGCTCATGCTCTGTTGAGTTGAATACGTCCAGAAGTAGATGGCACTGACGTGTACTGTTTGAAAAGATCGACCACACCACTTTGAGATTTCAAACAACTTATTACAGAGCTATGATATAGATAACAATAAAACTGTCATTGTGCTTCCAGACCACACTTGATTAAACCAATCATTGTTCTCTTATGATTTTGTTTTGCCAGGTGTTCATGGTAATAATTTGATTGATTACTTTGACTGATTACATGATTGATTACTTCGATTTACAAAAAGTTATAGCTTGAGGAGTCAGTCTGAACTGTACAGAAACATATTTTATATATTTGCCGTAATTTGTTTTGCAGAAAAAAATCATGATGGTGATATGCATATGATCAATTCCGTAACTTGCAGAAATACAGCTTTGCACATCTCAGTATCGAATTACCATAACTATATTTTAGCACTAATGACATACATGTCACTGTGCAGAATACCTAAATAACTAAGGTCCTTGGCCCAAATATATCAGAGATCAGAGAAGACATTAAATTGGGAAGCCATGATGAGTTTGGCCTGGCTTCTCTACCTCTCCCCCCACCCTAAAAAAAACCAACAAAAAACCCTACTGTTATTCTGAGGATGGAAGATTGTGGGGCTGACAGGAGCTCCATAATTGGTTTAGGGGCTCTAAGTAATTTAAGTTTGAATATGATGTGCATAGTGTCATTATATTTTTAATTCTTCGTTTTACAAACCCACTTCTCTCCAAAGTTAAGAGTCTGTACATGTCTGACACTTTCTAGTTTTATCTAGTTAGTCGATACGAGAAAGCACAAATTTTAAAGAATGAAAATCTATTACACTGCTATCACAACTTCATAAAATCTTTAATCACTGAAAACCCTTCCATCAGCACATAAATGTATAAAGCATTTATCATGGGAATAAAAGACAAAACTAAATTCAATAGAGCAGAGAGGAGATGAGAGCGGCAAATACTATTGCTTTATTCATCAGGAACCCTAAAATAGAAACTCATAAAACTTCATTCAACCAAATGACAGGCTACTTCAATTTGGAAAAAGGAAGATTTGTTTTTTGCATTCGAAGAAGCTGTTGAATTACACCACAACTTCTCTCAGCAAGCAGAAGAGATGCTGCTTCTTAATATGTGAAGTATGACAGAAGATGTCAGATGGATCCACAGACACACACAGTGAGAGATACAATTAATTAAGTGTTGTGTGTCATAAGCAATCAGATCCTTCCTTCAATGGTTGACCTGCTACATCATCATAAATTGCTCCTGAACTTTGCAACTGGTGCAAGGAAGACTTTCATGACCACTGGGGCCCAGAATACTAATAAAGACCACTGTTCCTACAAACAAGAAGCTCTCCACTATGATAAGAAATTATTTATTGAAGAAATTGGAAGGGAGGGTCTGCGTGTTGCTTGCTGGAAATGAAAAAGAGGCAGAAGGGAGAGCTGCTTAGGCAAGACAGCAGAGGTAACCGTTCTCAAACAAATGAAGTTGCAGAGCCAAGGAAGCAATGAGATGTTGGTCTTATGATTCAGGACCTGTCAGAGCTCTGTGCAACAGAAGTCTCTCTTTAGATCAAGTCACTGAAATACTCTCTGGCAATACTGTGCAAGGTAACACTGAAAAGGATAACCTAAGAAGGTTAACAGGACAGGAAACGGATCATCCCGGGAATGCAAGTCAGGTCTGATCAAAAGGAACATATTGCAAGACTAAGGTTTCATACACTTGGATTTTTGGTGCAGCATCCACAACTGAGGCTAAAAAAGAAGGATTTGCATTTTCTTAATATGACCATGCCCATTATTAATTATTAATTAACCAGTTCATCAATCGATTTCAGAAGCATATTTTGGTTAGGATCCTCCAACTTGCAATGCCCTATCAACAAAGAAGCATTTCCTCATAAATAATTATTGGGGGAGGGAGCAGTCTATCTTTGCAACTCCTGAAAATCCAGTTCAGGACTTTGGGTTTCCTTTCATCATCTGTTGGAATCTCTCACTTTACTCGTATGTCAGAGCAGCAAGAGCTAACGTGAATTTCAGTGATAACGTGAAAAGCAGTAACGTGAATTTCTATGATAAATAATTGTCATGGGCATTCTCAAGTTCATAATTTCCCTCTCTGATTTGTCCTTTGAGATCTACCGAGTCAGATGCACCATTGCTAGCCAATCTGGGAATGCCTTAAGAGGAAAAAAGCCTGTCTGGATACAGGATATGTCGGCCCAGTTCTTCCTCCAAAAACTTCCCTTCCCTTTTGTCTTTCAGGATACAAGCTTCTAATCTGTCTGAGCAGTGTTTAGACCATTCTTGTAATACAGCACTCACATTTTCACCTACTACCTGCTCACATCAAGGTCACTAAGGGTTACAGGAGTATGGTCCATGGTCCACTGATGGTACAGGGGTATGGTTACAGGAGTATGGTCCAGAGATAATGGTTCATGCCTGGTTCTTGACCAGATTCACTCTGCAGGCACCTAAACTAAGCCTACTTTGTTTTACTGAAACACTAGATTTGGAAGAACCCATCTTCCTGGATTGCAGGATGTTGACTGCACACTCCCCTCCCCTTTAAGTCTGGATTCACCCTAAAAGCTACTGTAATTCATGGGCTTTTTATCTTCTTACAGGGTTCTAACGTCCATGCAATTTCATCAAGAATAGATTCGCTTCAGTAGTCTTGAGACAGGTGAATTGTGCCAATTAAACCTAACTATTAAATGAAACAAGAATGCAGTGATTTATGTCTGTTTATTAATTGCTTATCAGTCCTTAATTATGTACAGTTGCTGATATTTAAAATAATTGCGAGAAAGCAACAATATCATTATTTGTTATGAGAAATAAAAATAATCAAGTTCAGCTTGTTGGCATGACTGAGAGACAAGAACATACCTTGTCGCAGGCAGGGTACTGACACGTGTAAAGAAGACAGATGGCTCCACTTCTACATGAAGCCCTAGAGACAAGTTCCTATAATATCCATCAACATGTCCTGGACCCCCAGAGTATTTGAAGTTCAAGATGGCATCTAGTGTCTTAAAAAATTAGAAAAATAAATCAACCATATATTATGATGCAGAAAAGTAAATTTCTTGATTCGTGTCAACTCTTCAATAAAAAAACAAGTAACACTATTGAGGAAGGCCTGAATAACTTGTAACCCAGCAAGGAAATTGCAACCTGTTATTCTATAGCCTGACAATTATTTGACAAATGCTCTATTTTTGTGGTCTCAGGCAGGAGATTTATCAAGTCCCTTGTAGATGGCAATACAAAAGTTGTCCACTTTCTGACAGTTCATGTTCTGACAGTTCCACTCTTTCAACAACTTTCAATTATACTCGGAACTCATTCATTCATCACATGCTCCACTCTTTCAACCTCTCTCCGCTGATCCAAAGGCTAAAATTGTCTTTCCTGATTTTGATGTGTATGCAACATAGTGATCAAACTGCTTTCGGCATTTCCTTATGACTTTCTTCAGTAAATAACCATCATTCAAATATATAAGATATTAATTTCTCGAATGTGCATTTGTTCATTTTACTGTATTGTTTTGTATTTTGTCTCTATGTTAGTTATTTAGGTTTTTGCAAGTGTGTATGTCTTTTTTGTGGCCATTTTGCATTTGCAAGGAGAAAAAAAACTGGGTTCCACTTTTCAAAGGTTTTCGCTTTTGCAAAGTGTTCCAGTCCCTAAGCCATCCAATAAGTGGGGGGTGCCTTTATTTGGGGATTTGTTACATTCAGCCTAGGTGGTCACAACTGAGTTGGGACTTAGTAAGCATGGAAATCAGAGGTGGGCAAACTCAGCCACTTTGGAATCCAGGATCTTTTAACAATTGTGTAGGAACAATGCACAAATAATTGTGCATGTCATCTGTAAGAGATAAAGGTGCAGGAGTGGCCCAGTTTGCCCAACCTGATGTAAAGGATCCCATCATTAGTCAGGGACATTTAATGCACACAATTCTCTTTTTCATGAGCTGAATGGGTGCCATTTGAACATTATCTGCTTTGAGCACACAGAAAAGGACCCAAGTCTAAATTAGTCCCTACATAGAGTCATTTGCTGCAGTGCTGGTTGAGGTTTCTGCAATTGATTGGGACCCACAGTTTAAGAACTGCTGCTCTAACAGTAATAATAGTAATGATAAATGATATATCCAGCTCTAAAGGTAATCAATCAAAAAATGCCCAGTCTCAAATTAAATTCTCACCTCTATCACAGAGGGGGAGTATGTACTGTTATTACATATTGTAAATCCACAGTCTAACTGAAGTGTAGAGATGGGGTAGAGAACAGAAAACAGGCAAACAGGTTCCCATAAATGTTCTCAGGGGAGGGGTATTGGGGGAAGCAAGGGGCCAACTTATGCAAACACTGTTCTATTTCTTGTGCTTTAATTCATTAAAGAATTTAATCATATAATTCCTATAAAACAGATATGAAGAACTAATAATTGAAAAATAGGGGGGAACAACCGCATAAACGCCCACATTTCCAGCTAGTTCAATTAACTAAATGCTGACTTGAAATGATTTATTCCAGCAAGCTGACAATGCTGAAGACAAATGTATAGCATAAAAAATTTTAGTTTTTTGCACAAAGAAATACTCTTTATTGCCAATATGCTTGTCACAATATGTTGTTCAGAGGGGGAAAAGCAGCTTCCACTCTTTTCCTCAGTATATTGGAATTTCAGAACAATATTGTGGTCAAACTGTTGTTCAGCTACCATGTTCAGCTAACCATTTGTTAGCGGAAGCCCCGTTTGTGGGAGAAATCTTATTTGTATATTTTAACAGCCTTCTTTCTAGTTCTCTCGCTTTTTCCCCACTGCCAGCGTTGGGTGCTCACACTTGTACATATTAACATCAGCATCATCATTATTGGTGCTATTGAATGAATGATGATGAATTTCACTCCTAGAAAACCCTGTGAAACCATGAGCACTCATAAAAGGAGCCATTTTTATGATTATGGAGGGCTTCATATTTTTATTCTACGTCTTCGTTCACTTCATTTATTTTAATGACAACTGTTTGTGTAGAATGCATGGACTTTGTGTCTCTGACCTGCTTCCATTTCAGTCCTCGAGATGCTCTCACTGGTACCAAAAGTTAGAGACCCCTAAACATATGTTTTTGAGAAACACATGTGAATGCATCCACATGTTTCACCAGAGCATCATTGTAACAAAAATGTCATGTACAATTGCCATATGGACAGCCACCACGAAGTCATTAGCAACTTTCTAACAGAGGAAGCTGGGGGGGCAGAAGCCTGCTATCTTTATATAACATCTCTTATTGTTAGAGTATCTCAAGCTGTGCCACAAAGCAATGGCTACCTGCAGCGAGGTAAATTTGCTGCAAACTATCAATGAATCTTGCTGTGAAGTATCCATTAACCTTAATGCAGCCTTCACAGCTAAAAACCCATTCACGACACGGAAAGTATATCTAAGTATAGGGTATAACAAATCTATAGAAACAAGATTAATTTGATGAATGGCAATCTCAACACTCCACATGCATATAATTCCCCAGTGCTAAGGACTTTGCAGAAAATTTAGAGATTACATACCTTAATTTATGAAACCAGAGTTGAAGTGTGTGTCTAGGGATTGTACCTTTTTAATGACTATGTTCTTTCTAATTGGTTAATCATGTCCCTTGGGAATCCAGCAATGTGGAGCAATACATCTGCCAGGCACTTCATAAGTACTCTATAACAAGCTGGCTGCAACAGCTTGTGCATTGGAAGCAATCGCCTCCTATTTTCCATGGATTTCAGCTTCTATTGACTATTTTAAACTCTATCAAGGTCTGTTTATAACCAAGGTAAAGAGTAACAGAAGCATATTGAAGACAGTGTCAGGATTTGATTGTATTTGTATTTGTCTCCCAGAACTTATCACTGGCTAACAGGATGCAAAAGCAAGCTTCCTCTCAATCTGAAGGTCACACAGCAGTATCAGGACCAGCAGTCACTCTTAGAGCTGTTCCCCTTGCATTCGCCCATCCTTCTTTGAAAGCCAGCCAACCCAGAGCTCATTTTGTTGCAAGAAATTCAACCGATTAATTAATTAATTTTATCTCATACCAATCAGTGTCACAGAATGACTCCCTGTTTTAGTATTGCGATAGATGGAGAAAACTTCAATCTGTAGTATAGATTATAGCAGTAATATCACATCATGAATAATGTTATATTTCTGTCATGTCCCATTAATCACCTCTTTCTAAAGCTATAAAATCCCAAACAGTGTAGCATTTTGTCATAAAGAAGGTGCTCAAGCCTTCTGATAATTTTGGTTGTCCTTTTCTAAATTGTCCTTTTCTAAGTGATCAAAATTGCAAAAGTATTCCAAATGTGGTCGCACTGTATATTCCTATAAGGGCAATATTAAATTCACAATCTTACTCTTGATCCCTTGCCTAATGGTCCCTAATACAGAATGTGTCTTCTTAATTGCTGCTGTTGCTGTGAAATCAGTTGATTTCACGGAACTATTCAGTGGTGTAAATGTGAAGTTGCATTTTTTTCTGACAAGTTTGAGGACAATACGCAGAAATCTTAGTGCAGTGCACTAAGACACACTAAGGCTGCAATCCTAAAGACACTTTCCTGGGAGTAAGACCCATTGGACACAATGGGGCTTACTTTTGAGTAGACATGGTTAGGATTGTGCTCTAAGACACACTAAGACTAAAACGCAGTGCAGATGTACAGTTGGTTGAATCTCAGTAGCAACATATACACTATACCACATGTTTGCCGAGTTCAGTCATCTACACCTATGCCTTATCAAGTCACTGAGCAATGAAATTGCATCATCCCTTTGTATAATAATACAGCAGGAGAACCAACAGGCAAAAATTAAATATAGCTTCTGCTTAATATATGCCTTGAGAATTAAATACTTGTTGTCCCTGCCCCTGCCTCCCTGTGTCAGGCCACTTAACAACAGGATCCATCTTAAAGCATGTAATATAGTTCAATAAATCCCCCTCTCTACAAAAGTAGAAGGAATATTTTAAATTTCACTTGTCTAAAAATAGACATATTTGTAACAAGTGGAAGTACGAGCAGAATAATGGTTGCCAAGCAGAGCTGGTGTGTTAAACTGCATGTGGTACATTAACTAATGGGGTAAAACTGTAGCAGCTCTTGTATGTCATATATAGATTTGCAGATGGATATAAAATATCTGCAAACTCTAATGAGCCTATACAGAAAACTGAAAGAACTAAACTAGTTTCTTTCTGAAATTACCTTCTAACATGCCTAGAATTACATTTGCCAGATATGGTCAAATGGTAGTAAACCAATTATTTCTTGCCAGCTTAAGAGAACATATAGCTTTTCCTTCTCAACAGCCATATTGCCCTCAATGTTTTGTCAGTAAAGAGGTTTGGGTGTAGTCGGCTGTGTGTTCTCATGTTCAGGAGGATGAGGAAAAGACCCGCTCCATAAAACCTGCCAGATTCCCCTACAACACTGAAGATGTTCTAGAAGAGACAATCTAGTTGCTGTGGGAAGGGCTCCTTCAGGCTAAAACATCAATTCTCAAATAGTATGTCGCAAACCACCAATAAGCCACAATGCAATTTTTAGAGGGTTGTAAAACCAACAAGGAAAATATATTGAGACCTATAGAAACCAAAACAGTGCAGCAATTTGAAGAGAATCTCCTGAACCGAAAAGTCATAATCCAGAACTATAAACAACTATTCTGATGAGCATATTCAATTAAATCCTCCAAGTCACAAATCAATGGCCTGTTGCTTAAAAGAACAGAACTAGAATGGCCAGCTCATCCCTGACCAAACAATGTTGTTCACATCAGGCAGCAAAACAGGAGGGAGGTGAGCAATGAAGAGATGCCCACCACCTTCCAACAGCCATGGACAGAGCTGGCCACCTTACCTCACTGCTTCCTCTGCTTGGGCACTTTAAACAAAGCTGGAAGTGCAGAACATGTTGCAAATGCTACATTCCACATTTCCTGCCTTATTTAGGGATCCTGCATGAAGGAATGAGCAATGTAAGGGGTGCAAGATCAGGGTGTGTGTGGCAATGGCAGCAGTGGCGAAGCATTTGGCCACCACTGAATACCATAAATCATTTTTTGCAATAAAAAAATGCATGGATGTTAAAAGCAAACAGGCATTTTATAAACAATACAATTAGTACTATTGTCACAGAAGAACTAAATGTCACAGCATAGAAACTAGACAAGGTCAGGGCCGGTTCGGATGCAACTTCTCTTTCTAAGCTTCTGCATATTGCAAAGATATGGAAGCGCAAGACAACATTGGATCATCCTGCACCTCTTTTTAATCATCTGGAACAGCCCACTTAGCTTATGTGTCTATTGGACTTTATGGTACGGCTAAATGGGAAGGGGGTGGAGCACTGGGATTTTAATCACCCCACCATTTGAGTGCTTTTCTTAAGGTTCTTATAGTGGTAGTATTTCTCTGTGAGAGAAAGAAACAGAATCTGGAAGAGACCTAAGACCTTGAAACAATATCAAAAGGAAGTTGCCCACAGTGATAAATATTCTTAACCTAAAGCCACCAAAGAGGATGGCTCCTATACAGCTTACAGTGAGTTGATACACTTTTCTGTGCATTTATTGGCACCTGGTGAACATTAATTTATTTTTATTAATTTTATTTAATCAATTTATATCCTGCCTTTCCTCCCCCACAAGGGGGAACCCAAGGCGGCTGACATTAGGGAATAAAACATCATTAAAATAGCATTAAAATGAAATTAATGTTGCATTCTGATAGTCATGAAATACATTAAAATATTTATATTTATGCTGGTTCTTCCATTCATTCCAACAGATAAATCTACAACACAGTGTTATTGGTAAAGTGTTATTAGTAAAAATTAAAGTATTATTAGTGTTATTAATAAAATTAACACTAAAAATAACATTAATTACTTTAATAGATTAGTCTACCATCTCAAGTTCAGCGGTTGGCACTTTGTTTTTCTGTTAAGAGTCCATCTGCTGGATGTCAGAACTGCTGACTCAGTTATTTTCAAACAAACTGTCAGTGAATTCTTGTTAACTAAATGCTCAATAAATGTCAAGTGATGATCCATGAGAAATGCAGTACCACTATCTTTCCCCAAATTCAAAAACAGACCCCCCTCCCTTCACATAAGACATTATGTGTGCAATTCCATGCCTGTTTACTAATATAAGTCCCATTATATTCAGTGGAGCTTACTCCCAGGAAAGTATGTTTAGGATTGTAGCCTATTGGTTACAGATCCAATATACAGAACAAACATAATGGAAAATCAGAAGGAAAAAAAATTCAGAATGCCACATGAGATTTGGACATAAAGTGTAATAATAGAAGCACAGGGATACTGAAACCTAATGGTGCTTCGGGAAAGTTGTAGTGAATCACTGCTACAGTAGTGCATTAGGCTATATATGTTGAAAAATATCTTTCAAATGGTACAGATAACAAGAGTCCTGGCACCCTCATTTAAGGGCTAAATCCACAGCAGTTACGAGTCCACACAGTTACGTCACCCTCTAGTGTTATCTTATGGAAAGTGATCTTAACTGCACCGGAGCAAGGGGCTTAATTTCACTTTAGGATATAGGCCTAAGGGCGCAATCCAGAGCAAGTTCAGCCTGCTCTGCCCTAACCGCTCTCTCCTAACTATTCTGTATCCAGAACATAAACTTATGCTGCATCCAGAGAGTCAGGAAGCCTGAGCTGCCCTAACTGCTCCAGAGTATGCTAAGTAATTGACACATGGGGAGGACTTGCTCCTGAGGAGACCCCCCTCAGATCACACTGAACAAGGAACAGCTGTGGTGTCTACCTTATAAGAAAGCCCAGAAGTTCCTGACAACCAGTTACAGCTGCAGTTCCTCTAGTGGAGGGTGGATATTTGGAGTGGCCTGCTGTATCCTGAGGTTTGTGGGCAGCCGTAGTTGTTCCATATCCTGAGGTTGAGAGGCAGGGGTTGCAGCTAGACTGGCCAAGAACTCAGATTTTTGGTCAGCACTGCCATTCTTACTCGGGCCTTATCATGGACCCCTATGGGTCTACTCATTACTATACCTGCTCCTGAGGTGGTATAACTCTGAGGGCTGGAAGAGGGCATTTCTGCCTTGAAAACAGGCTCTGGATACAGAGTAACTGCTCTGCCCTAGGCAATGCTAAACATGCCCTCAACATGCCTCTCCTGAACTGCTTAGGGCAGAGCAGTTAGGGCAGAGCAGGTCCACCTCTCTTAGGGCACCCTATGTGGCCTTGCTCTGCCCTAAGCCTCTTCCAGAGTAACTGGGGTGGAGAATCTTGCAGTTGCTCCACCCTAGTGATAGATAGGGCAACCCAAGGGCACTTATGTGGACAGATTAGTTGCTCTGGATTGTGCTGTAAGTCTCTCCCATGAGTTTCTGCAGGAGGAGAATAGGCATTAACCTCCGTGCCTTGGCTAAATTCCAGATAGGCAATTATATTCCTTCTGTTCTTCAGTTTCAAATGTCTATGGGCATCAAGACAAGAGCTTTTCAAGACTCTAGATCCCCATGCCAGGCATCACTAGATTAGTCAAGAGCTTTAAATGTCAATTAAGCAATTTGATATGCATTTAAAAATATATAAACAGATGCCAAGACAGAAAATGTAGTTCTATTTTTTAAAAGGTTGTACATGAGTAATGAATAGCATGTACCTGAGGAGCAAGCAAATATCAACTGCCCACATGTTATCAAAGGAACATTAACTGCTTTTAATAATCTATCCTCTGTATCTGATTCTGACAGAGTGCTTAAATATGCTAACCACCAGCAGATTACCCTTAGCCACATGTCCTTCTTGATAAATCCTTTGTTCTCTCAAACAGCAGATGCAACATCAGTTTCAAGTCTAGACTTCACCACTTCATACTGTATGTTTGGCTCACCTGAATACCTAATACCTAAATACTCAAACCTATCTCTCGCTTGAAGGGCAGCCGGATGACTTCTTCATTCACACAAAGAGCAGATTAAAAAACTCAGCTCAGCTCCTCAGCTGCTTCTCATGCTCTTCCTGTGCATAGAAAATTTGGTGGTCTCGAACTGGCAACCTTAAGACTTTAAGATAGCATTTTAAAGTTTATTTCCGATTTAGAAAACAATGCTCCAACTGTGATTAAAATTCAAAATGCTAACCACAGATGAGTGGAAAAAAATAACATACTTAAGTATGACAGTTTAGATTCTTAGAACTGGTTGAAGAGTTAAGCTCAGCCTATGGCTACAATCAAGAGTAACTAGGAGACCTTTTACACTATGGGAAATGCATAAAGCAATCCAGAGTAAGTGCCTCTTACGTCTTCCCTTAGTTACTCTGGACTGTAGGGTGAATTGGTTGATGGGTTGTTGCTTTACTCCTCAATCTGATTAGTTCAGCCTACAACTGGAATTGCAAAGCAAGCATAATAATCTGCAATCCAGAATTTGATTGCAGTGTGAGATACACTGTATTTAAGCAACTGTAGTATACAGTTGCAGTGTGATATACACTGTATTTAAGCATGTGATATACAACATGTATTTAAGCACCCAGGGTAATTGTAACTGTGGTGCATTATCCGAGAATAGACTCATCATCTGGAACAATGTTCATGTTGTGGCAGTTGACAGTATGGATAAAAATAGACCTATTAGCACTTTCAGCTGAATCTTTAAACAGCACTGCAGGGATAGCTGTACCCTAAAAATAGCCTGACAATGCTGCATTTGAACACTTGGCCTCAGAAGCACTCCGTCACACACACTGGGTGAATTTCAATTTCCCCCTGCATGTTGCTTAAAATGCCTTCTGTGACACACAAGGGACTGGCAATGTGACATTCGCTGACCTCTCTTCTACCATACAAATAGCACTACAACAACATAACTTTTTAAAAAGCTGGAAAACAGAAAGCAATGATGAGAATTTTAAGTACCATGAGCCAAAAGTAGACTGCAAACATATTTTACAAAGCAGAACTATGGACGTGACAAACATGGAGTGCTTTGCTTTACCACTTGGGTTTCCTTCCACATGACAGTTTTGTGTTAGCTGTACAACACAAAAATTAAAAATGAACATAAATTCAAATTGTGTAGATGAGTAACCTGCATGTACACTTTCATCCCTGTCCTACGTCTCTGCAAAAAAATATTAAACTTATGGACAAGGATTAGGGCTTGAAGAAGTATACCTGATCTCTTGCACCAAAATGGCACAGTGAGTCAGATATGATAGTTAATCACCTTGTATGGTAATGAAGTCTTCCAGTGGTACACATGAGTCATCTGGAGTGACCCTAAGTTTAATTGAAGTGTGCACCTCCAATTCCTTACCGTTTTATAAAACATACTGCTTCATTTCTATGCAAGGCATTAGAACTGTGCCACCACCAGGCAAATACAAGCGTACATGAACAACAAACAGAACAAGTGAACCCCCAGCTAAGCTTTGGGCTACGACAGGTTACACATCCGTATCACTAGGAATGGTACACCCTCGCACCAACCCAAATACCCCTTCCAAATGGGCAAAAGGGGAATTAAACCAGGGAACTTTTTTGAAGAGTAATGGTTTCTGTTTTTAACCTAGCTCAACATATTTTCCACTTGTTATTTGCATATCTGCAGGGATAAGTTCTCTGGGGGATTAACCTATAATCAAATCCACCATCTTCCACCTCTTCAGCCCTCTCAAGGACACCAAAGCTGTGCTCCAGTCATCATTTGAGGACTTTCTGAAGCCTACAGAGAAAGCATTCATCCACCCATTGTATGAAAGGACTTCAGACTAGTTACTTTGACCTAAAAACTAATTCAAGTTTCCTGGGAAAATCAGAACAGAACTTTTATGTACATATTCTGAGCCCCAAGCAGTAGCGTCCCGGATTGGGGCCAAGGGGGTACCACTGGGGGTTGATGAGCAGTGGGGGAATGGCGTATGGGGGGATTTTACTCCTGCAATGCAGTTACGTTTTTGCTAGTTGTTAATGTTTTCGTATATTAAAAACCACCTTACAATTTGATAGGAAAAGCTGTTTTTTTGCAAGAAAATACACATCCAATGGTTTTTGACCTGATGGGGTTATTTCAAAAGATTTTAGCAATTTTGGTATACTATCTACCCACTGCGCAACATCCTCCCATGTGCATCAACCCCCCCATGTACCTCAAACCCATCATGCATTTATGCCATGCAGTCACATTCTGAATGGTGCACATCTGGGGATGGTGCACTAAGGGGATGTTGCACATGGGTGTTGACGTTTATTCTTTCAACTTAACTTCACAAAAGTAGTGGTATTTGGGTAATCTGGTAGATTTAAAATAGCTATGTTCAGGTAGCATCAACTTCAGTACTTCTCTCTCCCAAGAGAGCAAATGCACATGAGACTACTCATGAATTAGTGCAGTAACCACTATTCTAACCTGGATGATCACATTCTGCAGCAGTTCTCAGACTTTTTGGTATCCAGATCCCTTTAAACTTCTTTAGGGAGCCCTTCTGGCAAATGCATTGATGGAAAGGCTTTTGTTTTTATCATTTTTTGTTTTATTGTTTTTAGTCTATGTTTTTAGCTTTAATCTAATTGTATTTTAACTAAATTTTAATTGTGTTTTAATCTCTATTTATTACCGTATCTAATTTTAGTGGTGTTTTATTGTTTTTTAATTGTTGTTTGGCCGCCTTGAGTTCCCCCTTGCGGGGGATGAAAGGCGGGATACAAATTGCTTAAATAAAATAAAATAAATAAATAACAATGAAACCAATGCTAAATTCCAGCAAAGAGCAAGAACAGGAAGGGAATGAGGAAAAAGAGCCATGAATACAAGGAGGAAGAGAGATAGAGGAGCAAACTGGTCAGAGGGCCGCCACTTACAGCCATAACATTTGTTAAGTCATGGCAATATTAATTTAAGTTCCTGGTCCAATCAAAACCAACTCTGGTTTTGGTTGCAAGCAATTGGTGGAGCTGGAGCTTAAATAAAACCATATTATTTAAATTAATAAATAGCAAATATTATTTAAATTAGTAATAGTAAAACTAAATTTGATTTTGGTCATCAACAAAGGTTGATCTGCAGCAATATTAGGATTTCCAAACAAAAAAATCATACTACTGTGAAGTACAAGAGAAGAAAATATTCATATTCTGCTTTCATTACTAAACATTATGCACCAAGCACTTTTTCTATTCAAGCATCAGTGCTTGGCAACACTCAACTTAATTAAAGGTGACATACATTCTCGGCGTAATGCACACACTTTGCTGCCCTGAACTTAGCTCCACAATGTACATCACACATGGAACGGTCATGAAATAGCAAAATCAGATCTGGCTGGCACTCCTGCGTGCACAGAAGCAAACACCACTTAATTCAACCAAATGTGTAAGATACGTTTCTACAGGATAGCAGTCCAAACAGGACCCAAGTCTGGACTCCAACTCAGCTCTGAATCCTGCTCTCACAGTTCTACATGCTTGACTTTTCACATGTCTAATTTCCAAACTGTTTATCCATAACAATTTCACAGGTGTCTATGGTGTGTATACGTTCTCAGTCCTAACACTAATCATACAAACCCTGAGAAAATACAGAATATTCAGCTTAATTATTGGCTCATACAAAAATATTCAGTTATTGCATTCTGTTGTTTCTGCATACATTTTTAAAAAGCAGATCTGCATTGGACTCCAGCACCACCACCACAAACTCCACACACATTTGGTTGCTCCTATTGACTCAGATAGTGGCTCAGTGATTAAAATGCCGTGCCAGACAACCAGCAGACCAGGGTTCAAGATCAGGGTGCTTACAAGACAGAGTGAGTTCCCATGACCTGCCCAGTTCCTGCTAACCTAGCAGTTCAAAAGCATGTAAATGCAAGAAGAAATAGGTAATATCTCAGTGGAAAGGTAATAGTGTCCCATGCACCTGGGCATATAGTCATGCCAGCCACATGACCATGGAGATGTCTTTAGTCAATGCTGGCTCTTTGGCTTAGAAACAGAGATGAGCACTGCACCCTATGGCCGGTCATGAGTAGCAGTACAACCTGTGGAGGACAGCTTTATCTTTACTGCCTTAGTGCTGCCAGTGCAGAACATTAGCATACTCAGAACACACACAAACACCAGTGCAGAACAAGTAACAGCATATAAAATGCCACAGCTTGTGGCATTGATCCTTTACCTTTACATGACTGAAGTCACCAACTTTAGAGGCTTCTGGTGGATTTATAGGCTTGTGGTCTACTCGTGGTTTTATCACTTGTCGAAAAGGACTGGAAAGCGGAAGTCCACTCACACTAATTCCATCTAAACAGTGGGAGAAAAAGAAACCAAATTATGTTTCCACATTTCCAACCTCTGAGGCACCTTTCATTCTCTTTGTAAGGCAGTTTTTTTAATCAAATAAATATTGGAAGGGAGGAAGAATCGTGTATCCTGTAAATATCCTGCATACCTTTCCGTAAATCATTTTCTCAAATAAATGGCATTAATAAAAAATGCTAAAGCTACTGGAATAGTATTCATGTAAGATAGTTGGTATCTCTTTGGATTCTCAAATCAGGAAACAAGCCAGCTTTTTAGGGGCAGAAATGTTTCCATCACATTGCTAATTAAGAGTCTTAGCAGATGCCAAGGTTTTTGCAAAGAAAACTTACCCAGTAGAGCTGAATCAACTAGAATACGTTGCCTCAAAGGGCACTCCCAATATGGGGGAAACCAGACAAATATTTTCCTACAATTAAAAGCACAACTGCTATGCTTGTTTTGTAGGGCACTTCTGCTTGGCTGAAGTCTCAACAATTTAAAATGAAACTTTGACCGTAACCTTTTTTCCCTATACAGCAGGGGTCAGGGAACTTTTTTACCTTTTATCCCAAAATATATTCTGATACGCCGACGTTACCCCCTTATTTGAAAGGAAGGAAATAATATATTATTATTTTAATTCAAAATTTTATTGAATCGATTCAAAAAAAATCTGGACATTTTTTTAAAAATCAGGAGTAAGCTCCATTGAAATAATGGGCTCACTCTTGAGGAGTCACCTGAGAATGGGCGCTTACCTTGGCTGGGGTGGCTGCCGGGGAGGCTCAGGCTGCAGTTGGGGCAGCTGAGATTGAGTTCAGCCATCTGGGCAGGCATTGTGGGCATCCATCTTGAAAAGAATGACTGTGCATGTACATGCAGTCTTTCCCTGCCTCCCTGCCTAAAAGTTCCCATGGAGAGGCTTCTCTATGAGTGGAGGATGGTACACTTTGACCTTGCGGGCACACGCCTCCAGTTAGGAATGGGAAAGTTCTGGTGAGGTCAAGAGAAGACACTCCGCCCATGGAGAAGCCTCTCCATGGTAGCCTTTAGGCAGTGAGCCATGGAAAGTCTGTGTGCACATGTGCAGTCATTCTTTTCAAGATGGATGTCCGCAGTGCTCAGACTAAGCCACGCAAAGCCGCAGCTGGCTCAAACTGCTCCCCAGCGCTCCATAAAAATTCATATGCATGCCCGGCTGTGTCTCAGCAGTGTGACCATCCATTACCCCCAGGAATTTCATTTTTCCCCATTTGGGGTAATTTACCCCTGTTCCCTGACCACTGCTATACATCCTCCATACTCTGCCAAGTGCATACATCTTCAAGGAAATCAGGACTCTCTAATATATGGCTCCTCCCAAACAATAAAACTGGTAATCCCTCTCCATATTCCCCCCTGGTCCCCAAATGTGCATCATTCCCCCATGCGCACCCTCTCCTGTATGCATCATCCCCCCATGTACAACACCCCCATGCGCACTGGCCCACCCATGCACAAGACCCCTATACAACACCCCCTATGCACACCATCTCCCATGCACCCTGTACACTCTCCCTCCCAGTACATCAGCTGGATGTTGATCAGTCAGTCTTCCATGTTAAGTATAGGACAAAAACACGTTGCACCCCTTTTCAGCCACTTAAGGGTTACATTTCTCAACAACGGTTCTTGGTGGGTGTTCATGTGACAGAAGGAACACCCTCCCCAAATTTCATGCTTCTAGGTCCAGGGATTGGGGCAGAGAATCCCTCAGTCAGGGATTCTTCAATGGGAAGTACAGGGTGGAAAATATGTTGCACCCCATTTCACCCCCTTCTGGTTGGAATCTCTGAAAACCAGTTCTTAGTGGATCCCTCCGTCACAGAAGGAACACCCTCCCCAAATTTCACACTTCTAGGCCCAGCTGCTTTGGCGGGGTGTTGATGAGTGAGTGAGTGAGTGAGTCAGTCAGTCAGTGACTTTTCTCTTTTATATGTATAGATAAACTGTCCAGGACACACCTGAAATGATGTGACGGCCCAAGAGTGAAATCACAAGCAAATTAAATATACATAAATAAAGTAAAAATAAATAAGAGGAAGCCAGACCTGTTCCACCAAGTGAATTTTCTCTGTAGTTTGTTTGTAATAACACCCTCCCACCAAAACAGTAAGATTTGTCCATAACAGCAGAAGTCAACACTCTGTAACAAAGCCCTTTAATGTATATTTACTTATTAAATAATTTAGTAATTCAATAATATCGTTAATTAGAAAAAGAATATTACATATTTAAAACTTCAACAGTTAAATTAAAATATGAAGTTATAAAAAATGTATAAGAGCCTAATTTTAATTTTTTATATCAATTTTTGTTTTGCGTGAATGAATTGTGGGACACCGTTAGCACTCATTATCATAATGTGCAATATGTTACAGACCTAGAACTTGCATTGCATTATTAAAATTGTCACACTTATAAGAATCTATGCAATACCAATTTTCAACTGCAATCCTGAAAATGTTTTAAAACCAGTTTTTTCTATTGTTTTCTTTTCTTATTGATATGAACGGACATGCTACTAAATGGGAGCAAACTTTGCAGACCACTATCAAGCAAGTTGTGAGAATATGGCTGCAATCCTAAAGACACTTTCCTGGGAGTAAGACCCATTGAACACAATGGGGCTTACTTTTGAGTAGACATGGTTAGGATTGTGCCCTATATTGCTTATCCATTCTAAAGCTTTTCAAATCCAGACCAAATCAAGCTACTCACAAGAACATATGACGTTGGCCACAGAAATACTGGTCTGATATTTCTATACCTATGAACAATCCATCTCTGCATACCTAAAGGAGGGAAGAGGGCTCCATTATACTCCTCTGTGAATTGCCACACATGTGTTGAAGGTGACTGGGTCTAACACATAAACTACTCAAAGCTACCAGCTGAAGTTTCCAGAGGGTTCCACAGGCATTTTTTAAGACATACAGTATTTAGGGTCAATTATATTTGCTGCCGATTCCATATTAGGTATGTTGACACCAGTCTCTTAATGGTTGCTTTACCTTTCAACTAGGAAAAAAGTGAGCCAGGCAGGAATGCTTGCCAAACCTACCGGTAATTCCTTGAACCAGAATCCAAAACTTACCATCATTAAGGTCTTGCAAAAGATTTTCCTGACAGGAGAAATCCAACTTCACTTTAATGCTAACAGTAAACGTAGCTATTTTTCCTGGTTTCAGAGGAAACTGGGAAAGTGTATCTTCTAGATTCCAACTTAGAAAATCACAATATAGCTTTCCTATTTAAAAAAAGTTTTATACAGATTATACATGCATAGGAACACTGAAATATCAGGTTACATTATAAAACAAGTGTATGACAGCTCATGACTATATTACTCACAGGGACAATTAAAACACATTTTTGCAGATGCCAGGAAATTATATATATATATATGTATTCCATATGTTCAGACTTCCTGGCATCAGTAAATAAAGTGTTTCCATTGTGTGCACGTGTGTTCTTAGAGTAACATTGGTTATACGAAAAGCCAATTCATTTTAAATTATTTTTCACTATATGAAAAAACAAAGAACAAAATATTCTAAAATTTATCAGCATATAACAGTACTTCCAGCGCTGGGCATAATGAGACCATCCGTATGGTCTTAGGATGTATTTGTATGCAAAAAAAAATTATAATAAAATCCTAAAATACTTTTTGCACTTGTTAAACTACTGCTTGTTCAAGCAACTTGAAGCAAGTAAATTATTCAGATATTTATATTTAATCTAAAATTGCAGAGTAGCTTCTCTTTTCTGCAAGAGTCAGCTGGAGATGCATTATTTACTACTATTGTACTGCCAAATTTTGTCTTTAGTATCAGAAATCCAATTATGAACTTTTTATTCCAGTAAGGGTTCATCTAGGAAATAAACAAACCAAAATATAGACCAGTTTCCAAATGTCTTAGTTTAACAACTTTAAGTCATGCTTATAAAGATATATTTACAAGTCCATGGAGAAGACAAATGCATTTAAACATACTGACCCCATCACAAAACTCAGTTGTGTGACCAAGGCCTACAGGAAATTATAGGACTTTAATAAACCTGACCAGATTAGTTGAAGATCACTACTTTACTGTAACAAATCAGATTATGAAATGTTTCTACATTGTGAATCTGTAACAATAAAGTACATTTTAAAAGTCAGCTTACACATACATAGAGACATACATTACAGCAACCAGATTCTAGGAATGTGAAGTCTTTCTCTAAAATCAGAATATTCATACCTTTTGTGTTCACCATTTTTGAAGTGACTTCCAGCGTCTCCAAAGGTTCTGTTCCAATATTTTCTAGTTTAATGATAAGTTGTTGGGTCTCACCATTGTAGAGCTGGACAGACACATTGGTGGTGATTTCATCCCCTGAGGATGGCTGTAGCGTGTGAGCAGACCTTTAAAAGTGGATAAAAACAGTATTTATAACACTTTTAATGCTGGATCTATATTTGTTTAATTTATTTTCTAGTACGTACATCACATACACAATGCTTCTCCCCATCTCGTTTTATTCTTACAATAACCCTATGAGGTAAACAAGGCTGAGGATATGTGGCTGATCTAATCACACAACCAATATTCTCACCAGGAAGAATATTCTCACTAAGAAGAAATGTGAACCGAGATCTCCCTAATTTATCATAATAATCACTACACTGCACTAATACCTATCACTTTTAGGGTGCACTTATATCAGACAAAATCTCACTGAACTCAATGAATCTTATTTATGAATAGACAGGCATAATTTCCTTGCTGGGCTATGAATTTGTCCAGATATAAATTTGCCAAGCATCACAACTCTGCTCCTGGTGGGCAAGGAGCCAAGATCAGGGCCGCTGGTGGAGGGAGCCAGGGCTTTGTGGGACACAGGCTTGCTTGGCTTCTTGTGAGGCTGATGTGAGGGACACCATCAAAAGGCCAGAGGCTGATACACATTAATTTTTGTATACTTTTTTCCTGCTCCTTTGTGCTTTGGCCATTCCAGCCTGAATTATTTAGGTGCTTGGATGCAGCTTGCAGAATATATTTGCCAGACTGGGCTTGCAGATTTGATTCACAGCAGCTAGAACTAGCCAAACCTTAAGTCACTTTGGAAGAAATGGGATGGAGTCACCAAGTAGCCAATACTCCTCCAATCAGAGAGATGTCATCCCAGTCAAGGAAGAAACTTCCCAGTCAGGAATGTTCTCTCTCTCTCTCTCTCGTTCTCTCTCTCTCTCTCTCTCGTTCTCTCGTTCTCTCGTTCTCTCTCTCGTTCTCTCTCTCTCTCGTTCTCTCGCTCTCTCTCTCTCTGCGCCCCCCACCCCAGATTTCCAAGAGCTCTAGGACAGCCCCACATCAGAGCAAACCAACTTCTGTGGGAAATGTAAAGGGAGGCTGGTGGACCTGGAAGGAAAAGACAGGAGTTTGTTTTGTCAGAAAAGCATCAGTATTTTATTATTGAAGTGTCTGTTTAAATCTCAGGTAGCTACAAATTGTTCAAATACAGTGACGCCTCACGTAAAGAATGCCTCACGTAAAGTAAGTTTCACGTAACAAAAAAAAATTTCTCTAGGATTCTGCTTCACGTAAAGAAAGTGCTTCACGTAAAGAAAACATTCGTTGGCAGTTAGGGCAGACGCGCTGGCCAGCAACCTGTTTAAAAAGTGTCAGGGCTGCCTAGCGCACCTGCCCGTAGTGAAAGCAACACTTCCATGCTGTTCCTCCTGTGGCCAGACATCCGCTGGGCAGAGGGAGAGAAGAGCAGTGGAGAAGAGGGAAGCAGTGGAGAAGAGGGCCAGCCAGAAGGGAGCAGGGGAGGGAGAGGCTCAGGATGAAGAGAAGGAGAAAGTGGGGAGACACTTGGAAAGTGTCTTGGATTACAGAAGAAAGTGTCTTTGATTGCAGCCTCCTACCTATGTCTACCCAGAAGTCTACCTCATTGTGTTAAATGGGTCCTACTCCTAGGAAAGTGTCTTTAGGATTGCAGCCTAAGTCGACTTCATAGGATCATGCCCATTGAATGCATGTTTTGAATTCAATAACAGTGTTTTGTCATCATTTTTACATCCAGTTAATATTTTTATATAAATATTTTTGGGGTTGTGGAACCAATCATCTGCATTTCCATTATTTCCTATGGGAAAATCCGCTTCACGTAAAGAAAGTTTCACATAAGGAACTGCCTCTGGAACGAATTAATTCTGTTACGTGAGGTACCACTGTATTTGAAATTTGTCGCAGAAGCTCCAAGTTGAAAACGTCTGTGACACCTCACTACCCTCTGCTGACAGTGGCTTTGACTGCATCTTACTTTTTCTCCTGGAAGCTGTTCTTCCCAGCATTTAACCCTTTTGAGTTTTCCTTTAGAAATATAGATATACTTAAAATAAGTCTCTTCCATTTAAACCTTGAGTCTGCCTGGTTCCCGGTATGGGAAGTACAGTGGATTGTGACCTCTCCTCACTCTGCAGAAATAGAGCGGAGAGAGTGATTTTGATAAGAAACTTCTGAGGAGTTTTGAGAGGGGGCTTTTCTGTCCAAGAAGCCACTCTGGCTGCCCCGAACTCCTGGGGTGGAGACAGCTGATTCATTCTACCAAAGCTTTTCTCCATTAAATTCTTCTCCACAAGCCACTAGAACAGACTTCTTGTAGACTTTACTAAGACTTTACTAAGACTTTGCAGACTTTACTAAGGGTGTGAAGGGTCAGTTACTCTCCCCCTGCTAAATAAAGGAGGAACATCCACTTGAAAGAGTGCCTCTTGCCCAATTAGCAGGGGTCCACTAAGCTACACTAAGCTCAAACAAGCAGGGGTCCACTAAGCGCAAGAAAGAACTGGGAACAAGAAGGGAGTGTGTGTATGACTGTTAAGTAGAGGGTTGTGACCCACCATAGGAAACTAAAGCTGTGCCATTCCCCCTTCAGGGGAGTGAAACTAGAAGCATGCTCTGATCCTCCAATTTCTGTCCCTACGGAGGTGCGTAGAGGGTGCAACCGACCTCCTGGACCCTCCCTGAGGCCAGCACAACACTCCACCAGGTATGATGAAAATCCCCTGGATTAACATGCTGCAGCAATTGTCGTAGGACCATCAGGACATCCCTGCCCCAGGCTCTGTCCCTGCAAATACCTGTGTCCCAAAGTCCCAAACTGGGAACAGCTACTATAGACACTACTGTACTGGAGTAGTAGCCTGCAGGTTTTTGGCAGCCTCCCCCTTAAACCTGACACTACCTCTGAAGCAACTGCAACTTCATCACCAACTCAGTGGAGGACTGAAGGAAATAGAGCTTCAGCTTTCTGATAAGACACTCCCACTTGTGCAGCCACTTTTGCAAATAGTCTGCAATCTCACTATGAGATTTTAATAGGCATTTTCCCCTTTGAACCAGGGCATCCACCCACCCACCCTGGTATTTTTTTAAAGCCTCCTCCACTTCAGAACAGTTTGCTATGCATCATAATCATCATCACCATTCCACCTTTCAACAAAATGTTCAAAGAGCAGTTTACAGAAAAAAATAATTAAATGGCTCCCTGTCTCAAAAAGGCTCACGATCTACAAGATGCAGAAGAACAGCAGCAAACAGCCATAAAAAAGGACGATAAAAGAAAGGGGCTGATATTCTCCTCCCGTTAAATGCAAGAGAAGCACCACTTGTCAGTTGGCTGGAGATACATAAATGGAGAACTTCTATCCCCATTATGAACTTTTAATCCTCTATTACTTCTAAATAACACATCCAAAAACCATGTTAGTGTTCAGGAGTAACATGGATGTTGGCCTGTATCCAAAGCATAACAACCTGAGCAGGGAAACTCAACTTTCTTACCGTGGTAATGATGTACTAATCTGTAATCTAGGTAAAGCTGGAATGACCTCCACTGTACAACCATTGGTCTTTATTCCTGGTGGTTTATCCAGAAGGCAATCACTGATGACTCCGAAGACTGAGGTGTGATAACCTGTTATCAAGAGGGAAACAGACTTGTTACTTGATTGAAACATTTGGGTCCCCCCTAATCACTTAGCTATGAACATACATTAGCTAAATATTTAACTGTGGGCACAATTCTAACCAACTTGTGAGCACTGGCATGGCTGTCCCAGTACGGCATGTGCTACATCCTATAGTTGGAGGACAGCCACAGAGGCCTCATCAAGGTAAAGCAATGTCTATTCCCTCACCTTGGTGTTGCCAAGGTGTTGCCTAATGCCAGGACTGAAAAGTTGGTTAGGATTGCAACCTAAAGGTATTTATTTTGGGAAATTTCCAAAAGCTGGGAATCTAAACAAAATTTAGCCATGATTTGATATTTGGGAGAAATAAAAGACTAATACACATGGATCAACCTCTTTAAACTTACATGTACATAAACATCAAATACCACACAGAAGTTAGCTCTAACCACAACAGCGCCAGCAAATGTTGTTGGATACCCATTCCTCCTAATAATCTGGAACTTCCAGACCAGTCAAGGAAAAAGTTTCCTGAAAATTTTATCTGATTATTATCTGTTACCTGAAAATTTTGCTCAATATGTGTTGTAGGACTTGCCCTATGAATCTTGGTTTGTAGCCTCTGAACCGCCCCAGAAATCGTGCCACTCTTTCTCTGTCCTATACACTGGTCCCCAGTCCAATCCACACCTTGTGCACTTCAGCACCATCAAGGCTTCTATCTATTAACCAATAATAGTTTTGGCTCCATCACAAGTTTCATGACCCCGCTTCTTTGGAAAAACAAAACAAAAACTGAACTAAGATTTAAAATAAATCCCATGAGAGAAGCCTCTTGATTTTTCTCTATCATTGATACATGACAGCACTTTGTTGAACAATAACACTAACAAACAAAACAAAAACCTTTCATGTAAGTTTCATAGGCAATTATGTGAGTTCAATATTATATTGTCACAATCAATTTATACAATCCGGACATGAAAGAACATTATAAAGGAATAAAAATTTTGTTTTGTTGGCTCATTTCAATAACTGTTTCACGTCCAATTCAAGAGGTCACTTGGTGTCAATCTTGATTGTTTAATAGTTTCCCATTGATTTCAGTAGGGAAAATTAAATCCAATATAGTTTTTTAGAGTCAAATGAAATTTGCAAAGACAGAAGGCTGCAAAGTTTCAACCATATAAAATCTGGAAATTTGTTCTAGGCATCCATCAGTCTTGAGAAACTATGGTATGCTCGGCGCTGCATACGCTGCCCGTAAAGCATGAAGGCTTGGGTTAGATTGATATGGAGGATAGGCTGTTACCCAAGCAGCAAATCCCCCCTCCACGCCACTGAAATAGTCCAATGGAAAGGCAGAGCCGATATGATTGGTGCAGCGCCGAGCATGATACCATAGTCTCTCAAGACTGATGGATGGCAGGGCAATAACATGGCAAGATGCCTGCTTTTTTTGTTTCTAGGAGCTATTGATGTTTGATCATTTCAAAAAGCTTTCTGCAATCCTGCCATATGTCTCTGTGACTAAGGGCGCAATCCAGAGTAACTACGGGGAGTCCTTGCTCCAGTGTAAGAACAATTTGCTCTGGGTTGCAATGCGAATTTCCCATAGGTTTTCACTAGTTGGTGCAGTAACTACGGGTGCACGAAAAATCTCTTACGTGCTCCCGTAGTTACTCTGGATTGTAGGGTAACACACAAAAGTCAGGAAATGTAGAGGTGGCTTTATGTAAGATCCCAGGAAAACCTCATGGGTTCCTTCCTAACAGTATTTGGGTTCACTTGTTTTGGATAAGAACAAAAGTAGAGGTATGAGCTTACAATTATTTTTCCTTTCCTCACAAATGTTTGCCAAAGTTACAAACAGGGAAAGCAGAACAGACCCCAGAGAAATTCAGTACGAGAATTTCAGAGGTTTGCAGGTATTTCAAAGGCAATTCTTACTAAATGATGAATTCTATGAATTGTAGTGTAACTGTTCAAAGGGAGGTCTGGGATGACTCAAGCAGGAACTGACTAAAATGGGTCTGGGTCATAGGAACAAGCTGACACCACACTCTGACAAAGGATGAATAAAAACCAATGGTTTGGGAGCAATGGTATGGAGAGGAATAAATTGATTTGAAAGACACACCAATATCTCCTAGAAATATTCACTCCTTGTGGACAGCGAGAACAGTCAATACCTATGTTTTCACATTTTCACAATTCTCCAAAGGCTACACTAATTGGAAAAGGAAGAAAAGGAAGCACCAATTAACTAACATCATGAAGTCATCCTCCATCTTTACAAGTCTTCAAGAATTTAAAAACAAAGAAAAATTGGGGAGAAAAGGTAAATCAGCAGACCAGACATCTGAATTTTGGTCCCAAGGGTCCATATTTCACTTAGGATTCCCCATGTGAAATACATACACTTATACATAGAGTTTAATACAGAAACATTCCCTCACTATGGGCACAATCTAGAGCTAGGGCAGTGAGGAGAGCCCTAGCTGGGCTGCCCCAACTATTCTGAATCCAGAGCAGAAAGTTATGCTGCATCCAGAGAGTCAGTAAACCTGGGCTGCCCTACCTGCTCCAGAGCATGCTAAGGAAGCACCAAGTCAATGACACCTGGGGAGGGATTGCTCCCAAGGAGACCCCCCTCAGATCACACTGAACAAGGAACAGCTGTGGAAGCCCAGAAGTTCCTGACAACCAGTAACACCTGCAGCATGAGAATGGAGGGTGGATGTTTGGAGTGGCCTGCTGTATCCCCAGGTTAGTGGCTGCTGTAGTTGTTCCATATCCTGAGGTTGAGAGGCAGGGGTAAGGCTGATAGGCTGGCCAAGAACTCAGATAGACTGGCCAAGAACTCAGATTATTGGTCAACACTGCCATTCTTACTCTGCATTATCATGGACCCTATGGGTCTACTCATTACTACACCTGCTCCTGAGGTGGTATAACTCTGAGGAGCTGAAGAGGGCATTTCTGCCCTGGAAACAGGCTCTGGATACAGAGTAACTGCTCTGCCCTAGGCAATGCTGAACATGCCCTCAACATGCCTCTCCTGAACTGCCTAGGCTGCCCCAGTTAGGGCAGCCCAGGTCCACCTGTTTTGGGCCAGCCTATATTGCCTTTGGCTGTCCCAAGCCTTCTCTAGCATAACTGGGCTGCCCCATCTTGGACTTGGGCCACCCCAATGATAGATAGGGCAGCCCAAGTGCACTTCTGGATTGTAGCCTATGTGCATTTTAATAATAAGGGAAGAAATAGAATAATTTACCACCATTTACATGGTATATAGGCAAATATTAGGTAGTACATATTGGGGGAGACCTTGAAAACTTTTTGCATGAAAAACTCATATAATATTTGAAGTAACTTTTATTTTTACCCTAGCATTTAAACGAAGGGAAAAATACTGTTGTATTATTACCATTAATGGTGATCTGGCCAGCAGATTGAGGAACACCAACAAGCGTCACTGGATAGAGACCAGATTCTGCAGGCAGGGAGAGAGCGGCAGGGAGAGATTCAAACTCCACCCCACTCGTCAGTAGACCCTGAAAGGGAAGGAAATAACTATATTAGAAGTCTGGTCTATTTACATTAAGCCTCTCACCCATTTTTGGGTCTAGTTGACTTCAAATGGAGCCCTTTGGGTGCAACTGGAAGCCTCTGCAGAATTCCAGAAGCAGCCAGAAAGTCACTTCCAGATTCATGAAATTGACTTCCAGTGAAATTCTATTTGTGTCTACTCAGAAGTAAGTTCCACTTAGTTCAATGGGGCTTACTCCCAGGAACATGCTCTTAGGATTGCAGCCTTGCAGTTGCTTCCAGAACCTGCAAAGACCTTCTGAGGTCTGCAGAGACTCACTGCTGGAGACAGAGGTGGTCACAAAGCACTTTGCCACAGAACAGGTGGGACACAGGAGGAAGTCTGAAAACTCCACATTAGCTGAAATTATAAAATAAAATGAGAGTAAACTAAGTAAAAGCAAAAGAAAATCTCTAATGCCAACATGGTACTGATCTGAAAGATGTGTTCTGTATGGATCTGAGTGGAACTTTTTTTTAAAAAGGACTTAAAAGTATTTGTTCCTTCAGTATAATCCTCCTTCAGCAGAACTTGGTGAGGAATTTGGACCATGCTGCCCTCTGCTGTGTAAAGTCTTTTGTATTACTAGTCTTTGGCTGAAAGACTGAAATGCTGAAAGACTACTTGCACACTCCAACGTACTTAAACTCCAGTGTACTAATCTAAACTATGTTGTTCATAGTGGCAACAACATCTGGAAATCTTACTGTGTTAGAACTACTGTGGGCCAGAAGCAAAATGAGGGCAGAGAGGGGGCAGCTTCAAAAAATGCATCAACAGCTCTGATCTTAAGTAACTTGGCATCCATCAGTCTTGAAAGACTATGATATTGTGCTCAACTCTGCATGAGAAGCATGAAGGCCTGGGTAGATTAATATGGAGGATAGGCTATTACCCAAGCAGGAAATCCCCCCTATCCACGCCACTGAAATAGTCCAATGGAAAGGCAGAGCCAATACGATTGGTTCCAGCTGCATCACAGAGCTGGGTTAAGGACAGGAGCTCACCCTGTCTTGTGGGGACCTGGGTCTTGAACCCTGGCCTTCTGGTTAACAGGCACAGTGTCTTAACCAGTAACAGGTCGTAGATAAAAGCAGTGGTCTATGGTAATAGGCAAGAGTTGAGTTTTTAAGGTCAGAAATAAGGAAACACGAAAGATCTTGAACCAAAGTTTATTGCTGTGATCTTCTACTTTTCAAGAGCTAATAATATCCTATACCTGCAGGATGTGGAATAAAACCCAGTTAAAACAACCCATACTCTAGGGCAGAGGTGTCCAAACTTTCAACTTTAGGCTCCTGGACCTTTCATGTTTCTGTAGAAGAGGGAATTCTTCTGCAGGTACAGCTTGTGATCCGTGAGATGAAAAGCTGCAGCTGCTGAAATTCCCTCTACACAATCATTAAAGGTCCAACAGCCCTAAAGTTGAAAGTTTGGACACCCCTGCTTTATGGCAATGTTTCTCAAACTAGGGTGAGGGCCTGGGGGGGAGGGGCGGGTCTTCATTTCAACAGAGGGTTGTGAAAAGCTGGGCATCACCAACTTGGAATCTGGCTCTGGGAGCCGCCATCTTGGAATGGGGTATTCATGTTGCTTTCCTGGGAGTAAGTCTCTTTTAACACAATAGGACTTACAAGTAGACTTGGAGGAGCTCTGGCCCACATGATGCCTCTTCCCATTTGATGTCACTTCCACCCATGACATCACTTCCATGGGGCTTGCACAGACCATTCTTAAATGTGGGTTCTGGCCTGAAATGCTCAAGGACCACTGCTCTAGGGCAGTGGTTCATATATGTTTTATTCACACATGCCAATATTCTACAGCATAAAAGACATCAGTAAACATCAGCCATGAGATCAAGAGCTCAACTCCATTTCTACCAGCCCATTTTAACTGTGATTAAGCTCTATGTCAAACACAGTGTGAACGATGATTTTAACTAGAATTTGAGATGTACCATATTTTCTACACGAAGTTCAAAAGGCATTGGATTGTACACCATCAGCTGAACTTCACAAACATCTCCCTGGACCCACTGAAAATCTGTATAAAATGACAAAGAAAGTTTCAGAACAATAAAAGCTAAATACAGAATATACAATATGCTGAAGCTGGGTTGGTTGCAGTGATTGCACACTGTTGCAAAGAGATTCCACGTTTTATAATTCATTTAACTCTTCTCAGAAATGCCCACCCAGAAATCAAAAGGGAAGAAGGCTGCTTAGGATGCAATCCTATGAAATTTAGGCCAGCCTAACTCATCTGGCCTATCTTTCAATTATGGTGTGGGGAAGTCGGTATACACCTGAGCGCTGGCCTACAGGAGTGGGGCAGAAGTGTATTGCTGGACTTTTGTGTCACCCCCAGGTCAACAAAGCATTTATGCTGGGGCTTAGGCCAGCCTAAGTGAAGGTTAGGATTGCAGCCTTAATCATGCTATTTAATCATACTAAGAACAAACATGTGTTTCTGGCTTTCCATTTCTTTAGCAAACTCTGGCAGAAAACAGAGCAGATTTGTGCATGTATTGACTAAATAGTTCACAACATGCCCTGCTGAGCACTGGTTCTGCTCATTTAACTATTGGACAGCACTGCCCTCAAACTGGGATAATTTCTGCAGAAGGCCAGAGCAGTTTCTAAGGAGCTGTTCAATTGCAATATACATAATGTTCCCACAGTTACAGTTAGGATTGCCAACCAGTCCCCACTTGCATTTCCAATACTGGCATCTGTCATGGTTAGTATGAATCCGATTAAGTGCTGTCCAACTCCTCCTGGGAAGATCAAAGCCTCAGAGACGCTGTACTGGACCAGGCACTGGATTAAACAAACCTGAACTGGAAGTTGCCCACTCCTGGTGCCAGGCTGTCCCAATATCAGAATATTCTCAGAGTAGTTGCTGCCCCAATTTCCACAGTGGAGTCTGAGATTTGAGTCTAAATAATTGATCCTGGCAATCCTCATGTATAGATAGTAGTTGGTTTGCCTCACACTTCTGCCACTCACTTATTAAGGCTAGTTGTCTAAGATGGGGAGGTGGTATGAGAGATACTACTGGCAGCCAGTGAAGGGTGTTGATTTAATGGTCCTGGATATTAACCGCATGGTATAGGTGAGCTGGGTAGTTGACAGTGTTCAAGTCATTTGCCCTTTCCACTGTGAGAGCTAGTATAGTCAAGTGGTTGGAGTCAAGTGGATGGGAATTTTCTAATCCCATCTTTATTGATGGGATTAGAAAATTCACATCAAACACCACCACAGCACCAACAACAGGCTACCCTTTTCTCAAGAAATCCTAAGAAGAAGCTTTTTGAGGGGGCAGAAGAAGCTATTGTGAGAAGAGGAGAAAGTCTCTCACAGGCTACACAATATGCCACAGTATACCAGTATGGGAGTAAAACAATTGCAAATCTGCATGTACCTTTTCAATAGAATAACCCTGGACTAAACTATGAGCTGAAAAACAAAGTCAAGATGGATACAAGACAATTTAGCAAGTTGCCTAGCCAGTTTTACAACAGGAAGAAACAGCATATTGTTGCCAGGTTTTGGATCAATAACAATTTGATTCAATTTACTAAATGGAAGTTAGCTAGCAAGCAATGGTGGAAAAGTACATCTAGAAGCAGGATACATTGGAAAGCTAATGGACATCAGAAATCATAACATCACCTATTTTTTTACTTCTCTCCTCTCCGCGATTGTGGGCAATGATCGGAGAATATATAAAGGGGCTCTTGGTTGACATGTTCTGACCAAGCAAGCTTTTCATTTTCTGTGGTCGAAGGCTGGCTGGAAGGTTTAAGAGCTGTACGGATCTGCCAAATGACAACTTTTACATGTTATTTCTGCAAGAAAATATATTAGGGCTAAAATTTTAGCAATTTAACGTTTAACAAAATGTTAATTGATAATAAAGAGAACTAAAATTATAAATGCAATAAGAAGAGAAACAAGGTAAACCACAATGCAACATCTGTTATTCTGAGTAAAACAAAAATTATCAAGTTAGCAGTAGTCCGACCGCAACAGCAATAGCAAATGAACCACAAAACAAAAATAATGATTATTTCCTTAAAGTGAACCAAGTTATTAAGAGCTCAGTAACTTGCACACATGATAACATGATTAACACGAGAACCTTGGGGTCAGAGGCTGAAACTCAGCCTAGAAAATGTCCCTGGGCTGAGTGGGGTTGACAAAATACTTTGTTTTCTGACCCATAGGCAAAGGTGTAAGGTCAAGGACCAAAAATAAGTCAAAGCAGATTTCTTGACCTTACCCTACTTAGATATTTATTTTAAATAACTCTAACCTGCCTTTCAGGAATAAGAGTTCACAGGGCAGCAAATAGAAACACAAAATCACAATCCAAACTCAAAACGGCAGCAGATCAAGACTCAACTAAAAACCAATTATTAATGTTTTAAGAAAACAGAGGGTTTTGTGGCCTTCTTAAGGACAGAGAAGGCAGGTGCTCGGCAAACACATCTGGGGAGCATCTTCCGGTTTTGAAGAAGCAGGACAGAGACAACTACATTATACTAGAGGACTCTATAATGCTTTGCCACGCTGACCTGACTGCACAGAGAACACAAAGGATATTTTTATCTCCAGGATTCAAAGGATGAACAAGATCAAAGAGCAATCAATACGGACATCCACAAGTAACGTTAAAGCACTTACCTTACAATGGGAAGTTTAGTAAATGGAACAGGGGGAAGCTTTAAGCCATCTGGAAGTGTGATGAATTCCATTGTCCCAGGGCATTTTGAGGTATAGTTTTCTAGACTTTGTGTCACATCTTTCTTTTCTAAAAGATAGTAAAATTATCCATTAAAGTTGTCATTATCACTAAATATGCAACATATAGTTCATCCAAGAAGAGATTAACTTTAGATTTGCTCAAGGTTTATTCAAGATTTCTTTGTGTTGTGATAATATAGCAGGCCCTTTGTTTTGGAAAAGGATCTGTTTGCACCAATCTCCTCTGTTAAAAATGTTTTTTATTTTAAAAACATTTTTTAAGTGTCTTTTACTTTATCGCCACAAATTGCTGGCTGCAGGGCAATCTCTGATATACCCAGAAGCCACTTCTGGGTCATTCTGAGGTCTGTGACCCAATCTCTTGGCACACTCCTCAATCATGGAATTATAGGATGACTATACAATACTTGATATTTGACTGTGAAATTACTGAGTCAAATCTCACCTCTATCATGAACAAGTAACTGTCTTATCTTCTATTCAACACCTATAAAATAAGAATGACAGTGTGGCCTCCTCACTTGCACATAAAGAGTCCCTGGAAGGTTGCCCTGCCAGCCATGACTTGCTCTAGGTTGCCCTGCCACCTATAGGCACCCGCCACAGCTTTAGGGTGCAGCACCTCCATTTCTATAGCTAAAGAGCTAAAGATGCCTCTCTGGTCATGGCATTTTTGGTCATGTGGTGGGCATGACTGAACATCAAAGCACACAGAACACTGTTACCTTCCCACTGAAGTGGTACCTATTTACCTACTCGCATTCCCATCCTTTTGAACTACTAGGGTGGCAGGAGCTGGGCAAGGGACGGGAGCTCACTCCATCTTGCAGTACTTGGGTCTCAACTGCCAACCTGCAGACTCTAAGGCGGCAAGCATGGTGACTTTAACCACTGAGCCATTATAGCCCACTGTTATACACAGAGATATCTGAAGAGGAAGCTCAGATAATAAAGCAGTTTGTTTTTCCTTATCACTGTCAATAGTTTTAAAATACCATCTTTTTACTTTATGTCAACAATACGTTGATGACGAGGCAAAGAAAATCTTCTAAGCTTGCATAACAGAACATTAAGAAGTCACTGAAAACAGAATATATCTGCAATTATAATCATATTTAACAACATCCGCCTACGTTCAAAGCTGTATTTTGTTTCATTTCTCCCAAGTATAATTAACAGTAGGAAAAAAGCTAATGAGTTAAGCAAAGACAAGTTGCAGGCACTTTCAATTACCCAACCTACTTTTCAGCACATTAAACCAGCTCATTAGCCAAATGTCTGATAAGCAATCCTTCATTTTCACTCATAAGTGAGTGCCAAGTAATAATCTATACTAGATTTCCCACTGATTCCAATTCTATTTCTATTTGCTTAAGACTTTAAATTCAATAATATGAGTAGGAATGTTTTCCAATGCTCCCCATTATAATTTGTGCAATTCACTGTTAAATCCAAATGGCAAAGTACTTCTGTCCCTTTTGTTATCCATCAGGGTTCCATTCCAGAACATAAAAAAAATATTTGGATAAAAAAGTGGAAAAATAAATTTAAAGTCCTTCCAGATTTCTTGGTCCTTCATTAATTCTGATGTAATATGTCTATGGTTTTATAACTGCAGGGGTTTGATTCTGGGATTCCCTTTTGATACCAAAAACTGTATTAATAAAAAATAAAATCAGTTTTTAAAAAACATCTGCCTCTTTACAATACTTTTAAAACAGTTTTTCTTCCAATATCAATTAGAAATGCCAAAGACGACCTGTCTTTGCCTGGTTTAGCTGAAGAGTGGATTGACTGCTTGCCTGACTGCCTCTCTGCAACTGATTTTGCAGTGGCCGTTTAACGTTGAATCAAATAGATGTATACAAAAATCCATGGTTAAGAAGGTTGGACCCACACAACTGTTGTGGATACAGCAGACTAGAGCCCTAGTCACTCTGGAGAACATTTAGGTGGCAGAACTTTGTATCCCCCGTTTTCCAGAACTAAATCTGCTCTTCCAATGCAACAGAGCTTGGAAACTCCATCACAGGAATGTACTTCAAACAACAGCTATCAAGAGACAGCTACAAAGTCTGATATACCCCATATTTATATGGAAATATTATTTTAAAAGTACTGTTGCAGTTGATTAGGGAATTGTCCTGGTAAAATTTCCATATGTGAAATATGGTGAGACTAGATAGGGAAATATTGTGGGCATCTTATTCAGTAGACAAATTTGTTGGAGAAACAATAATATCCATATACAGATCCTTCACACCCCTCTTCCTTTCAGCAAAATCATACCTACTGTGGAATCCTTCTAAAAATAATAGTTAAGCTCATCCCCCTCTGGTCCTGCTGTAATATGAACACTGATCTACACAACTGTAGATTCTATAGAGTAAAAAAATGGTATATGAATGCGTTGATATAAGTAACTTGGACTTCACTGAAACTGCACTAGTGACAAGATAATCCATCATTGTGATTGTCAACAAAGTTACAGCTAAAATTTCCACAGCTCCTTTTAGTCTACCAGTACCAAATCCAATGCTCTACAATTACATTAAAAAACACTAAAATACATAACAGCTCTATTTGTTTTCTAGTACCATAAATGGTTTCAGAAATGTTAAGAAATACTGTATTTTGGGCACCTCTACTTTTGGAGCTTGTTGCAGCTTTATAGGAAAGCTGAATCCATATCTGCAGACTACACACCATGAGGCAGGAAGGCAGAAATAACTTAAAATTGGTCTAACACAACACATTTACTTTTGGATTCCCTCTGGGTCTGCCTTTCCTAGGGATGCATCAAGGACCTCCCCATTCCCATCCCCACCCCAAACCCATGCTATCCTTCATCAATTTCTTTAAACCAAATTATAATTTTTTTTAAGAATACCTTGATCGGATAGAAAATCCAGCATGGTTTGCAAAAGAAATGATAAGTGTCGGACAGAAAGTGCTGGGTTTCCCATTCTTCGAGATGCATAGACTAACTCATGAAGCAAACGCATCTGCACAGCAGCCCAACCACGGTGAGTTCCTTAAGACAAGGGTAAGAGAGAGACTAATGTTTGTTACATTAAGAAATGCTAGAAGTGAACAGAAATACATAGTGTCTTCTCTATTCATCAATATCCATATGAAGGCAGGACTGCTAGGTAGGCAAGGTGGGAGCACAACATAACTGTTCCTCATCTGCCTGGGCACAGCATCCAAGCAAATCATCCTGTCACTAGAGGTTTTCTTTTTCAGAGTTCTTTTATTTTTTTTATAGATCTTTTATAGATCTTTGTTCTTTTATTTTCCCCCAAATTTAGTGTTTTTCCTTTTCCACTCAATCAAGCTATACTTACAAGTTTAACAGCATGCATACCTTTGTTGAAGTCCTTTGGATCCAAAGACAGACTGTACCCAGGGAGAGTCTCCAGAAGAAGTTTATAGCAGGCTCTCCAGCCAGGCTCTGCTATGCTCGGGGCCACACACTGCATTGCTGCCACACGCTTGAAGAAAGCAGATTTACGATGGAATCCAATACGTTCATAAAGCTCAGAAAGAATGCTATAGCGCTGAATTTTTTCTTCTTCAGAGAGCTGTTAAGGGGAGAAAATTTAAGGGTTCCAACCAAGTTTCAGTCCAAGATCTGGAGATATACTAAGGTTTCAGGTAGAAAAGCATGTTGACATTTATTGGGCTTAGGGACAGTAAAAAAAATAGGTTGGATCCAAAGTGGAAGGAAGCTTACACACATACAAAAACATCTGAGGTACTTGGACTCTCCCTCACTAGGGATCTTCAAGCAGAGGCTTGACAAACACCTGTCGGGGATGCTCTAGGGGGATTTCCTGCTGCAGGCAGGGGGTTGGACTAGATGACCTACTAGGTCGCTTCCAACTCTATGATTCTATTTCCAACCCACTCCATCCACCTGTAATCCCCAGAGCTCACGAAAACTCTGCCCTGAGATCTGGAGGCCCTCTAGAACAGGGCTATGGAGATATGGGAACAATCTCTCTCTGAATCAATAACATTTAATTAACATTTTTAAAGGGTTAGATCAAATTATTATCATTATTTTCAATATAGATTGAGGTGTTCTGTTCCGATAGGTTCATATGAAAAGTGGCATCTTTTGAAGTGATGGTGATTTCAACAGTCTGGCTGACAGATATGGGAACAATTTGGGCTGTCCACAATTTGGAGGTCTTAAAATTACTGAAATGTTAAGAACCCCTAACCCCTGAATGATCTTGCATGCTTCTGGGGAAGGATCACAGGTATGGATAGAGGCATGTTGCATAATGTAGCTTTCCTCCTGAGCACCGTTTCCATATGCGACATTTTGAAATGAGCCTGACATTCAGGAGAGGCTTTTTGAAAGTGGATGCAGCACAGCAGTTTTCTGACAGAAGCAAATCCATGTTTTATTTAGATAAAAAACAGACAACCAGAGCAGAATATCTAAGACAGGAAGAAAAGTTGTCACAACCAGAGATTTCCTATAGAAGATTCAGGAGAAAAACCACAGAAGTTTGGTTTTCTACCCCTACAATCCATAGTTACGGCATCACCTAGTGAAAACCTATGGGAAATTCATATTGCAATCCAGAGTAAATTGTTCTTACACCAGAGCAAGGACTCCCTGTAGTTACTCTGGATTGCACCCTACATCTCAAAACATTCAGACAGCATAAAGCATTGAGCAGATTATTCTTGCTGAGAGTAGCAGCAGAAGTCATGCCATTAATAATACAATGCATCAATAATATAAATAACTCAGACTACTAATTCTATTTTGGTAAGGTCAAATCCCATCAGGGCTCATTATTTCCACTGTTTGACTGGCATGTTTTAAAAATGAAGTAAATCCACGAGAGAAGAAAGTATCTGTTTGGATAAGAGGTAGTTAAACAATATTTTTCAGTTGTATTTTAGCTAAAGCAATACCTAATTCTTGCAATGCAACACTGCTGACCCCTAGTGAACATCACAGAGCATAAGGCAGATGAAAGTTTGCTACCGTCACCAGAGAAGGAGTAATTATCTCAAGAGAGTAACGTGAAAGCATCATAATATCTAAACTATAAAACATTCAAGAAGACAAACCATTTATTTACTTTATTTATTTCCCACCTTTCTCTCCTTAAGAGACTCAAGGTGGCAGCAATAAAAATAAATAAGATAAAACAATAAAAGCGTTAAAAACATTTAAATACATGCTTTACAATAAACTATAAAATGTTCAAAATTTTACAAAGGAAAACAGTAACTTTTTTATCACTTCCACATTCAATAAATAGTAGGGGCAAAATCCATAGCAGTTACAGGTCCACGCAGTAACGTCACCCTATAGTAGTGTTATCTTATGGAAAGTCACCTTAACTGCTCTGGAGCAAAGGGGTTAATCTGACTTTAGGATATGGGCCTAGGTACTATTAGTTCATACTCACTAATAGTTTATCTGAACTATAGCAATTTTTCCCCATGGGCTGTGGGTGGCGCAAGGGATTAAGACGCTGTGCCTGTTAACAAGCAGGCCAGGGTTTGAGACCCGGGTCGGCCCCACAAGACAGGCTGAGCTCCTGTCCTTAGCCCAGCTCTGCGATGCCAGATGGAGCCAATCGTATTGGCTCTGCCTTTCCATTGGACTAATTCAGTGGCGTGGAGAGGGGGGATTTGCTATTCATTTTTAATTAATGCTATTAATTAATTAATTAATTAATTAATTATTGTCTAACTAGCTGTCTCCTTCAACACTACAATAGCAACATAGCTAAGGGTGTTTCAGCCTTATGTAGAGACTTGTTCTGCACCAGCTCATTTAAGGGCTTCACACGGGGGAAAGGGACAAAAAATTCCTTCCCCTTGAGGGTACTAGAATAGAATAGAAATTTATTGTCATTTTACACATTTGCACATGTAGAACAAAATTGCACATGTACACTCCATCAAGATCCTGCAGCAGCCATTAGGTCTCTGCGTGAGTCCTGCTACTGTAGGCAGCTCAAGATTGGGATGCCCAACAATTTCCAATTCCACCATATTTGCACTGGTTGTAATCTGATTGTGATCACTGGTTACACAAGCCATGGTGGGTATGTGAAACTTCTGGGTTTGTTTGTTAAATTATTTAGTTATTAAAATGATATAGGAGACCTCAGAATGCCAGATGAAAGTGAGGGCACTTAGATTCAGGAGTCTTGTTGTGTGCTGCCTGAGGCATCTGTTTGGCCACTGTGAGATCCAAGAAGCTGGACTAGAAGGGTCTTTGGCCTGATCCAGGGGAGGCTCTTCTTATGTTAGAAAAAAATCAGAGTTCTCACCTGACGAAGGTTGATATAAACAGCATTCTGAAGGAATTCAGAGGCTTCCATGCTTCTTTTCTGTATTGCCAGTACTCTCACTGCCTTCACACAAGCTTCCAACTCAATCACACCAGCGTTTTTGTACTACAAAACAAGAAGTACACAATGGACTAACAAATCATTAAGTGGTGTACACCTTTGTAGCAGTCACCTTCAAACCTAGGCCAGATACAGCCTTCCCAAGTTTACCCTTCCAGCGACAGCACAGTGGTGGTAGAGGCTTTCTTTTCCATACCAGTCTCTTTTCTTCTTCCAGTAGTCAGTCTGAACAGAAATTTGGGATAGGCAGCTGCTTGTGCCTGGAAACTGGGGCACAGAGCCTGCTGGGGTGATGAGTGGCAGAAGCTGCTGCCTGGCACGAGTTTCTAAGATCAATTGAGACTATACAAGGCTGTAGCTCAGATTGGAAAGCCCACACCTCTGCCTTGCTAGGATGGGTAATCTTGGCCACAGTTTGAAGACCATTGCTCCGTAGCATACCTAAAAGTATGGTACTTCCACAAGTTGCAAGATGGCAAGTACTGTTGCTTCTCTACCTATATTCATTTTAACGCCAAAGAAATGCAACCACACTTTTCATATATGTAATCTAGACAAGAGAGAAAAGGTGCCTTACACAATAGCCCCTCACATAACCTTCCCTGTATGATTTCTGACCCACATTTAAACATTCAAATAATACCTACATTATTCAAAATAATATCAACAGAATGATCGGCAGCCAAATATTACTATATATACACTTTGTTGCCAAGAATCTGAAACACCTTACCAATACTTTATAGCAGACGTGGGGCATAATACCTGCCTGCACTAAGTACTTAACTTCATTAATTTCAAGATTCTGTAACACTTACAAAAGAAACTAGCAAACTTAAACATTCTTTTTCATTCCAAAGATAAAATGTACTTTAGCATATAGATCCTAACACAACAGATGGGAGACCCGCGGACAGATTCCACCTACACTGGCCTCCTTTCTTTCTGGACTCTCCTACAAGAAACCAAAATGAAGATGATCCATTCAAGACCAATCATGATCAGCAACCTTGCAACCATTACCTTGCTATAATAGGAAATAGCCTCTTTATATTTATCTATAATATCTTCTGGACTAAGACAGTTCTTAGCACGTCCGATTTCAGTACTAGTGTCTGCATTGATACCATTTGAAGTGAGGGCACCTGCATTGAAACGAAGCAAAACATTTCAGATTAACAGTGGCTCTGTGACCGACTAACAAAGAGCAAAAACAAAGAATTATGTTTTAAGAATATACCTATTTTAAATTGATTTGCTTATTACCCAAGAGAAAGAACAAAAAACCAAACATTGTATCTCATTATATAGAGTACAGAAATTACTATTGAAATTGGTATATTTACTAAACTCACTATAATTTTTTATCACCTATATCTGTAAACTTTGAGAAAACTATGGAACTCTTTTTTCCAGAATAACTAAGAATTCTCAAATCCTGGTAATGAAGTCATTTCACTGAATATATGGACTATAATTTATCACAGGAGAAATAGAAACTGAGCAAAAAGCAGAAAATACTTGTTTCTTTAACATGCACACACACACACACACGCACAAACACAGAATAACTGGCAAAAAATTGGCAGAAAACAATTATAAAGACCATCTACCTGGATCAATTAGAACTTCTTGAGCCCCTAAGGAGAAAACCAAAGTGACAGCATTAACCTCTAGCACTAGATGATTTTAAAATTTGTAATCCAAATAAATAAAATGCATATTTTTACAAAAGACTATCAACTGCAGAATTCTCAGAAAACTAGCTGTCAGGCCACAAACATTTTTTGTTATATGCTTTTCAACATACAGTGGTACCTCTCATAATAAGCGCCTCACGTAACAAGTGTTTCACATAACAAGTATAAATTTCCAAGAAATCTTGCTTCACATTACAAGTGCTGCTTCACTTAACAAGCAAACGCACTATGGGCATGCGTGCTATGCAGCTCTGATGCTCTGCGCGGAGGCTTTTTAAAAGGGCTGCCGGCCACCGCTGCTGCCTCTAATTGCCCCCAACTTGGGGGCAGTAGCCTGGGAGTGCCAGAGGAAGCTGCTCCTAACTGCCCCCGCCGGCCACCTTGAACCTCCAGCAACAGCCCAGGTAAGCCTCCCAGGAAAGTGTCTTTGATTGCAACCTCCTAACCATGTCAACTCAGAAGTAAGTCCAATTGTGTTAAATGGGGCTTACTCCCAGGAAAGTGTCTTTAGGATTGCAGCCTTAGTAGATTTCATAGGATCATGCACACTGAATGCATGTTTTGAATTCAATTCCGGTGTTTTGTCATCATTTTTACATGCAGTTAATATTTTTATATGAATATTTTTTGGGTTGTGGAAACTCAGTTGTCTGAGTTTCCATTATTTCCTGTGGGAAAATCTGCTTCACATAAAGAGCATTTCACTTAACGAACATGCCTCCGGAATGAATTAAGCTCTTTATGGGCACAATCCAGAGTAACTATAGGGAGTCCTTGCTCCGGTGTAAGAACAATTTGCTGTGGATTGCAGTATGAATTTCCCATAGGTTTTCATTAGATGGTGCAGTAACTACGGGTACACGTAATGTCTCTTACGTGCTCCCGTAGTTACTCTGGATTGTAGGGTATGTGAGGCACCACTGTATCTCTATTATCAGTCATGGCTTAAAATGAGAGGAGGAAGACTTGAGTAAAGCTTCAATGTCTGCTCACTTTGAGGAGATTCTTAGACCACCCTCTCAAAAGGTGAGTATTTACAAGCTTAGCAACCCAATCCTAAAAGGATTCATTCATTCATTCAATTTGCACTCTGCCTTTCTCCCCAAAGGGCACCCCAGGCAGTGAGTGCTAATGCAGCTGTGCCAAAGTACACACATACACTGTGTACACAAAGTACACACAAAGTACACAAGTACACTGCCAAAATGTGAGGTATCATTGATGACATCATTTATGATAGCAATATATCATATATTTTGTATGTTTTATGTACCAATGTGGAGCTGTGATAGCTCACTGGTTAAAGATGCTGCACTTGTTGACCTGTAGGTCAGCTATTTGAGACCCAAGTGCTGACTGACACAGTGAATTTCTGTCAAACTCCAATTGAAAAGCACAACCCTATTATTTTATTTTGAGATTGGTAAAATTAGCAATACATTGCTCTCCTTCTTGAGTAGAACTATATCATCCAGACTTTCACATCATTCTCTCCCCCACTTTTCTTTCATGCCGACAAAATATTGTGATTGTATAATCAGAACTTGTAGGATTATTTTGCAAAGGCTGCAATTTAGCCCATGAATGCTTTCAACAGATAAATCGGTACCAGCCCACCGACACACTGGATGGCAATAATCACACCTGATAATGACTGAAGTTACTTGAGAGAACACAACACAAAGCAATTTCAGTGCTTACCTGGTCTGTGCCTATTGCCTGCCTCTGCAGGAAGGGAACTGCCTTCTGCCCTCCGAGAACCAACTTTACCTCCTGTGCCTCCAGGGTAGTGATAGATAACAGAGGCTGAACACAATCCCTCAAGCGCAGCTATGAATGAAAATAAGCACACTGTGATATCAAAGCACTCACAAGCACATCATTTGAGTAATACAGCTAAATAGCAAGACAAACCAGTCTCAAAGGCCATTCCTCGTCTTCAACAGAAATTGGGGGATGAGATGGGAATCAAAAGTTCAGAGAATTAACTAGGAAGGTTAATTCAAACAGCGTGCATGCAAAGGCACACTCTCACAAACTATTTCATTCACTGAGGACAGGGTACCATTCAGCTTCCCTCAAAACATCTAGTGATGGGAAAATCATCAGATGAGAGAGCAACAGAGAGACAGGATGGTGTAGTGGTTAGGGAAGACTTGGAAGATCCAAACTCAAATCCTTCCTTGGCCATGAAGCTTCTTGAGTGACCTTCGGCCACTCTCTGCCTCACAGGATTGTTGTGAGGACAGCAAGCGGGGAGGAACTAAAGCTTTGGGCATTTTCATCGGCATGGGAAATGTGAGGCATAAATCCCTTAAAAATATAAAGTAAATCAATAAGCACTACTGATTGCTTCTCTATCTCATATTCAACAGTCCAAATTCAAGAGATCATGAGGACTGGTGAACCCAAATGGCTCCACTTAGAAAACAAAGTAGAAGAAGATTTCTTCCCACCAGGAGGATTTTTTCCATGTGCCAATACTAAATGGCGGTAAGAAGGTGAGCGCATGGGAACAAGGCCTCTTCTATGGTGGTCTCCTAGATAGGATATTAATGTCAGGTAAATTTTAAGAAGCCTCCATTTACTGCCTTTCAGAAGATACTGAGATACCATTTGTTTCACCAGGCACTAAAAAGAAATATAGCTGATGGTTACCTTAAGGATACTGTAGAAAGATAAGGATACATTTAAGGATACAAGGATTATAGAAGGATATGGAAGGATAAGGATACATATCTCATCTGTTTTTGTTTGAACTTTGTAACCATTTGGCTGCATTGCTTTTAATTTTGTTTGTTTAGGGCTGTAGTGGCTCAGTGGTTAAGAAAATGTGCTTCTTGATCTGATGACTGGCAGGGCTGGGCTTCAAGACCTGAGTACAGTAGCAAGTTCCTATCTCTAGCTCAGCTCATGCCAACCTAGCAGTTTGAAAGCATGCAAATCCAAGTAGATAAATAGGCACCACTTCAGTGGAAAGGCAACATCCTGGCAAAGGGCCCTGAGACAGGCCAGTCATGTTTCTCCAGTGCAGAGATTTTCAACTTTTTCAATGTACAGCACACTCGTTGAAGACATTAATTTTTTGATCCACACCATGCTGCCGGAAGGGTGCTTAAATTCCCCAATTGCCCTATAAATCCCCAAATTCCCACAGCACAGTTGAGGACCATCCGTGGCACACCGATGTGCCACATCACAGTGGTTGAAAATTACTGTTCCAATGTTTTGTCAACCATTATTTGGATGACTCCAATCCAGAAACTGGACCCCACCATCACATGAGAGACACATGTTAAATAAGTTACCTATCAACACCCACCAAGAATTGATTCTGAGAAACGTAACCCCGAAATGGGGTGCAACGTGTTTTTGTCCTTGACTGACTGATCAACATCTAGCCAATTTGAAGCCTGGTGCCCGATGCACGGGAGGGAGGGAATGGTGCACAAAGGGGAACGGTGCACAAAGGGGAACGGTGCACAAGGAGGGACGGTGCTCACAGGGGATGTTCTGCGGAGGGACGGTGCTCACAGGGGATGTTCTGCGGGGGGACGGTGCTCACGGGGGATGTTGTGCAGGGGAATGGTGCACAGAGGGAGTTGATGCACTGGGGCTCTTATATGCAATGGGGAATGGCATGAAGGGGGTATTTTACGCCTGCAACATGGGCACATTTCGCTAGTAATAAATAAAACTGCAAAAGGTAAGGGGACAAGGGGACAAGGAGGTACATCTTCTGTTCTGCAAACAAAACAGTCTGGTGAGCATTCTGTTTGGTGAGCACCAAAATCTCCAACTAAGTGCACACAAAGCTGTCATCCTGATGAAGTCTGAAGACCAGAATTTCAATAAATCTCAGAATCACCAATATTTGATCAAGACTTTAAAAATACTTTTATATTAATCAGATAGATATCACAAAGGCACATAAACATTTCTTTTCAATAATTCACAAAAATTACCTACCTCCAAGCCACAAAAAATCGTTTACAGAACGGAGAAGTTCCACAGCCATGTGATAGTGTACCAAGGAATCTTGCAACATCCCAGCTTGAAGACACAAGTCACCAACATGTTTCCGCATACGACCCTGGCAACGCTTCTTATAATGCCTATTATACAAAATACACATGCAAAATTAACCCTTTATCTCTGTGCACCTGAAATCAGTCAAGTTGTTTGCTTTTAGTATTTGTTCATCCAATCACTAACAGGAGTCAGCATGGTTAAAATGCCAACCAACAAGCTTTTAACATTACAAACCCTGAAAATAATCAACACAATTTGTCCTATGTAGGGATAATTGGCATGTAGAAAATTTCAGAAAATTAAAAAAAAATTGCTAAACAGTTTTAAGTACTCCTTTCATTTGCATTTCTTCTCCCCACCAACTCAACTCATATTTTAAATTACCTGTACTTCTTTTGATAGTTCAGATCCTGTCAAATGTTCAAGGATACTGCAAGTCTGCTCCTTTCTTGTACTCAAGAAAATCCACTGTGTATCTCAAGTTACCCAGAGTTACCCAGATTTAACCCAGAGTTACCAACTTTCAGCTCATGTATGCGTAGTAGAATAATATTGTCCTAGTTCAGAGGTGTCCAAACCCTGGCCCAGGGGCCAGACGTGGCCTGCAGCAAGACCCTTTTATCTGGCCTGTTCACAAGGCTTGTAATGTATCTAATATACTTATATATTTAAATTTATGTTACTTTATTCAAATTTGATATGTGAATCATTTTTCTAGCTCCCAACAGTTGCATAGAGATGATGTGTTATGCGTCCTCTATATTATGTGTTTTCAAACAATGTGCATTTGTGTGTGGCAAGTCAGCTTGTGTGCAACCTGTACCAGACAGTTTACAGCATATTTATGAACTACTGCAGTGATTATGTATAGCATGTTGCACACCCAATAGTAGGCTTCATATTCCGTGCAAGTAGTGGTGCAGCAGCACTGAGTGCAACACCACTGTGACATGCCATAAAATAGATCTGCACACTGTCCTACATGCTTGCATGCAATGTGTCACAGTGAATATTTCTAAGTTGTATGCATTTGTCGGCATGTCATGTGTTTGTGTGTCAAAACTATTCTCATATGCCATTTGGTCTTAGCTTCCCAAACCAAGCACTCACTGAACCAAGAATGAAACAATTCTGAACTTTCAATGTATACAAATTCTGTTTAATGCACCAAATTATTTTAAAATATTGCATAAAATTACACTGAGGGTATAAATTATATAAATTAATTTGGTGTTTATACACGGGTCCTGCCCCAAGACATAACTGCAAATATTCCAAAATACAATACACCTGGGTGAGGATATTCAACCTGATTCCTGACCTCATGTAGTACTATAACATACCACTGCTTCCTGCTCTGAGACTTAAAAAGCAGGCCTCCGTCAAGTCTTGGAAGACTATGGTGTCATGCTCGGCGCTGCATACGCTGCATGTGAAGCACGAAAGCCTGGGTTAGATTGTTATGGAGGATAGGCTGTTACCCAAGCAGCAAATCCCCCCTCTCCACGCCACTGAATTAGTCCAATGGAAAGGCAGAGCCAGTACAATTGGATCCAGCTGGCGTCGCAGAGCTGGGCTAAGGACAGGAGCTCACCCTGTCTTGTGGGGCCGACCCGGGAATCGAACTATGGCCTGCTGATTAACAGGCACAGTGTCTTAGCCACTTGCGCCACCCACAGCCCTTAAGACTTAAATGCACTCAGAAAAGGATGTGGTATTTCCTGGAACAAAATGCATTCTTCTAATGCATTTACATTAAACAGTGCCAAGATACAGGTATAGTTAGAAATGATGAAAAAAGCCAGATTGAATATGCCATTCTAAAAATATAGAATATAAAGCCTTATTTTCAAGGGAAACTTTTGTTCTATATTAATTATTTTGGGAAAGCAATTACCGTAGTTCTGAACAGCTCATGCATTTATTAAGTATTTCAGAGATAGTATAACAAATGATAATATTATTGCAAACCCTGCATTATGCTCGAAATTAGAAGATTTTCAAACTGTTCACTTTAGAAATTTAGGGTTTAAAAATTTACAGGCAGTTATAATAGGAAACCAGTAGATTTACTGGAGAGTTTTGATATTTTCAGACCTTAAGAATGAACTGCTACTTACTGTACATTCACACCTGTACTTATGTTTCTGTTCAAAGGTAAGCCATGTTCATACCATGTCTCTTCTGAAGTCTCACTCCACTCACATTTTGAAATGTGATGAATGGTGTGGGATTCTCTCAGCACCTTTCTTTCCTTCACATAACACTTAAACACTGAGATGTAGAGCACTGAAGTCAAACAGTGGATATGCTGCCTTCAAAGCCACACTAATTTTGTGCGCGCAAAGCAGGTCCTTTGAAATCAGAGTCCAAATTGCAATACAATACATAAAAGTTAAACTTCAAAACCATACTGTATTACTGAAAATGGGAATCTTCCTGCCAAAATATTATCAACTGTAATACTGCTAACTGAAACATCATCAGTGTATACTGGAGGGGATAAAGGATTATATTTTATCCTTTATCCTTTTAGATTGTGAGCTCTTTTGGGACAGGGACCCATTAGCTATTAATACATTCATTTTCTTGTAAACCGCTTTGTGAACTTTTCAGTTGAAAAGCGGTATATAAATAATGTAGATAGATAGATAGATAGATAGATAGATAGATAGATAGATAGATAGATAGATAGATAGGTAGGTAGGTAGGTAGGTAGGTAGGTAGGTAGGTAGATAGATAGATAGATAGATAGATAGATAGATAGATAGATAGATAGATAGATAGATAGATAGATAGATAGATAATATCCAAAATATTTTAAATATATAAATATTTATATAATAAAATAAAGGATAATATCTGAAACCACATTTCCACCATTTGAAGATCCCTCTAGGAACAGAAGGAGCTTCCACTCACAGAAGCAAGTTCTGGCAGCAGATTTGCCAGGGTGCTGACCATTGTTTTTAGGTGCTTCAGAGCATTTGCTATATATCTAATCATAAAAGGAAAATGTTCTTATTATAACAGAAGAGAGAACCTTATGGTTGAATGTTGCTGCCTGCACTTCACTAACCATCTTTTCACAATCAGCTTTTAAGAATAAGAATAGCAGTAGTAACTTTTTAGAAACCAACGTGATCGCTGTCAATGTGTCGTCTCTGGTCACACGAAATTTTAAAAGGAAGCTAGTCATTAACATTTGGTAATATTATTAATGATTTTACCCACTTTATCTGCTTTTGTTTATATAAGAGAGAGGTCTTCTCTATATGAGCCCAGTTTTGTGAGAGCCTTTTCTTGCAAAAGCCAGAGCCCAAGTGTACAAGCATTCAGAAGAAAGTGAGCATGAAATTTTTTTAAAGCATTTGACTTCCATTTGAGAAGGAAATTGTTTATTTCTATATGATCAACTGACATTCTGGTTTTAAATGTGTCTCTCTTTATTTTTCAAGTTTCAGGTTTTCATTTCTGCAAGTCAGTCTAGTTCTGAGAAAGACTGGACATAAATCTAAAGCCAACTAAAATCTAGGAGACACATCATAGATCTAAGGGACACCGTATCTCACATTGTATCTCGTTATGACCACAATCCTAACCATGTCTACTCAAGATTAAGCCCCATTTGGGTCTTCCTCCCAGGGAAGTGTCTTTAAGATTGCAGCCTGTATCTCACAAAATATTCCTATCCATCTCCAGAATGCCCTCAATCTCATCCTCCTCTTTGATGCACCTCAGCCACTCTCTCATAAGCTTACACACTCACATACACAACCAAGATGGCAACGATATGTCATCATGTAATCAAGACAAAGCAGCTTTTGATGAGTTAAGCATAGAACAAGAGGAACCCTTCCTCACAGTTTATGCAGAATCTTACCTGTTCCCCCATGTGAAGATTATTATTACTAATAAGAAAATGTACTGTGTACAATGGACCTTCTCTTCACAAATTTGTTCAGTCAAAATGCTCAATTCAAAAAGCAACTCCTCTTAATAATTTAATGTCAATCAGGGAACTAGAGTTTTAAAAATTAAGTAATGGCACATATGATCATAATTCTAAGGTTCGGAGTCCCACCTTCACCCCAACTCCCAGATTCTTCCATTTATGGAGGAAAGACCTAAAATTAAATATAATAGGGCTCTCAGTTACAGCCCTGTGGCTGGAGGAAAACTTTCTATGGGCACAATCCAGAGTAACTATGAGAAGTCCTTGCTCCGGTGTAAGAAGAATTTGCTCTGGATTGCAAAATGAATTTCCCAAAGGTTTTCACTAAGTGGTGCTGTAACCATGGGTACACATAATGTCTCTTACGTGCTCCCGAAGTTACTCTGGATTGTAGGGTATATCTTTAAAAGGGAGGCAAAGACTTTAAATGCCTTTAAAATGGTAGATTTCCTTACCATTAAATGTACCCAGGGGCATGGAGTTAACAATATGAAACTCATCCAAGGAAAGGATGTTTTGCATATGTAGCGCTTCTCATTTTAAGACAGTGTAGGCAGTATGGTTTTGTACTTTTTTGTTCCTTCTTTCCCCAAGGGCATTGAATAACTCTTGCATCTCACAAAAGTGGTTTAGTTAAAGCCCTGGAAAACTGAAAATGCCTACAGTTCACAGCATGAAATCCAGTATATTCAATAAACTTTAATTATGTAAAGTAGGCCTTCTGGTCCTGCAAGTTCATTATAAATATCAAGATTGCACAGTCGTAGCTTACGGCTAAGAAAACTGGCCATGGTGCAAAGCAGCTTCAGCCCTGCCAATAAATCTGCCTTAGGGTGCAGTCCTAACTTAGGCTGGCACAACTCATTGTTCTTCCCATTTCCATGATGATGTGGGGAGTCAAGCACATGTATGTGCACTGGACAAACCCTCCCTGAGGAGTGGCGCAGAAGTACCTTACACACTTCTGTGACAGCACCAGCATCCAGCCTAACTGGGGATTAGGATAGCAGCCTTAACTAAATTGAGGGTGCAATCCTAACCAATTTTCAAGCAGTGAAGTCGCTGTGCTTGTGGGGCATATGTTGCACACTACAGTTGGGGGGCAGTCACCGAGTACTCCTCAAGTGAAAGCAATGTTTGTTCCTTTACCGCGCCCTTATACCAGTACTGAAAGGTTTGTTAGCATGGGACCCTCACAGTTTGGCAGAAAAACTAATGATGATGCAGTGTTGCTTTCCTCATTCAGTGCCATATATTTCTCTGCAATCTTTAAAATGAAAAGTTTTTAAACATAAGTCCAGTTTTTACTGGAAGTACATTGTGACGTACATTCACAAAATCTCATTAACATGCTTTGCATATCCATTCTGTACTACCAGCTACCCAGAAGGCAATTTAAAAATTAAAATTCTGCAATAAAAAAAACATCCTCATTATGAGAAAATGCATTTGCACATTTAGGTGTTACCAGGTATAAGTAAAATAATAATTTCCATTTTAGAAGTCCATAATTCACCCAATATGTTAGGTACTGTAACTTCTTAAAATCCAAGACCACAGTAGCAAACATGGAGTACTATCAACTCCTTTCTCCATAGCAGATATTATTTTGGATCAAAGGAGAAAGATTCCATATTCTGAACTGAATTTTTTTGAATTGATGCCCACAACTATTTATAAGAAGAAGGCATGCAGAGGCAGTTTTAAACTGACAAAGATAGTTGCAACTGGGATTCAAAAAATTATTATTACTGAAAAAGTAATAATACTGGCACTGGAGCATAGAAACTGAGGCACATTGGGGGGATGTGTTCAAAGGGCCTAGACACAAAGTAACGGAAGCAGTGAAAAATGCAAGGGGCAAAAACAAAAGCCAGTTCAGGCATACTGCCAAACCACGGTTTGGCATTTGGCGGGCAAACCTTGGCTTTGCATGCTTCTAACTGCCACTATCAAACTCATCCATGATTTTCCAAAAAGCCAGAAATGGAAAACAAAACCAATTCTAAATTGCAGGCAATCTAAACTTTGCCTACTTTAAACATAATGGTAATCCATAGTTTGAAAACAAAAGAGAGAAACAAAATAGGAATGACAGAAAGAGGGAGATGAGGAAACATGCAAACTGATGGCTCATTCATACGATATCAAACCAATGTTTAGTGTTGCACCTGAACTAGCCCATTGCAAAATCATATGGATTTAGGGTATTTTTTAAAAAAAAAAATCTTCAGAGTTGAAATACATCAGCCCATTCTGCCCTTTACAATGGTGTGAATATTTTAGAAATGTAATTCTATTTTAATGGTGTGAAAAACATAATTCTATTTGCAATGGTGTGAATATTTAAAAAATGTAATTCAGATCTAAACAAGAAGGCACTTCACCTTAAGAAAGTAAAAAAGCAGGCCTCCGTCAGTCTTGGAAGACTATGGTATCGTACTCGGCGCTACATACGCTGCATGTGAAGCACGAAAGCCTGGGTTAGATTGTTATGGAGGATAGGCTGTTACCCAAGCAGCAAATCCCCCCTCTCCACGCCACTGAATCAGTCCAATGGAAAGGCAGAGCCAATACAATTGGATCCAATTGGCGTCGCAGAGCTGGGCTAAGGACAGGAGCTCACCCTATCTTGTGGGGCCGACCCGGGTCTCGAACCCTGGCCTGTTGCTTAACAGGCACAGCGTCTTAACCGCTTGCACCACCCACAGCCCTTAAGCACAGCCCTTATGCCGTAATCAGGCATCTTATTTCTAGAGGGAGGATTTCAAATGTTTAAGGGTAAAATAAATCATGCAAAATACATCAATGTGGATTTTAATGTGAAATGTTTTTTGTAACATTTCCATCAAATGGAAAGAAGACATGCTTAACTATAATTACTTATAGTTGTTATTGACAGGCTTTCAAAAACCAACACAGCTTTGAGGTTCCATGACTGATACTTTTCAATCTGGAAACCCAACAAGCAAAAAACTTTGTCATGGCTGGAGGGCTTTGATCCAAACGTGGACACCCAAAGACCAGCAGGCTAAGAAAGGTCCAAAGACATCCAAATGATTTTTTTAAATTTCTCACTCCATCCCTCTGCTAAAGAGGCAACAAAAATCCAAACATCACTGCCAAAAACGATTTGCCAAATGCCAAAAGTACTAGTAGTGGAGGGTGTTCAGGCAGCAACAGTCAAAGACACAAAAAAAGCAGTGCTAAGGTAGCAAACTAGAAAGATAGCACACAAAAACTAGCTCGTTTTAAAATACAATACAATCAGAAGCCTACCTTTTGAGACCCAAAAACACACTCACAGGGCAGTATGAGAGAGAGTAAAAAGGAACAAGGAAGGAACAAAACAAAAATTAGAAACACACAAGAGTAGGAAAAAATTGAACAGCCACATAAATAAAACAGTACTGAAGGGAATAAAGCACAGTTTAACAAGAGATACCAATAAATAACACTTTTTCATCACAGTTTAGAAATGTAAAACATCAATCTTCTTGTTTTCAGCATAGAAACCAATGAGTGAGGCCTTATTAGTCAGGTAGATTTTAGCACTTGGCCTTGTTGGTGTTGGGGTCCAGACTCCTAGGGCACACAATGTCTCAGGATACTTACATACCTCGAATCTAATGCACCGTCAAATCTAATGTGCACCCTATACCTATAATCAGGTGAAATCCAGAGTAACTACGGGGAGTCCTTGCTCCGGAGTAAGAACAAGTTACTCTGGATTGCAATATGAATTTCCCATAGGTTTTCACTAGGTGGTGCAGTAACTACGGGTGCATGTAATGTCTCTTACGTGCTCCCGTAGTTACTCTGGATTGTGCCCATCATCATCATCACTAAGCTCTGAAGCACCATGGAAGAAGCTTCACAGAGCTCTGTTTTGGCCATACAGGCCACACAGTCCATTTTTGCGCTTTGCCACACAGAAGACATTGAGTCAGATCCAGGGTCAGCCATAGAGGAAATCAGGGCCTGAATATTCAAAGCTTTCTAGCATTTCCAGCATCTTCTCACCCAATCTGGTTTAAAGGCAGCAGCAGCAAAGGGTCTATAAACATATCCCATTTAGGCTGCAATCCTAAAGACACTTTCCTGGGAGAAAGACCCATTGAACACAGTGGGGCTTACTTTTGAGTAGACATGGTTAGGAATGTGTTCTATGTCTAGAAAAGCACACCGAACAAGGCTGCAGCATCTCTACCAGTTTCTCCAGTGCTTGCTGTCAACTATAGCAGCAACACTGGACAAGGTTCATATGGAGCTGCCTGCCTGAAGCACAAGACTCCCAAAAATATATGGGTCAGGAAAGTCCCCCACTTTTTGGTTTACACATGAGATACTCTGGTTGGACTCCTTCTACTTGTGGAAAAGTTCTAGTACTCATGGAATGGCCGTTTTAGAATTTGTCTCGTTTTAACTAACTAATCGGGGAAGGGGATCCAAATGTCAATTACGCCAATGCACATCCACATGCTCCTGACTGGCTTTGAAGCAGCAGACCATGCCCATTATTTCTGAAGTCTTTTAAACAGAGGACTCACAACCTTCCACAACCCTGTAGTTTAATCTAGGTTAGAAACACACAGCAGGAATTATTGATACAATTCTGGGTACTTTATACACCAAAGAAATTGAAAAGTAGCTCACAACATACGATGAGAACAAAGTAAACCACAGGTCAGTAAAACATAAGCCAAATGGCAAACTTAAAAATAATCAGCCAGAGTTAATTGAAGGAAGCAAGTCTTATAGTTGGTATTGAAACACCAAAAGGGAGGAATGTCACAGCCTGAAAAGAGAATTCCAAAGGAATTTCCACAATGGAAAACAGCTTCTCACTCATTATTTATCCATCCAACCCATGCTAAAGCAAATGCTCAGCATCTGATGATCTTCAATGGGAAGTTTCTCAGAAGATAGTGGGCTCTTCTTACAAAGTGTTACAAGTGGGTTTTGTTACATGGTGTTTGTTACAAGTCTGTTGGATCAGGTCAGAATCCCAGCCAGTCCAGAATCCTATCTCCCATAGGCAACAATATAATGTAGTATATAGCTGGTGATTAGTGACCTACAAGTAATAATTTGCACAATGACCTCTTAAAGCCTTCTAAACTACCTTTGCTGCTGCTTGTATCAGCAAAAAACAGTTTAATTATGCATTATAAGTACCATATTTCCCTGCTTATAAGACACACTTTTTTTCTCCCTAAAGGGGGGGAAATGTCTGTGCGTCTTATAGAGTGATAGGGCCAATCCTGGAGCACCTTACCCCATCATGTCATATGTCGCTGGATTCATATTGAAGAGCAGAATCCAATGCAAGAATCAGATCTCTGATTTTTGAGATATCTCCTTCCTATCAAAAGTTATGGCCAAAAAAGTAAAAACCAAAAATATAAAAACAAAAAAAAACACATTTTTGGCAATTTTTTTTAAGCTGGTAGGAATTTTGGCCTTGGGGTCCAGGAGTTTTGGGTTTGGCATCTGGTCACCCTGGCACAGTTGCAATCCTAAGCAGCCTTCCCTGGCCTGGAGACTTGCTCCAAAGTAGACATGCACAAGACCTAGTCCCTGCTGCTCCATGCCTGTGCCTCCCTCACTCTTCCCTACCTATCTAGATCCCCTCACCTTTTCCTACCTACCCCCAAAAGAACCCCCTCAAATTACCTGCCTTCCTGGACCATTTGCAATGAGATTTGTGCAAAATGTTGGTGTCTGATCATTTGCAATGAGATTTGTACAAAAGTCACAAATCCCTGACACTAGAGATAATGAGTTTTTGAGGTTACCAGAAAATTAAGAGTGCTTGAAGCTTAAAGTCTTTCCTCATTTGTTAATGACGGTGATAATGGTTCTTAACACCACTGTTGACTTTACATGATTGAAATATTATTCTGCTATATCTTATTAAATATATTAGTACACCGTTTGGTTCAGAATATTTTTTTCTTGTTTTGCTCCTCTAAACTTTGGTGCGTCTCATGGTCTGGTGTATGTAATAAGCCGGGAAATACGGTACTTCCTTTTGTCTAATTTGAATTTCTTGTTATTATGTTACCTATTTACACAGTTGCAGGTATCATTTTTAATCTCTTCAACCTGTTTTGGTTTTTGCCAGGAAGGGGTCATTCAAATGGAATCAGGCTGTCCTTTAGATGGCTTTGTTCTCAACCTGCAGTACACGTACCACCAGTGGTACCTAAGGTGGTGTTTGGTGGTACTTGATGGGTCCAGAATACCAGCCACCAAAGTAGTGAGACCAGGAACACAACAAAGCATTAGTAAGAAGCTCAGATCAATGACAAAGCTTCAAAGCATGGTTTTCCACATTTGAAAATGCCCTCAAACCCGCCCAAGCATCTTGCTGCTGTTTGTTACACCACATCCGGCCTCCAAACTCAACTTGTAAATAGTGATGATGTCACTTTGATGGTACTTCGAATAGGTGGAGCATTTGAAGTCTTACCGTAGAGGACAAACACTGAGAAACACTTCTTTAGTGTCAGGCCTTTAAAAGGTAATGAACAGCACTTTGAATTATGCTAACAAACTGGCAACCAATACAGTTGAAACTATCATGATACAGCAGGATCCCAAAGCCTGGAGTTCTTCAGAGATGGAAGGAGACCTTCTAAAATTGATTCATCTGGTTAATTTCCAAGTCTGGCACTTCAGTATGAGATTCAAGTGCCCTGATCAAACTCACAGTATGGAAAATGAACCAGGCTGTAGACTTAATAGCTCCCCAAGTCCTCTCACTTGGAAAAGAGCTCACACAACTACTTAGTTTTTCTCAAAAGCTGGTAGTAATGAAAGCACAAGAATTACAACAACGACAGTTGAGAACTTACTACAAATCTAACTGAATATGGACTAGGAACCATTGCATGGACTGATGGAAGTTTAAGATCTCACTTTTTTCTACTGCCACTGCATACAGATGAGTTAGTTTGAATGGTTCAGGGTCTTTACATTTTGGATCCCAAGGTAGGATCTACAAAATATTCATCAACCTAAAACAAAAAAATACTACACAGGGACAACCATAAGAGAAAATTAATCTTATTCTCTAGCTTTCACAGGCTGGAGATCCACAGAAAGCTTTTCAGACATGATCGGAAGCCACTTCTGGTTTGTTGATGTGAACCAGAAATGCTGGTCATGCCTGGGAGGCTTCTGACAAGGCCATGCACCTCTTGGGGATCTCGTGTGGCCCCCAGGTAAGGAACTGCACACTCATGCTTGCTGACAGACACAGATTTAATTATCCATGGAATCCAGGATCTACGGGGGGATCTCTAGCAGATCCACTTCAGATATCAAGGGCCCACCATACACGCATTTTGCTATAGCTTGCAGGTGTATAGCCAAAAGGTCCACGTCAAAGACAAAGTTAGTGGAACTGACAAGAGAAATGATAAAGCAGGTATCTCAACAGTGAGAACAAGCCTATCTGAGTGGTTTGGTATTTCACCAAACTCATCAAAAGTATGCCATGGCACAGGACCTCCTCTATGGTCTACATTTTCTCCTGCAGGAAAAAAAATGTATACCTTCATGCTCTGCCTCCCTGTAAACAAAACAGATGGACACAAAAGCATGGGTGCAATCATGCCCCAGACTACCAATTGAGGATTCACACATTAAATAAATCTTTCAGATTATTACTGCGTCACAAATGACCAGCAGTAGTATGTGTGAACAGGTCAACTAGTATAAAAGATCTAGAATACAACTAGTATACAGCTAGTATAAAAGATTTGGAAAAAAAGATATTTTTGTCAATTTGTATAATTTTCAGGAATCTGATGCATTTAGGGTAGGAGGGCTAAAAGCTTCCTCTGCAGATAAGCTCCAGATGAAAATTAAGGAAGCTGGACCACAAAAATATGCACATAAGAACATAAGAAGAGCCTCCACTGGATCAGGCCACAGGCCCATCTAGTCCAGCTTCTTGCATCACACAGCGGCCCACTAGATGCCTCAAGGAGCACACAAGACACCTGCATCCAGGTGCCCCACTGCATCTGACGTTTTGAGGTTGTTCACTTCCACACACCCCTCATGGCTTGCAAAAAAGATCATCAATAAAACAGTATAAAATTGTGTCTTCTGAGAAAAAAAAACTGGCAGGAACACTCAATTCTATCTCCTCTCATTATCTGCCCAAGGGTACAGTCCTAACCAACTTTCCGGCACTGGCATACCTGTGCCAGTGGGGCATGTGTTGCATCCTGCAGTTGGGGACCATCACAGAGGCCTCCTTAGGTAAGCAATGTGTATTCCCTTACATTGGAGTTGCACTGTCCTTACCCTGGACCTGGAAAATTTGATAGGATTATGTCCCCAATATTTCTATTCTGGCCTGAGTCTTTCTATTCCACGCGTACTCAAACGTAAGCCCCATAGAGTTGCACAGGACTTGACCCCAAGTGTCTTTACCAGGGGTTCTTAAACTCTCTTGGAGATTGGTTCCCAAGGTAAGTCTTTATGGGGGCTGGGAAAGTGGTAACAATGCAATCCCCAGTAGGGGACAACACTGCCTACTTAGAATTAAGTCCCACCATTTCAATGAGGTTTACTCTCATGTAAGTATGCAAAGGCTGCAACCTTACTGAAAACTACTCAGGAAGAAAGGTTTACTTTTGAGAGTTTATTTCTGAGTAAACACGAACAGAATTTTGCTGTGTTTGTACTTAGTGCAATTTTTTGAAGATCTACATAGTGGTGTAGACTTACCTACTTACCTACAGTGTGCCAAACATTGAAATGGTGGGACTTACCTGCAGTGTGTACACTTACCTACTGTCTGTATCCAGACCTACAAAATCCTTTTTTTCAAAAGGAACACACAGCAGCGGTATCTTATCTCCAGATTTATCCGTGGCTCTGTCGAGGCGCTTAGATTCTAATACGATGAAGAGAGATTCAATAAAATCCTCTATTCTCTTCTCCAAATTCTCACATTCGTCGTAATTAGGATAAAATGCCACGTCTGTACGCGGCTGCTCAGCGATCTCTCCTTGAAGTCCAAAGACAAACAACCGGGAGTCATAAAGGGTTGATCCATAGATTTCCTTCTGCAGGTGGAATTTTTCAAAGGTCTGAGGCCAGTCCTTTGCAGAGGAACAGTCCGTAACAGTTATCAGCCCTACAACTTTGCGGTGTGTCTGAAAGTCTCCCCATTCGTTGTTTTCTGGCGGGTAATGGTGTCTGTAGCGGATATAGAGCACACGCTGAGAGTCACGCACGTTAATCTGATTCACTGTTGAGATCCTTTTATAAACCTTGAAAAAGCTCTCTTCGGGAACAATCCCAACCGGCTGGACCACAACAAGCAGAGTTTGATGATCTTCCGCACATTGCATGTAGTCAGGAACACTCATTGTGCACCTGGAGTAAGCTAATGAAAAATAAAACAAAATACAATCAGTAATTTCTACATTATGGAAGTGTGCAGTACCGGAAAGTTGCATATATACAGTAGTTTGAATGGGTGCAATTCAGAGTAACTATGGGGAGTCCTTGCTCCGGAGTAAGAACAATTTATTCTGGATTGCAATATGAATTTCACATATATTTTCATTAGGTGGTGTCATAACTATGTAGACGTAAATGTCTCTTACGTGCTGCCGTAGTTACTCTGGATTGTAGCCTTAGAGCAGTGCTTCTCAATCTTCCTAATGCTGTGACCCCTTTATAAGTTCCTCATGTTGTGGGGACCCCCAACAATAAAATTATTTTTTGCTACTTTAAGACATGCATAGGATTGGGCCCCAAGGCAGCAAACTTATGCACTTTCCTTGGAGGCAGTCCCACTGAACTGAATTGACTTACTGGTATTTCTGAGTGCACATGCATAGGATTAGACTCTACTGCTCCAGTGCTATGCACACTTTCCTGGGAGTAAACCTCACTGAACTCAATGGGAATGACTTCTGAGTAGACATGCATAGAATTGGGCTCTAAGCTGCAATGCTAGCAGTTTCCTGGGAGTGGCCCCATTCACTATCATGGGGCTAACTTCTTAGTAGGCATGCATAGGATTGGCCTCTCAGGCTGCAAGCCAGCAACAGTTTACCTGGGTGTAAGACCCCACTGGTGGGGGTAGCGGCTGGCGGGCAGTGTGTGTGCCTGGAGGGAAGCTCCCTCCCACATAATCTGGGCGGGCAGCACATGTGCACCTGCAGGGAAGCCCCCTGCAGAATCTGGGTGGGTGGCATGTGCGCATGGGGGAAGCCCCCCTTGCCGCTCAGCAGTCAGAAGTCCCTGGGGCAGCCTCTAAGGAAGCCCCAGTGCACGTGCAGCTACAGTTGGAGGTCTGGCAAGCCTGACCCCCTACACCAGGGGTCTTTAGGCGACCCCCAGGAAAGCTCCAGGTGACCCCCAAAGGGGTCCCGACCCCCACTTTGAGAAACACTGCCTTAGAGTATCATATATTCTAAGAGCAAACACAGGTGGTCGAAAGACTACTGAAAACAAAGTGAGGCCATCCCAAAATTAGCGTCTTCAATATTCCTGGGCTAAGAGGCAGGCCCTACAATCCAGAGTAACTACAGGAGCAAGCAAGAGACATTATGTGCACCCATAGTTACTGGGGCATCCACCAAGTGAAAACCTATGGGAAACTCATATTGCAATCCAGAGTCAATTGTTCTTATGCTGGAGCAAGGACTCCCCGTAGTTACTCTGGATTGTGCCTATATTTGCAAAGAAAGCTGAAAGAAGCAAAACAGCCTGATGTTGTTGGACATGCTCTGGTATATTGAGAGAGCAGCTGAAGAAACACTGATGGAGGAGCAGCCTTGCAAAGCCCTAAAAAGTGTCTGGGGACGGATGGGCAAGAAACGTACGCAGAGCACAATCCTCAGCACGTCTACTCAGAAGTAAGCCCCTTTGCGTTCAATGGGTGTTGCACCCAGGAAAGCGTGTGTGGCAATGGATTCATTCATTCAAGGGATTTGTATGCTGCCTTTCTGTGCCATGCAGAGTCTAGGTGTGGGGATTCCAGGCCCCTCCATTTGTGCCTTTGGGGGTGTTTAGTACTTTTGCATTTGACTGCAGAACTAAACTCTTCTGGTGAAGGAGAGTCTCCCGCAGGGCCTTAGGAACCCAGGCAGCCTCGGACTACCTCATGCGGATCACACGCCACGCGCAGCCTCTGCGGAGGTTGATCCACGTGAAAAGGGTTTTATGAGCAAGCATGCAACCGATTCTAACCCTACAATCCAGAGTAACTACGGGAGCACATAAGAGACACGCGGCACCCGTAGTTACTGCACCACCGAGGAAAAACCTATGGAAATTCATATTGCAATCCAGAGTCAATTGTTCTTACACCGGAGCAAGGACTCCCCGGAGTTACTCTGGATTGTGCCCCAATGCACAGCTCGTGCAGCCTGCACTGGTGTGGTGGTGGGGGTGCTGGTGCATGTGTGTCCTCCCCCAGGAGTGGTGCAGCAGACCCCAGGCCAGCCCCCCAGGGCCAGGCCAGACTCCCCCACAGCCCCCTGGGAAGGAAGGAAGGCAGGCTCATCCAGCCTGAGCCCTGCAGAACTCCTGCCTGCCTTCCTTCCCAGGGGGCTGTGCTTGAGAGGGAAGGGTGGGGGCAGGAGGGGCAGCCTCTCTCTCTGGGGAAGCCCAGCCAGGGGGTTCCCTGAGGAGGAGGGGCTGCGGGGCTGCAGACCCTCGGAGGGGCAGGGCTGCTCACCGGCAACAAGCTCCGCCTCTCCTCAGCCTCCTCCTGGAAGGGCCCTGGGGATAAGAGCGGAAGTGACGTCATGCACACCTCTTTCCCCTCCTCCGCCACCCCACTGCGCATGCGGAAAGGGCTCGCCTGCGTTCTAGGCTCCCTGATTGGCTGCCTGGCTCGTGGTGCATCACGGGATGCGTAGTTCGCAGAACTGCTGTGTAGAACTACAACTCCCAGAACTACAACTGCCACGGGAACGCCCCTCTCAGGAGGCGTTGCCAGGGCGACGGTGTCCAAGATGGCGGCGAGGCCGAGGAGCGGCGGCGGAGAAGAACGGCTGGTGTCGCTGCCGCTGTCCCGGATACGGGTGATCATGAAGAGCTCGCCGGATGTCTCCAGCATCAACCCGGACGCCATCTTCCTCACGGCCAAGGCCACGGTACGCACACTCAGCCTGTAGGAGCCCCCTCAGTGCACGAGCCGCGGAGGCCACACTGCGCATGCGCACCAACCGTCCCTGTGCGGGGCGGATCAAAGGCTGCCATCTGATTGGTGGGTGCCTTAGATGATTGACAGCCCCTCCTCCAATGAGCTCGGGGGCGGGTCAAAGTCTGCTCTCTGATTGGTGGGTGCCTTCGTTGATTGACAACCCCTCCTCCAATGAGCTCGGGGACGGGGCGGGTCAAAAGCTGCCTTCTGATTGGTGGGTGCCTTAAATGATTGACAGGCCTGCAGACAAGGGAGGGGCCTGGTATCCCAGCAACTCATCAGCCCCTGTGGCAAGGCGTTCCACAGGTTAATTCCATAAGAACCCACCTAGACCAGGCTTTAGAGAGGCCCACAGGACCAGTCCAGGTCTCCTGAGCACAGAAGACCATTCATTCAGCAAGGAGTTGCACAGATCAGTGGCACAGTAAGAGCTTATCAGGTTGCAGTCTCCCATCCAGGAGTCGCCCAGGGCTTTCCCTGCTTAGCTTCCTTCAGCAGCCCTGCGCTCAACCACCAGACCACTGCTGCCGCCACTCTTCGAGATGCCACCGTTCATAAGATGAAGGTGCCTCCCTGCCTAGACTCTTCTAGGTGTGCTTCTTGGGAAGCTTTAGATAAAAGAAACTCAGAAATGTAAAGAGATATAAAATTGATTGGATGCAATTAGAAAATTTGTTGTTTAAAATGAATTTTAGAGTTTAAAAGATGTTAATTTGGTCGCGGAGCGACCAAATTAACATCTTTTAAATTCTAAAATTCATTTTAAACAACAAATTTTCTAATTGCATCCAATCAATTTTATATCTCTTTACATTTCTAAGTTTCGTTTACGACCTTGTGCATATGCCTTCTCCCTACTGTCCTTCTTCATATCCTTTGCACCCATATCTGTACCCCACTTTATCTCCAGGAGCTGTTTGTCCAGTATTTGGCCACGCATTCATACAAGCACGGCCAAGGCAAGGAGAACAAAGCCTTGACCTACAGCGATCTCTCCCGCACGGCAGAGAAGTCGGAGACGTTTCAGTTCCTGGCAGGTAAAGCATTTTCTTATCCTCAGTTTCACCAGGAGGGTGAACTCCACTCTGCATCCGTCTTGGAGATCTGGGTTGAAACGTCTGCTGCGTACAAAGAGGAGCCGCTTCAAGCACTGAAAGCTGCTTGAATGTGGCACTTTGGATGCAACAAAGGGTGCAATCCTAACCATGTCTACTCAAAAGTAAGCCCTATTATGTTCAAATGGTCTTACTCCCAGGAAAGTGTCTTTAGGATTGCAACCATAGCCACATGTAGAGGGGTGCTCTTGGAACCCATGGTTAACTGCTGTAAAAGTAGATTTTATAACCAGCTTCCAGCTAATTATTAAATGCGGTGCTATAGCAAATAGTACTTCAAGACTTAGGGCGTAATCCAGAGTAACTACAGGGAGTCCTTGCTCCGGTGTAAGAACAATTGACTCTGGATTGCAATATGAATTTCCCATAGGTTTTTACTAGGTGGTGCAGTAACTACAGGTGCACATAATGTTTATGTGCTCCCATAGTTACTCTGGATTGTAGGGTTAGGCACACTCTAGGGGTGTGATTTTCAGAGGGAGGGCAAAGGAGGAAAAGCCTGTGAAGGGTTAAATGTTGTGTTTATAGTTATGTACCCCCAAATCCAGAGTAACTATGGGAGCACATAAGAGACTTTACGTGCACCCATAGTTACTGCACCACCTAGTGAAAACCTATGGGAAATTCATATTGGAATCCAGAGTAAGTTGTTCTTACGCCGGAGCAAGGGCTCCCTGTAGTTTCTCTGGATTTTGCCCATCCTCTACCTTTGTCCCACGCAAGGTGGCTTACAGAATACAAAAAATAATACTAAGATGTTAAAACAGAAAAACCATCAACAATAAAACAGATTCCAGGATCACATGAAACTATTAAAATTGATCTCATTAAAAATGCCTGCCCATAGTATCAGGGTGAAATCCTAATCAATTGGAGCCAGCGTAACCTCCTGTGGTGGTGTGGATGCATGCTCGCTATTGCGGGGTTAGGACAGGGCAGAGGAATGCACTGCCCTATCCACAAGAGTTTATGCCATGTGAGTTATGCCAGCCTAAACTGATTAGAACTGCACCCTCCATCAATAGATTCCCAAATTAAAGGGCATTGAAGCCTGGCCAAAAGTTCTCCAGAGATGGAGCCAGCAGGGGAAAGGAACTCCACAAACAAGGAGCCACCACCCAAAAGACACTCTTTTAGTCACTATCCCTCTCACCTCTGCTGGTAGTGTCATCTAGAAGGGTTCTTCTCTGATGACCTGGGATCAGGTATGGAAAGAGGAGGTTCCTCCAGGACTTTGGTCCAGATTTGGGAAGAGCTTTAAAAGTCAAAACTAGCATTTCAAAGTGATGGCATTAAGCATGAAATATCGTTGAGGGGATGATGCAACTCATTAGATGCAAAAAATAAACTGTTAAATATGCAAATTATGATCATATGCTTAAGGTATGGGAAAGCCAATTCTGTGGACACTGTTTCAGCAGTGCTGCTTCTGCAGATGCAGCAACTAAGAAGTGCTCTGCGCTGTGTTGCCTTGCAGAAGTAGTGTTCCTGAAAAGGCACTCCATTGAGGTTGGGCCCATGGAGTTTAATCATGTGGAAGAAGGAATTTCAGTAGATACATCTGACAAGCTGCACATGCTGGAATTGCACATCCCTTAAAGGGAAGCCTTAAATTGAAAGCTTGGTTACCACCACTTCATACTTACAAAGATGTAATTTTTTTCAGATATCTTACCAAAGAAAATCTTGGCTAGCAAATATCTCAAAATGCTTGAGAAAGAAAAGGAAGGAGAAGCAGAGGAGGAGGAGGAAGAGGCGGCAGAGGCAGCAGCAGAAGATGCATCTTGAGTAGGATGTGACTATCCTTGTTGGAAATCTAAGTGAACTGGATTCCCACAGTTGATATTTGGGTTCAAAATGGAGCAAGCACTTTCAAAAGCAATTGAATGGCCTGGTTCCTATCATTATTGTAAAGACTTCAGTGTGTAACTGTATTTGTACACACTTCTTAGCATTTGTTCTCCCTCCAAACTGTAGCTCCTTGTTGGACAACTACTAATTGCATCCTGGATATTCTTGCCCTATGGATATAGTTTCTTCAACACAGAAATTTCACCTTGACTGCCCCTTCCAGACAACTTACAAAAGCTCAGCTATGTGCCAAAACTGATTCTTGTGAACTGGAGATGTAAGGACTTTCCTGAATTCCCTAAAGGAAACTGTTCAAGTAACAGCCCTGTAGAAATCAGCCTGGATCACTGGCACAGACTGGGTATCCAAGCTGGGAATGAAAACTGAAAATCAGTTTTATCGGATCCTACTAGCTGTAACCATATGTTCCAAGGAGAAGAAAAGTCCAGCTCCCTCCTACGTTTACAAAATATATTGAGTATAGGTTCATAGTATACCACAGACTGGTGTGTTCTTGTTTTGATACAGCAATTGTACAGGCAACTTTGAAGAGCTAACATGTAAATTTTTTTTGCTAACACCTAGAAACTTGGTGAACACTTTTGGTAATACATTCTACAAAACCAGAAATAAACAGTACAGTTTGAGTACTTGTTTTCTGTTGTGTTAAGCGGGCACCTTTACAGGTCTGAAGGTGGTTGGACAAAGAACAAGTTTTTGCTTTCCATGTGTGTATGATACGCTTATGGAAATTGTAGTAGATAAATTTATGAGCATTACAAGAAGTATACACTTGAATTCAGCAAATGAGATATTCATCTCAAAATTTTATATCTTGTGATACCAATAGTGATAAGAGTGGTTTGGGAGTTAGTCCTGGAAGATGCACATTCAGATATGAAGTTTCCTACGTAGATAGAGGCTGGTCACTACCTCTCCGTATCACCTCCCCGAGGACAAAACAAGGGAAGTTTTCTGTTTTACCTCCAGCGAGGGGATTCCGAGGGAAAGGCTCATCTGCAGATCAGTTCCTAGTAACATCTTTATGGTGAGTACAGGCACGTTTTCCCCCAGAAAAAAGCACTGGATTTACTAGGTTTCCAGTTTCAGAACGGTAGAAAGTTCTAGATGCTAGAAGGCTGTATGCTAGATCCCAACACTAAATGCTATGCCTAGGTCAGCTTCTCTTACGCATAAAAAAATGCTATATTCAAACTTGTAAATATGAGTAATTTATTGACATACTAGAAGGAAGAAGCAAAATTGACACCATACAAAATAACTTTATAAAATATCATTCACATCATATTTTGTCAAGAGTTACAGCATTTTTTGAGCTTCTAACATGTCTTATGGTATGGAGGTAAAAAAAAAACCACTAGCCTAATTCTTTAGTATTAGTTTATAGTACACACACAGGCGCACAAACACAAAAGAAACCAAAACAAAAAAGGTTAGTTCATCATGGGTTTATTGCAGAAGTAGTGCAAAGTATTTTACCTAGCAAGCTGTAAAACAAACATGAAAAGAACCACCTAAGTTCAAAACAGGACAATAAATGTTGAGTTTCACAGTCTTCTGAAGCTTCCTTCAAGAGTTTCTTGCTCTCTCTCCTCTTCCCTCCCCCCTTCCTTAAATTTAAAACAATTCCCTCTTCATCCATATTGTATTGGGGGGGGGATGAAAACCAAGTTAGTTAATTACATCTAGAATACTGAAGCAACAGGCATATGTGCTTCAAGTCACATGGACATTTAAACTCCATTCTTTTGCGGGGACATTATGGCTCAGCCTTCCAATCAGTTTCCCTTACTGATTATTTGTTAGCTTATTTGTTATCCATCATACAAAACTGTTACAAGTGTAAGTATGAGGTTTCTTTTACTCCCACCAGCCCATGTCTCAGCCATGTTCAAAAGTTGTCAAACAAGCATACAAACCCCAAACAGAACAGATATTGTCTGTTTACAATCTTAGTATCCTTTTTTTCAAAATGTATTTTGTACAAAAACAATGTCTGTATCCTCTACTGTACAATACAGGGCAGACTTGATACCAACTACTGAATTAACACCAGTGACAACAACAAAATCTAACCAAGTGAAGAGAGACCAATTCTCTTGAATTCTTCAGTGATCCAACAAGTACAAATAAAAAGCCAGGTAGCCGGTAACAATATAACTAATGAACGCCAAACAAAATGCTCTATGAAATAAAAGGAACAAAATGCAGCATATTCAGGCTCTTGTTTCAATCTTGAGGTACCTGTAAGTCTTCTTACCTTCTGCCCAGTACATTAAAAGCATTTTAATATTCTTGACTAAAGCCAATTTACAGGACATTATTATTGAGAAAGTGCAATGATGCTGATCATTTCTATGCAGCATATTAAAGGATGGTTATTCTTTTATAAAATATAGCTTTACTTAATGACCCGTTAGGGTAGTTCTGTAACACTTTTTTCCCCTGTTGCTTGAGTCTCTGCAGCAAAACTCCTTTAGAGTATAGCTTAAATCCTGCCTCTTAGGAATGTTGGTGCTATGCTTTTTCTTTTCAATATTAAAACTAAATATCATTTTACAGAAAAAATTTCCCATGCTGTATTGGTTACTGTTCATACAGTCATATTTTTTCAGTTTTGAACAAAAAAAGTATATTACAACTTAGTCTTGAAAAAGATACATAAAAATGTTGATTATAGAAAAAGGGTATTCAAATTGTTCTATAAAAAACATGCAGAATATTCCTTGACCATTTTTATTCCTTCACCTGATGTGTGCACAAACACCTTCATTATGTGTGTTTGTGGGCATGTATGTGTCCATACGCATACACACTTTCATCCCAATATCATATCCATACAGAGTTAAGTTAGGACTTCCTAACTTGAAATAGGACTTCCCTATTTCAGTGGAGGAAACAGGTCCATGATATGGATTTGTGTCCTTCAATGAAACAAAATGGGGCAACCCAAGCAAGAAAAGATTAATCCCAAGGATTTAAATTGGCAAGGCCCCTTCCTGTCAAGCAAACTAGTTGAGATGCTCCACAGAGCACAAAGCATGGCCATATACATGTATGCATAGTTTGGGATCTAGTTAAGAACAGGCTTTGTTTAGACTTTAAAAAAACTGTCCATATTACAAGCATTCAATTATGCTGAATATTTTATATTTTTATACACAAAAAGTACACTTTAATTTTCAAACCCAGACACAGTTTTCAGTTTTGCTGTTATAAAGGATGTCTAGCATAGGAGTATGACTTGATTGCATTGGGACTCAACACAAAAGGCACAAAGAAGGGAAAAACAACCTCTAAATGCATCTTTTGCAACACAAAAACCCAAATGGTTCCTTGTCTTCCAAGAACCACTAATCACAAACTGTTTGGTCACTTTGGACAATCTCATTGATAAATTTGAATAAATTAGCACCCAACTGCTTAGTCTGAGGTAGATCCAAACTGGAAAGAGAGCTGGGTCCCCATCACTTCGTTTGCCCCTTAAATTCATCTTGTTGATAGAAGTCAATGTCAGTCATATGTTGCAAAAAACATTTTAACAGGGTTTTCAGCATATGTACATGTCTAAAAATAGTGTGAAACTTCTCTCTCAAACATAACTACATTTCAAATTGGGGGAATAAATCAATACCTATATTAATCCCCTTCCCTAGCCCTTAAAAAAATAAAAATAAAATTACACGTATGTGGCTGCCCTCCCCCATGTTACAATATCACATGTGGATCAATAATCTGGTTGTATACTGGAACCATGTTCATGATACATTAACTCTGTAAAAAACAGATAAGACAAATATAATACACAGAGGGGCAAAGGTATTTCCTCTATAAATTTAACTAGTTTTAAAGGACAGAACCATTTAATAATAGTAAAATAAAAATCTCTTGTGCCTTCACAGACAAAAGAATTAGTCTTACTAAATTAATGTTTTTGCATATTCTGATCTTGGACAAATTCAATACATTTGTTAAGGCTTAAGTTAAAGTATCATGTAGCATCAAGCAAGCATGCAACTAAAATCCTTAAAATTATACAAGAGTGTATTAATGGTAACTAGAACTTCTTTTATAGATGATTGTGTACAGTGAAGTATACACTTCTATATAGTGAAATGGAAACTCTCAACACTTAATTGCTAGTAGGTAAAATTGCATTTTCCTCAAGTGCTAATTATAAAGTTTGGCCAAGAGTTTCTCTCCTTGCAAACAGAGGCAATAAATGGGTGTAAACTACTTACATTTATTTATAATATAAAAATTAGTACCACTTGGAATAAGACTGTCAACTACTCTATTTCTAAGAAGCTGACCTTTGAAAGTTGATCAGTTCTTCCTTCTTTGAAATGGAGAAATATATGTAGAAAATGAAGTTCCAAGTAATTTTCTCCCCCAAATATTTAAAGAAAAAAACTTACAATAATTGTTTAAACTGAATTACAGATTAAAATGCTCCCAAGGAGAGGTCAGCTAACCCTAAATGTACCAATGCCTAAAGTCAGGTTAAATAATACATTCCTTCTCCATTTTACAAAACACTACCACTGATTTTTTTCCCTACGATTCTGTATTAATAGCTGTCAGCCACATTGGTAAGTTTTTTCCACATTCTTTCATGACTTTCAGGGCACACATTACAGAATGGCAAACTTAAATTTGTCACCCCCAGAACTCTCAACAGTAAGGTGCAGCCAAACCCAGCACTGACCAGTTTGTTGGTATGAGACACATGCACTAATGGTTTGCATTCGTAGGTGTATATTTAAAATATATGACTCAGATTTCAGGGTGACAGGACAATTCTGGCTTTGGAAAGAAAAAAAAATTCACAATTAACATACCTCCTAAGGAAACTCAGCTCTTTGCATGATCGATTCAGTAGGCCACATAGATGGAGAAGAATATAGCACAGTGTGTTAGTCTCTCTCTTTCTCTCCACACCTTCTTTTCATCTTATAAAAACTAAAAAAGACGCCCATAATCTTGCTCATTCATCCTAACAAGAGGTAGTTTTTGTTGTTGGGTGGGGTGTTTCTTTACATAAAAATAGGCTACAGGCTGACATCCTCTCCCCAGGAAGCATTTTCTCTCTGCCCAAAATCTTGAGAGATTTAGAAGATAGAGAAAAGATCGGAATGGCTCACAATGCATTATTCCTAATTGCTCCACTTCTACTTTTGAACACACAAAATCTCTAGAAAGAAAGCTACCTGAATTCAAGAATCTCCCAAAATACCGCAGGTATAGACTACATTTTACTCTAAAGGCAACAGTGTCATCATCCCTTTTTTCACATAGGTATGATGTTCTATACTTGCAGTCTCTCAGCAACAACTCAGCTTTTGTAAGAACTATAATGAATCAAAGGAGCCAGTGCATTGAACTCCATCTAGGCCCTTTATGGGGTTTGACAGTTTGAACCACAGATGCAGGGAAAGGCAACCCTCTATAAAAACAGTATTTAATACCAGACTGCCTTCTGATAGTTTGGCTGCCATCCAATAGCAACTTTCTAAAAAGCCTTTTCAGACTGAAAAGATCACTACACTTTAGCAATGTAAAAAAAATCTTGTAGGAAACCTTACTGCTTTCTATCCTATGTAAAGCCAACAACCAACAATCAAGCAGCAGCACCTTCTTTCTGCAAGGTTGGTGAAATTCTACTGATCCATGGTCAGCACAGATACAACCCTGGTACTCTTAAACACATGGTTTGCAAAATCAGGAGCAAGCAATGAGAACCAACACTACTACTGAGAAGGTAAATATTCAGAAAACTAAAAGTCATGCTACTAAATAAGCAAGCATATTGGGGTCAATATGATAAGGGTCACCAGATAAGGGTCACCAGATAAGGGTCAACATCAAGTTTGGAATGGGAATTTATTTTTACTTCTTGCTACTTCTGGTAAACAACTGCAGCTAGTCACTATACGCAAGTATGAGTTTCTCTTTCAGATGAAGCTGTGAGCCAGGATCCAAAACAACTGCATCATTAGTACAGCAGACCCCAGAGGTCTTTAGCATGACTTTCTTCAACTGCAACCATTCCTTCTTGTCAGATAACAACATGCTTGCGTAACTCAGGGAAATTCCAAATCCAGATCGTATTCCAACATTGTAAGGACCACATCAGTGATGGGCTTCAAAGAAATTAAGAACCGGTTCTCTGTCCATCCGGCAGCCACTTTTAAATGGCTATTTTTAAACTTTATATGTACTATCTCTTGTTAAGAACCGGTTCTATAGAGTAGGTGCGAACCTGCTGGTGCCCACCACTGGACCACATCTCTGGACCACAAGTTGGAGGACCATTTTGTTGCTCTCTGGACCATTTCATTGGTGGAACACATCTTGAGTCAACTCTACGCACTGCTTATTCGCATGCAGGCGTGCCTTTGCTCTCACCACCACCCCCAAACATAGAGGAATGGCAAAAGTTCTGAAAACCACTAGCAAATCATAAAATTCACAAGCATTTTTGAATACAATTACTGTTAATGTCTTTAACTACAAACCTCAAAATGATTTGCATTATAACTATACTAAGTCACAGTAAGTGATTCATGGATAACAGCCCTATGATATTTAAGGTGGCAATCATGACACAAATAAATACGGAAGCATGATGAGTTCAATCATCAAAACAACATGATGCTTATAGGACATTTTCTACAGTTCAGCTGGAGATAAAAGCACCTTTAGTCGCACATGCACTTCAAGATGTGAGGTGTGACCACATGTCCTTAACACAGAATATAAAATATATTCAAGACATTTTTAGCACATTTAGAGTTTAAATGAATTATTTAATATTTTAAGGAAAAATGCACCTGCACAGTTAAAAGTTTTAAGAAAAAATCTAAATAATTTTCTTAAAAATACTTAACACATAACTCCACAATAAATTCTAATTAAGTTTAAAGCACCTTCATGTTATCTGCAGTTAAAACATGAGATGATTGTGTGTGTGCTTGTGTCGTTGTTCCCCCCCCCCCCCCAAAAAAAGAACCACACTACTAGTTTTTATGTAGTCAAGGGACCTTTGGACTTGTGTTCTTAAACTATAGTCCTATGTGGCAAATCTCTTCTGAAACAAGGTCATTTTCAAAATCAAGAGAATCTGCCATTCAAAAAGGAAAACAATTCCCAATCCCTTGGATATATCTGTACCTTGGATCCATGCCATGGATCCCGACTGCCCCACCAGAACACATAATGATAAAAGCATACTATTTAAAAACACACATAAAAATAATGCAGGTAAAGGTACAGTTGTCTGTTCCACAGAATGTTTCTACAAAAAAAGTGAATTTGTCAAATTCTGCCAAAAAAGTCGTATTGATTCTATCCAGATCACTTTTTCTGAACATAAACATGTTAAAGAATCCTGTATGGCACATCTTCTCAAACCAGAAGTAAACAGGTCTTTGCATTTCAGGTCTTTTGGTGAAATTTGGCTACTTTCAGCAATTGTTAATCATGTTTTAGAAAGGGAAACTCCCTAGACTCTTTCACATTGGAGGTAGTTTTTATCAGATCACTGAAAAATATTCTGCCACAATCTGGCCAAGTCATTACATTCACTTTTTAATACTCTAGGCAAACACACAAAAAAGAAAGCAAAAATTTAGGTGGGATGGAGTAGCCATACCAAACAGATACAATACCACAATTAGTATGACAAAGTGACTGAGGCCAATTAAAAAGAATGTCACCAGTAGTGCAAGAGCATTGGTTTGTCTGTCCATAAACTATGCCAAAGTTAATTCAACAGCACAGAACAAGGTCCTAGCAGATGGAAATCGTTTTAAGAGAGAGAATTCATATGATGGGGTTTCTAGATCACACTATTCTTCTGGGCTGCAAACATACAGCCTCCTCTGCATGTCAGCTCAAAAGTAAGACCCACTGTGTTCTATGAGACTTAGGAAAGTATGGATAGAATTGTATCATTAATTAGTTCTGAAATCAGGGAAAGCAGGGGAAAACAGCCTGGGTCAGAGGATGAACTGTAACAAGCCTATATTTTCCTGTGATTGCTATTTTCACACAGCCATTGAAAATTTGTTTGTATGTTTTAGTACAATTATACATGAATCAATGAAATTCTCCATATAACTATTGCAGCAATTTTCAACCATAGGCCACAGCACACTGGTGTGCCATATGTGGTTCACAGATTTTGCTGTGGGAGTTTGGAAAGAGTCATTAGCAGAGCAATTGGGGGATTTAAGTCCCCTACCAGAAACATGGAGTGTCAAAAAACAGATGGTATGTCTTGACCCTGACAGTGTGCAGTGAGATGAAAAAGATTGAAATTTGCTAATCTATTGGCACAATCTCATAAACTGCGCTCTTTGTGACCATGGCCAACTGGTCAGAAAGGTTGGGCAGAACTGCAAGGCAGAGCTTTGGACTATTTATTACACCAAAGCCTGTATACAATTATGCATTTACAAGCAAAGTGCATTTTGGAGAAGGAGCTACGAAGGGGGAACAGAAAAAAACATCTCCAACATATAATAAAGCAAACTGCCATTTGGCAGCAATGAACATTAAATGCAGAAATTATATGCAGTCAGTCCATCTTCTAATACTGCAAAATGGGCCATTATCACTAGAAATGAAACAAAGACCATTTCTCTCTTGGCTATTGCTAATACTATATACAGTATTATTCCAACAGCTACAGCAGATGCAAAAAGAAAGTTCATTACAGTAAAAAGAAAGTTATGAGAATCAGTGCAATTTGTACATCCTGCTTCAGTTTTTCCTAAAAATGTTTTCTTGAATAGTTTAGAAACAAGCTGTCAATGTTAACATAAAGGTGGAGGCTTGGTTTCCATGGGGAGAGGTCTGTTCTTGGGCTTCTTGCTGATACCAAATTTCTCAGAAATTCAAATTTTCAAATGGATCTTTGCCCCATTAATCCCTCCCTCTAGAGGTTTCTAGGGTCAGAGAGTGCCTAAAAAGTCACTTACAATTTCCCTTTTTGTCTCTCCAGAGAGGTCTCCAGTAGACAGGAGCACATTGTGGCCCAGATGGAGCAAAGTCTAGCTTAACACAGGTCTGGGGGACCGGGATGGAGCTAGATCCATGGATAAACAGACTCCACTTAACTGTGGGACTTAGCCATAAAGCACCAAAACAATGCTGAAATATTAAATCTGTCACTGTATGAAAAAGAAAATTGCTTTTGGAAAATTACACTGAAATGTTTTAAAATGCAATTCTGTCTACAGCTACTGATGACTAGGAATATAACTTATTTACATTCTTTTCCTTATATGTAAAGACCTTATGGCTTAATTAATGCCAAAGGAGTTCTTCTCTAGATTAACATGTGGGCAACTCTACTATCTACAACTCCAAAATCAAAAGACTTTTGGAGTCAAAATCTTGACTAGCCTGTTCAGGCACCTGTCTTGTCCTTAAAGCATCTAAATATATTACGCTTTTGTTGAGATGCAAAGACTTCAATGTGATATTCTGAAAATGGTGTCTAACCTTCAAAACTGGGACTGGGGCTAGAGGCTTATGTTGCTAAGCACAGAGATACTGATTCAGTTGTCAAGGAGTACATCTGAGTTGGGGGAAAGTTTAGTACTCTTATAGTGGTCTTGCATATCACACAATCATGCTGATATTTCCAATACAATCATTCATCCTTGTATTCTAGAAATTAAACATACAGAAAACCACAAAGAGCCCTTAGGTAGCAATATCTAAATCAGAACATTAATCTGGTATCCCCAAGTTATGCTTAAGCAACCCGTCTGACTTCAAGGGCTTGGCACTATCATGAATGACACTTCGATATATGTATGCCTCTCCTACTTTTTTACAGGAATTTAGACATAAGTTTGTATAAGCCTAATATACATTCATGTTCCTGCAGAATGTAATAGCTGTATGAAGTAGAGGAACAGTGCAAACACATTGCATAATCTCTCCCCTTTACAAGCCACATCAAAACTCAACCTGGAGACACAAGACATCTTTATATGCTAAGACACGGTCAAAAAACTAAAAAATCAGCAAGAAACTATTTAAGAGGAAGTTTTGAAGAAGGAAAGGATCTCCAGCCATCTAAGCATTATGAAAATATTCAATTACAGCTGTACATTGCATATGCCAATTCAAATCAACAGTAGAACATTAATATAATTAGCTGGCTTGTTGGTGTCTGTGTTAAGGATCCAGGCTACCTGTTGGGCCCAAGATGTGAGTCCATAGATGCTTAGATGCCGAGTCCATAGTGAGCAGAGAAGCAGTTCTTACAATGACCCTCACCCTTCCCCAGCCTCGTCTCTGGCAAGCGGTGCTCAGCATCTGAGTGGACGGGCAGCAGAGGCCTCCTTTTTATGCTCCAAATGGCACAAGTGCTCACTGCATCAAGAATGAGTATTTAAAAGGCACAAGAAACCAACTACAGTATACTTTGCTTCTAAACATTACCAAAATGGCTTCAGTTATCACTGCTGGCTTACAATATAGAAAAGCAGCTCTTTTGCTTGCTGCACTCTTCCTTTGATATTTCAAAACTGCTAATATTTAAGGACAAATAAAGCAGGAAACTCTATTAATGTGGCATGCTCAAATCTGTGGGCATTTTGCTTCACTAACTCTTCCAGGCAACTTCCTTCAAGAAGTGGTTTCTTACTTGGCCATGTGAAACCAACAATAGAGTCACTGACTCTACTGCTCACTGACAGAGCAATAAGCTAATATTCTTCCAATATTAAGGAGACATTACATGATGTTTTAAGCACCAAGCAAAATAGCCCAGGCAATATCATATGTAAGCATCCTGCGCAATCAAACCCTTGAGGGAGAAGACAAAAACTGAAACAATCCAAGGGAACAGAATTTTGCAACACCTCTTTGGCTACAAATTGCATACACCAGTGCCAACTCTTGCCAATTACAGTAAATTAATAAGACCACAACACTAAAAATGCATACTGTTCCTTCCATTAATTACATATGTGATTATAAGATCCAGGTTCCTCACTTGTGACAGAGAGGCATTTCCTTTGAAGTCAGATTAGCCAAAAACTCAATCTGTGCTTATGGGGATACACATGCAGCATACAAGTGTTACCTGTAAGGTGTGTGGGCAGCTGTGAGCTAAAAGCAGTTGTTATGAAGCTATATGAAAGATTAAAGGTAACAAACTGGATCCCTAGTACACATAACTATCCTGGACTCTGCCTCAGTTTTTTGTAAACTATTCTCCTATGCTCTCCACAGAAGATATTTTGGATAAAAATGCATGAAAATCTTCACCTGAGATATTGCTGTGCTTACAAGAGCCAGTGTAGTAAACAGCTAATGAGGAAAGTGTATTCTTTGTTTAAATTTGGAGTTTTGGTTTATGCATATATTATAAAAAACAATTCCTGTGCATATTTAGAGTGCCCTACTTTTTCAAAGTGCATCATCAGCTGTTCAAAGCAAGTTTTACAATCCCTCCCCCTCCCCAGATGTTAAAATATGGTAGACACTAGTTTGCCATTCATTTAGCACAGAAAAGTAAAACTTTATAAGGATACAGTATACAAGATTAAAAGAAAAGGAGAAATTACAAATCACATATGTTTCCCTTTCTAGCCCAAGAATCATATCAATTTTCACAAAACCATCATATTTCTTCTGCTCAGAAAGGCACACACATGCACACACACAAACACCCACACTTAGAGACAATCCTAACCATGTCTACTCAAAAGTAAGCCCCATTGTGTTTAATGGGTCTTACTCCCAGGAAAGGATCTTTAGGATTGAACACACACACACACAAACATGAAGTTGCTGTACATGCCAGTGACAAGAAAACAATTCTTTGGAGAACTATCCATTTAAGAGTCATCTACACAAGCACCTGACAACAACTGTGGCACACATTTATTTTCTTGGGGTGGCAACGCAATGGAAGTGTTGAAAATAGATGAACTGAGGCTGAAAAAACAAGCAAAGTGACCAGCAACTACCAATCAGCACTTAAAAGATAGCAGCTACTACTTCAGATCATTACTAGTCAACAGCAGCCACAAGACAGGCCTTCTTGATAACCTGGCCACTCAGTTCTAGATAGGAAGATTCACGATCCGAGTCTATTGCTTTCTACCAGATTTAGATTCAAGGTGATAGAGAAGCAAGGATAGTATGAATGTATGAATCAATGAATGACATCTTAATGCCCGATTAAGACAGATGCCTAATCAGGATATAACTTCAAAAGCAGGAGATTAGCTTTCAAAAGATAGGCTTGTTCACATACTAAGTGGTGGTCAAACTTGAACATGACCTTCACATTCCAACATCTCTTCCCGCTGGAAAGTGCAACAAATTCATAAAGGAGCTACACACTACCTGTCAAGAAAGTGATATGACAAACTACTTTTCAAATACAATGAGAGAGACCCTGGTGGGACTCTATTTATATATCAAATTGCTGGAACTGCAATGTTTAGATTTATTTCAAAAGTATCACTGCACACTCACACACAGACTCACGCATCTATTTTAAAAAGAAAAAACACAAATAATGTTGTGTTGCCTCAACATCTTGGTGTTCAAGCCATATCTATTTGGGAACATGAGGCACTGTTTACTAGGTGAAGAAGTTAGATCCCTAAAATTTGATAGGCAACTATCTGAGCACTTTAAACATAGGTATCAACTATCAGTCTTACACCACCATAATAAGACTAGCACAGCCCAACTTCTTATTCCCAATTCTCATAATGGAAAAATGGGTACTTAAATTTTATAACATTGGCTATTCAGGAGAAAGAAAATTAATTCTAAGAAATCTTAGGAATGTTTCAATAAAGTAAAAAATAACAATTTCTTGGTGTTTTATCTCATTTAAAAGTCCTACAAGTTCAGATTAGGATTAAATCTTCCTGCTTTATTTCCTCCAATACCCTGGTAGTGTTCCCACTGTCATCATTATTGCAATGAGTGGTGGTGAATCATTTATATGAACTCTATGCAAACGTACAGAAGTTTTTGTTCTTTGCAGGTCTCCGCTTCAAAAAATGCTTCTCCAAACAGAATGGCAAATCAGACTCAGGGCCCAATCCTATCCAACTTTCTAATGCTGTTGAGGCCATGCCAACAATTGCATCCTGTTGTGGGGAGCAGAAACAGAGGCTTACTCAATGTAAGGGAACGTATGCGCCCTCATATCAGAGCTGGATTTAGGCTACATAGGTGCTGGAAATTTGGATAGGACTGAACCTCAGTTTCTATTTCTTTATGCATAAGATGAACACTTTTTATGCCAATCAAGATTGCTGGAAAACAAAGAAAAAGATGAATACTTTCCCCTTCGCGTGCATACAAGATCCCTTTCCACTTCTATATTCCAGATTATTCAACAGGTAGATTGGTTTGTGTGTGTGTGTGCTTAAATGACTCAAGGACTGTTCTTATATGTCCATGCCTAAACTACAAACGTGTTAGCTCTACTGTGTTGAATAAACTCTTCAAAGTCTTCCAGGTATAAGCTAAATTATATATGAGTATATATAAATCTGTCAATGCTATCACTCTCAGTCAGTTGCATATTCCTGCTTTTGAAAGGTGCAATACACCAAAACACTACCACAAGGCATCCTCTATTAATTTCAAGGGGATATGAGCAAGGTCTCCCATGCAAGCCCACTTGAGAACAGAGAATGTTGTTTTCATAACAATGATTGGTGAATTACTCCCCAAATCACTAGTGTCCCTATGATAAGTTTTTCATTTCCAAAATCCAAAGGATCGTTGATATGTTAACAGAAACATGTTAAGCACGCCGTAGTAAATAAAAATAAATAGCATCTAGTCTATCATGTTAATACTGTGAAACATATATAAATTTTACATTAATTCAAACATAACAGTGAAAAAGATTGTACTGTATCACCACAGACCCGTATTTTTTAGAAAAACTTTGGAAAATTAAGTATCACAGTCCTAGAGGACAAGTTCCATGATTAGTCATCAAAATTGATTTAAAAAAGGAAAAAAAACTTTTTTAATGGCACACTTTGCTATCTTTCTATGGGCCTAATTAAAAGTAGAGATAACCTTTTTTCTTTCTTCCTGAAATATTTCCATAATTCATTCTAAGAAAAATTTGAACACAGCACAATGAAAGACATTCAAGAACTTCAGAAAATACTTATGCCCTTAGACCCATACGAACTATTAACTAAAACAAGACAGCCGAGGATAAACCAGATTTCTCTCCTTTTGCATTGAAATAAAAAAATAAAAATGTATGCATGCATACTGATCAAGCTTTCCATAATGGCACCCACATCTAACGCTTCGTTTTCTTTTTTAGAAACCAAAGCAAATTCATAGCTTTTTTAACCCATGAAAACTGATCTTAACTGGTTCTTTCCTGATTAGTTACAAACAAGTATTTAAGGAGATCAAAACTTAATGAAAAGTGTTGCTTTAAGCCCTGAGATCACAGCTTTTGTTTTTGTTATAAAATATAGGGTTTGATTTTTTTTAACTTTTTTCCTGAAAAGCTTTTGCTTTTGGCAAATCCACACTAATAGCTGTGCAATTTGTTTAAGGTCAGCAGTTTGCAATTCTGAAATTTTGGACGGAAGGCTTCTTTAAAAATGGAAAAAAAAATAAAAATAAAATTCAAACCTAATAAAATAAAGATGCATCGCTCATTGCTGGCTGTCTCTATAGCTTGGGCAACTGTTGGTCTAAGTGCAGCTGGTCTCCTGTGAATCCAACTCTGAACTGAGTTATTTAAAATCACTGCAACATGTCAAGCAAAGTACATGGTGCGCAACGTATCCTGATGAACTTGAACGGCTTTTGCAAGTGCTTGATGATCTCTGCCATTGCTCTGACCAGAGGTGTGACTCCCTTCAGCACTAGAAGATGGGAGGAAAAGTTTGGTTTAAGTAATCAGTCTTGAAACATATTTTCATATAAAGATAACATTGTAGTAAGACTTAATGCAAGTTAGAGTATTCAATAAAATAAATGCATTCTGATGGGTTATAAAAGCTCAATCTTAGGCATATCTACCAAGGTGCTAATCCTACCACAGTCAATGGAACTTACTCCCAGGTAAGTCTGGAAGTATCCTATCCATAGCCTGTGTGCTCCAAGTAACTCACACTACATCAATCCAAAAGATTTCTTGTCCTATATTTTTCATATAGCCATTAGATATGTGCCAGCCTAAATAATGATATGTCTAGGCTCCTCTATGAGCTTCCATCTCATAGAGGTGGGTGTAAGGCTATGTGCCAGATGTTAATCAACACATGCAGGCTTTTCCTGCGGCCCAACTGCAGGAAGCAAGATGTGTTATATGTGCTGGCATATTCCAATTAAGGTATATGGGAGGACCTTCAGTTCTAGAGAGCTAAAAGGCTACCTGATCCCAGTTTGTGTCAGTATGATGGACTGATGCAACATAAAATTAAAAACTCATGTACACATTCTGACTCTTATCACCACAGATTCATTTCAGAGTAATGGGGAGTGAAAAATTGACTATTAGCGGGGAGCTGCAGCCACCAGCTGCTCAAACTATCAGAGCTCAGCACTGAAGCTGTCACCAAGATGTGTTGCCAGCTTCACAGCTGTTAGCAATCTGGATGCATGAACAGCTGGCAGGAGCCCTTTAAAAAAGGAGGAAACAAAGCAGGAAGAAAAGGAGCAGGGGAGAAGAGAAAGCATTGTGATGTTTGTGCACAGTGAAACTGGACAATCTTAAAAATCCATGTAGTCCAGCCTCTCACTCAAGGATCATGATTACAGTGGTACCTCACTTAAGTGCCTTGCTTAATAAGTGATTCACAGAACAAGCAAAAATTTCTCTAGGATTCTGCCTCACATAACAAGTGTTGCTTCACTTAACAAGCACTCTCGTTGGCAGTTGGTGCAGACGTGCTGCCCGGTAGCTCTTTTAAAAAGTGTCAGAGCTGCCTAGCGCGCCTGCCCATAGTGAAAGCAACATTTCCGCACTGTTCCTCCTGTGGCCAGACATCCGCTGGGCAGAGGGAGAGAAGAGCAGTGGAGAAGAGGAAGCAGCTCAGGGCTAGCCAGAAGGGAGCAGGGGAGAGAGAGGCTCAGGATGGAAAGTGGGGAGACACTTGGAAGGTGTCTTGGATTGCAGCCTCCTAACCATGTCTACCCAGAAGTAAACCCCATTGCGTTAAATGAGTCTTACTCCCAGGAAAGTGTCTTTAGGATTGCAGCCTAAGTAGACTTCAATTACAATGTTCTGTCATCATTTTTATATCCAGTTAGTATTTTTATATGAATATTTTTTAGGTTGTGGAACCAATCATCTGAGTTTATATTATTTCCTATGGGAAAATCCGTTTCACATAATGAGTTTTTCACATAATAAGCATGCTTCCAGAACAACTTAAACTTGTTATGTGAGGCACCACTGTATTTTTATGCACTGGACTCATAGTTGCAGTGAAAGAGTAGATAGTGAAGCATCATCTCCAAATATGGTACTCACCTATCATGTTCTTTATCCACCAGATGATACCTGGCTCTGAAGGCAACCAGGTGTGCGTAGTATGCTGGTGCAGGAATTGAAACGGAACGAGTACAACGTACATACGTATGACACAGTTGGTAGGTGAGGATTTGAAGCTCATCTGAAGAGAAGCGATTGTCGTCCCAGAGCACGTGGTAATGAGAAGGTCTGCTTGTTCCCTACAAGAGATGACAAACCATGTTAGCATGTGTTCTGTAGTTCTTCATGTGAAAATACATTCATCCTTTGCAGACAAGCTATATCAGGGGTGGCCGCATGCGGCCCAGGACAAGGGTGGATGCGGCTGTCCTGCAAAGCTGGCCACCACCGTTGGAAAAATTAGCTTTGTGGCAGCAGCCATTTTCAAATTTCGCATGCTTCTCTGTGCGATGCCCTGGGCGGCTGCCACAAAGCTGGTCTGGGCTGCCTGGCTCCTCCCACTACCTGCCTCCTGGCACTCAGAGAGCTTCAGGCCCCTGCAGACCTTGCAGCACTCACCCACCCGCATCCTCCAAAAGCAGCCTCAGCCTCTATCCCAGCTGCTGCCGGCTGCCCTTGAGACCTACTCAGAAGTAAGCCCCGTTAAAGTCACTGAGGCTTACTCCCAAGTTGCAGTCTGAGAGCCCAATGATGTATAGGATGGGCTGTGATCCTCTCCAAGCTTAACCTTGGAGATATGCTGCAACCCTAACCATGTCTACTCAGAAGTTAGGCCCACTGTACCCAGTGGGTCTTACTCCCAGGAAAGTGTGTTCAGGATTGCAGCATATCTCTAAGGTTAAGCTTGGAGAGGACCATAGCCCATCCTATGCATCATGCCTCCTCAGAAGTAAGCCCCACTAAAGTCAATGAGGCTTACTTCTAAGTTGTTGTCTGAGAGCCCAATCCCATCTATGCATGGCTATTCAGCAGAAAACCTCATGATAATCAATGAGACTTACTCCAAGGTTTAGCTTGGAGAGGATCGCTGCCCATCCTATGCATCATGCCTACTTAGAAGTAAGCCCCATTAAAATCAATGAGACGTACTCCAAGGTTTAAAAAATGTAGGACAAAATATAGGATATCCTACATTTTAAAAAGTTGTTAGTGTTTATGTGTGGCCCAAACCAACTTGTCTTCTTCCAATGTGACCCAGGGAAACGAAAAGGTTGGACACCCCTGAGCTATATGCTACAAAACTGAAGCATTTCCTTATTTCCATTAATTAATTCCTAGGTGGGATAACACTAGTTAACACAATTGGGACAATATCTCTTCAGTCCCTGTCCTCTTGAAAAGTACCAGAAGGACTTACAGCCCAATTCTATCTTGTGCTGGAATGGAGAGGTCAGCTGGCCTGCCCTGTATCCAACATGAGGTTGGAGCTGAAAGCAACTCAGCCGAGGGCAAGAGGAATTGCTTCTCCTTACCCCACATAAAGCTGCAGCAATCCCAATGACTCAGATCTGTGCCACCTAAAGAGGTAGCACAAATGCAAGCAGCCCAGGACTGTCCATACTCTGACCCTATCCCCAATACACCCAACGCCCAGCCACAGGCCAGCCCATCACCTGCTCTAGCCTGAAATGCTTCCTCCATGCCTTTCCCTTGTCCCCAGATTATTGCACCTGCCTGACTAAGCCAGCATGAACTTACCTCTTCCCATTGGCGCACACAGACTGGATTGGGCCTCTGTGGGCTGGTGAGCAGAAGTGTTCTGGCCCAACTGACTCCAGAGGAGTCCCAGGCCAGTATAAGGTATTCATGCAGACCAGTGCAATCTTAGGATTGTGCTTTTAGTGACACCTATTCAAAAACTCCAGGTTGTGATAATCTAAAAATGGAAACTTTCCTAGTGCTCTACTTTTTATTATTATTATTTTATTATATTATTATTATTTTATTATATAATATTATATAATATTACTAGCGAAAGGCATACCCGCGTTGCGGGAGTAACTTCCCCATACAACATCCTCCCCAGCGCATCAACAACCCATGCGCAACCTACCCCCATGTACAACATTCCCCTGTGTGCATCATCCCCCCACGCGCTACTTCTCCCTACGTGCAACTTCCCCCGTGCGCAACTTCCCCCCGTGCGCAACTTCCCCCCGTGCGCAACTTCCCCCCGTGCGCATCATCCCCCGTGCGCATCATCCCCCATGTACAACTTCCCCACATACGCAACTTTCCCCCATGCGCAACTTTCCTCCATGCGCAACTTCCCTCCATGCGCATCATCTCCCAGGCGCAACTTCCCCCATGCGCAACTTTCCTACATGCGCAACTTTCCTACATGCGCAACTTCCCCCATGCGCAACTTCCCCCATGCGCAACTTCCCCCATCCCCCATGCGCAACTTTCCCCATGCGCAACTTTCCCCATGCACATCATCCCCCATGCGCAACTTTCCCCCATGCTCAACCCTCCATGCGCACCTTCCCCCCATGCGCATCATCCCACCATGCGCAACTTCCCCCCCATGCACAACTTCCCCCCATGTGCAACTTTCCTACTTCCGCATCATCCCCCATGTGCAACTTCTCCCCATGTGCAACTTCCCCTCATGCGCATCATCCCGCCATGCGCAACTTCCCCATGTGCATCATCCCCCATGCGCATCATCCCCCATGTGCAACTTTCCTACATGCGCATCATCCCCCCATGTGCAACTTCCCCCATGCACAACTTTCCTACATGTGCAACTTTCCTACATGCGCAACTTCCCCCATGTGCAGCATCCTTTCCAGTGCAACCTCTTCCTCCTAACAACATCCCCCAGTGCACCAGGCACTGAGCACCAAACTGGCTGGATGTTGTTCAGTCTCCCATGTTAAGTATAGGACAGAAACACGTTGCCCCCTTTTCAGCCCCTGAAGGGTTAATTTCTCCAGATGGTTCTTGGGGGGTGTTCAGGTGACAGAAGGAACTCCCAGAATTCCATGCTTCAGGCCCAGCAGTTGGGGCGGAATGTTGCTGAGTCAGCAATTCTCAATGCAAAGTATAGGGAGGAAAATGCGTTGCGCCCCTTTTCACCCCCTTCCAGTTGGAATTTCCGAAAACCGGTTCTTAGTGCACCCCTCCGACACGGAAGGAACACCCACCTCAAACTTCACGCTTCTAGGCCCACCGGTTTTGGCAGAGCGGTGATGAGTCAGTGAGTCAGTAAGTGAGTAAGTCAGTGAGTGACTTTTCTCTTTTATACATATAGATTATATATTATATATAATATTATTATATTATTTATTATTATATTATTTTATTATATTTTATTATATTATCTATTTATTATAGAACTTTTCTGCAGAAAAAATATATTTATATATTCTTGAGAACAGAAACAGTGGTTCCTTGAATGTTAACAGAATTCTCCAAACTTTTACTGCCTTTAAGAACTTGTAGAAATAAGATATTTCAACAATAACATGCAGTCCCATCTGAGCTCTTTTTGTAAAACCTTCTTGGGGTTGAATGAGCTTGCCCAAGTTAACCACCTTGAATAAAAATCATAGGAGCAATTCTCTGGCCAGAAAGATGGTATATAAATTCTAGTATTACTTCTACCACCACCACCACCAAATAAATCGGTGATTTAGGATGGAAAAATGACATTTTGCATTATACTATGCGTAATTAATTTATGGAATTTACAACCACAAAACATAGCCACAGCCAGTACCTTAGACCAGTGGTTCTCAAGGCAGTTGGACTCACCCCCTTGGAGGCTGCAACTCTATTTTAGGGGTGGTCACTGCTATCTTAGAATGGGGCACTCAGGCTGCTTTCACAGGAGTAAGTCTCATTGAACACAATGGAACTTCATGAAGGAAGACTGGGATCAGATATTTCACTTCCTGTTTGATGGCACTTCTAGCCATGATGTTACTTCTAGGAGGTCCCAGACAGTTTGTCATTCTCAGAATGGGGTCCTGGCCTGAAATGCTCAAGAACCATGCTGTCTTAAACAGCTATAAACACATTCAGAGGACAAATCTACTGGTTGGTCATAACAATGGTGATAGAGGGGTATACACTCTTCACTAAATTGTTCTTTCAAAGGCAAGGGCTGCAATCCTAAACTCCAGTTAGACAGGCCTAAGCCCCAGTGTAAGTCCTGTACTGACCTGGGAGTGTCAAAAAAGTGTCATAAGACATTTGCTCTTGGGGAAAGGTTAAGCAAGTGCACAGACATGTGCCTGCCTTCCTATGTTGCCATGGGAAGACCAAAGAGTTGTGCTGACCTAGGTTAGGACTGCACTCTAAGATATTGCTTTCCTGGGAAGAATCTGCAATAAGCTGTCATTCTTTATACCATACACCATAATATTTTAAATGAAGTTCACATACAGCTGAGTTGCAAAAGATGCAGAAGGACCAGCACACAATCACGCTATAGAATGGGACTGCACATTCATAATGTACCTGAATACCAGCATGACTACACAAATAGAAGTCAAACTCTGAAGGATGGGTGATTTTTGTGTCCACTGTAGTACCTGCTGGAATGTTTCCACTTTTACCAACCTGTGAAAATATAATAAGGAGCTCAAATGTTTATATTACAAATCCTCCCTAGAGTACATTATAAATATTATTTTATTTTATTTACATTATTTGTAACCCACCTTACTCATTAAGACCCAAGGGCCATACTCCAAAACAGAAACTTAAGAGCTAGTCAAAGCAATAATTGCTCAAGAAGCTGCTCCAGTTCAGATGGAGCAATAATCCAGTTTACTACAATGTTTCTCAATGTTTGTCCTATGCTGTACTACTTTATATGATACCTATTGGAAGTACCATCACAAGCAGAAGGTAATCAGTTACTCTCAGATTGGGAGACCAGACACAACACAACACAAGTTAAGAAGTTCAGGACAGACAGAAGGACTTTTTCAAGTGTGCAAAAAGTGCATGCTGGAGCTCTGCCTGCTGCTTGTATTGCTAGTTTTTTCTGTCAGACAGAAAGAGTCTGGCATCACACAAGTACCACTGGACACTACCCCAAGTACCACCAGTGAGTGGTATGAATACGATTGGTTGAGAGACATTGTGTTACTGTGTTTCTTCCTTACACAGGTCTCTAACTATCTCTAGTCCACCTGTTGTCATATCTCAAGCTTTCTCAAGAAAATATTATACACACCCTTTCATTTTTGTCTGTACAAAAGAGTCTGGTGTGATGTCTTTTCTGCACAACAATGAATGTTATTCCGGGTTGGTAATCCTTTTCTAGCTTAATACATGCTTCTCGGATAGCCAGTAACTCATGATGAAGCACCTAGACCAAGAGAGAAAAGAGAACATTATGAAATGCTGTAAACCTACAAAAAAGGATACAAATTTGAAAAAAAACTGATTGTTGTAGATTTAGAGCCTGTTCAGTATTTTCCCTGCAGTAAAACTGGTAATCATTAGTGCACAAGAACACATGTGCCATCCTACGTTCTTTACTTTGATTAAGATTGTAACAGAAAACCATACAGGTCCAAGCATGCTGACAGGGCTTAATTAATAATGTATTATTCCAGTGCTACTAGCAGCCAAGTAAGCACACAATTAAAAGTCCAGGTTGATGTTCAACACTAAACTAAGGATTAAGGTTCAGAAATCAGGACACAAAAAAGATCTCTACAAAACATTTGAAAATAGACATTTGGGAAGGGAAAGAACATTGACTGCTTCTTTTTCTTCCTTCAATCCACACCTAAGTGATATGCCCAGTTTTGGTGCTGTAGTTAGTGGTTCAAATCCTAACTCAGCCATGAAGCTCACTGGTTGACCTTCACATCCTCTCAGCCTAAGCTTTATCCCAAAGTCATAAGGAGACAAGAAAAAAACCAATTTTATTGAAGACACACCTATGCTTCCTTTCCCAAAACAATGCTAAAGAACACAACATGATGCCAAACAAAAAGAGTGGGGAGAGAACCTGTTGGAATTGCCCTTCAGAAACACCATCTCTGTAGAAAATAATCCGAGTTGGTTTGAATCGGGTGGATTTGTAGAACTGAATCAACAGCTCCCTGACCATGGCAGCTAAGTCTTGGATGATTTCTTGACGATGCTGCTGGACTCTCACAGTGGCACAGTATCGATTAGGATGGGCATCCATACTACCTACAACCTTTTGGAGACAAAATAATAATAAATTTTTAAAGAATCTGGGATGCCAATTGTCTCATGCAGTGTTCATGAAAGTTCAAAACTTTCATTCTGACACAGTGTCTGATATGAATGCAAGGGGGGCACATCTCACACAATATAGGGTACTGATATTTGCCAGTAATGCTGAACAGCCTACATTAGGTCCAATACAAAAAGTCAGTTTGTTCATTCTACAATTGACCTTTATGGAAAATAAAGTCTAATTACTATAGGACGCAATTAAAAAATACTGATAAACCTTTATACATGTAAGAACATTATGTCTTTGTGCAATTGATAAACAATTTACTCACAGCAGCAATGGAAGGTTTTTTGCCATCTCCAGCTGGTGGATGAGTGACATCTGCACCCAGGAAAATTACAGGCTGCTGAAATACTGGCGGTCTAAGATAGAAAAGAAAATATTGAAAATGAATGGAAGTCATCAATTTTACTGAATATATACTGAATATATATAGTGGCTGAATGAATGTGGATGAATATATATTGATGATGATTATCAATATAATGAAACTAACCCAGTCTAACAACAGCAGAAATTGAATGTGGTATATCTCAACATAATACCAACCAAGAAGCTTAAAAAGTTAGATATATTCCCAGGTTTATTGAGTGTGCTGATTCAAAATAATGGCATCAGATTTGCCCTTTCACGTATACTGTAGTTTTGAGGACATGACAAAGAGCCACTGAACCATTGAGATTAAACGGTTCCTAAATGACTCATGAGGAAGGCTACGTCATGAGCTCTTCTTTCCAAGCCCTAGCCAGCCTGGTTCAAATTGTGTTTGTTTGATTTTTGGTGCTGTCCAGAAAGTACTGTGCATCTAAGATTCTAACATGATCCATCAGGGCAGAAAATATTTTCAATTTCTATGCAGTAACAAGATAATTGAAATCTAAAAACAGAAACCAATAGATCTATTTTTTATAATACTGAATAATTTGTCAGTTCAAGTGTTCCTCAGAAAGGGAAAAGAACTGAGGCAACACACTGTAAGAGCATCTCTTCCTCCTGTATGAACTATCTACTTTGATACTACAGCACCACTGAGGACTAACTCATTTGCATAATTAAGAACAACAAACCTACCTTCCTTGTGGCAGCAAAATGTTATTTACTCCTCCCAGCTTGACATTGATCTTCAAGCACAGATTAGAGAGGGTCTGTGGTGTTGTTCGTTGCACATTTTTCATCTGCACACATTGCGTGGCCATGCCCAAGACAGTGTCACCAACACGCTTTACCTCCGCTGTCAATTCAGAAGAGAGAGGTTCAGCTGAATGATCCTATTAAAGCTGTAGTTCTCAAAAGGTGATCAACTAATTTTAATCATCCTATATAAACTTTATGTGCATATTTTATGTATTTACTGTGAAAAGAAGAATGACCTTCTGCCTCTTAAATGTTCCGAAGACAAGTTAAATTTTACATCAATTGCTCTATTAAATTATTAAAACAGTCCTCTGACCACATTTTCATCTACTGTGACTGTATTCTGAAACATGCTTGTTGGCTGCAAACTGCTGCTAAAAGGATCATCTTCATAAAGGTGTACAGCAACATGTGCTTACTTTGAATTCAAAGCTTCCTTTCCAAGCTAGAAGCATACAATTTCAAAAGAAAGTTACTTAGGCTACAATCCAGAGTAACTACGGGACCTTTTACACTGACATAGTTATTTACGAGGGTTTATTCTAAATGCTCACGAGGAAGGTGGAACAAAACTGTAATGTAATCAAGCAGAAATGGAGAAAAACAAAACACAAGTAAATAATATACACTGACCATAAACTGGAGTTTTTCCTGGCAGAATGACTACTACAAGCTGCAAACCAGCATAGGTGTTTTTTAGGTGTCTGAACATTGGCTCCACACTATCAGCTCCTTGAGCATATTTACAGAAACAGGGTTGACCCTGGATGGGCATGCCAGCATCTCTTGATATCTTCCTTAATTGTTCTGTGAAGGATCTTGTAAGAACAAAAAGGAAGACACAGACATAAGGAAACAAAACCAGAACTTTATACTTAGACAAAATCCAACATAGCCTTGATAACCTTACAAACACTGTGGCTGCAATCCTAAAGACACTTTCCTGGGAGTAAAACCAATTGAACACAATGGGGTTTACTTTTGAGTAGACATGGTTAGGATTGTGACTAGAGTCTATATAATTCCAATTCAACAATTCTTCTACCTCAATCTTCACAGCAGGTGCTCCCTTCCGACCATACTTGGCAGTGGACAGTTTCTGTCCACAGCTTAATTCCCACATAGTTATTTTTACACTATAGATTTCTCCTCAAAAAGCAAAACAAAGAACACACCAATATTTTAGTTTTTCCATACACAAATAAGCACAGTTAAGCACACTGTGATCGTACACAGATATTCCTTGTGATCTCATTAGCATCTGCATTTCTAGCAACTTAAAACAGAAGGATTGGATCCCGCTCACAATTCTTTCAATTAAAATAACTACTAATATTTATTTAAAGTGCATGGATTTTAAGCATTTTATATGTGAGAGAATTAGGGCCTTGCCTTAAAACGTTTAAAGCATAAGGGTTGAGTGTCAGTCAATATTTGAGTGTCAGCCACACTGCACTTAAAAGGTTCAACAACTATGAGAAAATATTCACAGGAGCAAAACATTTTTTAAATACAATAAGCAACTTACTTAAGGTGAACTTCAGTACACTGACGCTGTGGGGCAAAGCAAGCAATTGCCCAGACCTTGATTTCAATTCCAGTGTGAAACTGTTTGTTCCTCATATCCCAAACTCCTTGCACTGGCGTAGCAATAGCTTTATTCTATAGAAAAAATGATACGTTTATTACAAAAAGAAAGAACTTAACCAATGATTTAAAAAAATTCAGTGGTAACAGGTCTAAAAGAATGAACATGTGATTTAAGATAATTTACATTTGAGAGAGAGTTTCACTAAGGTATTCATTTCAGGACCTAATTGGAGTAATCATGTTGAAAACCTGACAATAAATTTACAGCTTCTCAACTCAGGCTGCAATCCTAAAGACCCTTTCCTGGGAGTAAGATACATTGAACACAATGGGCCTTACTTTTGAGTAGACATGATTAGGAATGTGCTCTCAGTGTTCTTTTTTCCTGTACCTACAAATCGTGGCTGTGGGTAGTGCAAGTGGTTAAGACTCTGTGCCTGTTAACCAGCAGGCCAGGGTTCGAAACCCGGGTCGGCCCCACAAGACAAGGTGAGCTCCTGTCCTTAGCCCAGCTCTGCGACGCAGCTGGAACCAATCATATTGGCTCTGCCTTTCCATTGGACTATTTCAGTGGCGTGGAGAGGGGGGATTTGCTGCTTGGGTAACAGCCTATCCTCCATAACAATCTAACCCAGGCTTTCGTGCTTTGCATGCAGCATATACAGCGCCAAGAACAATACCATAGTCTTTCAAAACAAATCATTACTGCTCCTAACTGCCTGTATAGTCACGCACAATTTATATGATTAACATTAGAAAATCAATTTCAATGTGGAAAGCTACAAAAGATTGACAGAACGAGTAACATCTCTTGATGATGTACAGGCTTGTGTAACTGAATGTGATCCACAGAACTGGATCACAACATCATCAAAAACTGTGGCAACCTGCAATTATGCCCAAGTATAATTCATTATAACCAATGTAAAAAAAAACCACTCCAGATCCACATGATATCTTTCACATACCCTTCCTCCGTAGAGGATAGAAGGAGGTTGCAGGACCCGACCAGTCACATCAGTCATCTCATCTTTGACCATTATTCCAAATTCACGAACAAAAGGATCAGTATTAAAACTTGCACTTCGCATCTAGAGACAAGATCAACTCTTTAAGATTGCGTTCTGATACCAAACTTCAAAACACTTGCAGAACATCCCTTTGACCCTGGTGGACAAGTCTGAGGTAGACCCGGAAACCATACTGTGCTGAACATAGAATATGGAAAAAATGCAAGTATCCTGCACAAATATACAGGTATGCCCCTTATCTGCAGGGGTTTCGTGTTACAGGCAGCTGAAAAAAGACAGATACAGGTGAATCTGTATCTGAAAAAAGACAGATACAGGTGAATCCATCCCCATAGTCTGCATCCTCTGGAGGCAGAGGAAGCTCTGTTCACCTTGCCTCCAACGGAGCTTCTGAGCCTGGCAGAAGCTGCAGATGATTGTCCCTAGCCTCTGCCAGGCTCAGACTGGGCTTTAGTGCTCAAAACCTATGTCTTCTCCAGGCACTTCCCCTGGGCCTCCAAATGCCTTATACATCATTGAAAAGTCACTTCCAGTTTTCTGTGAAACCAGAAGTCATGTGTTTTAAGCACTGAGCCTGGCAAAGGCATGGACAGATGTCTAAAAAATGGACAGATGTCTAAACAACTCAGAATGGTGGTGAAGGGGAGCTGCCCTCACCTCTAAAGGGGGTGCATATGGGAGACACACCTGAGGGGCCCTGTGAACCTGATCTGCAGATAACTGAATACAAGGATATACCCTATACACTGCACTTTTTATTCATAAAACTTCACTCTTTCAACCCTATTGATTTTCCTTTTTTTCCACCACTTCTAAGAAAATTTCAAAGTTCTTTGATAGAAGCAGCAATAATATGCAATGTCAACAAGAGAAATGCATACAACATTCCAGGAAGTGAATCTGGGTTTCTCTGCATGCAAAACATACAACTCTGACTATGGCTACAATCCAGAGTAACTACAGGACCTTTTACACCGACTGTGCCATTTATGGGAAACGCAGAGAGCTATCCAGAATAAGTGCCTCTTACATCTTCCTGTAGTTACTCTGGATTGTAGGGTATATTGCTGTTTCCCCATCCCAAGAAGAAACTCACCAGTTTGCTAATTTCTTCTTGACGGTCAGGAGCTGATCTAGCAGTTGCTCTTATCATAGTGGAAGTTTGATTGTCTGTCAGCTTCTTTATACATCTCTGTCCTGCTACTATGTTGCACACCTAAAACAATATGACACAGAAATAATATTTAACAAAACGTCTCGAAGACAACACCAGCACACCAGACCCCTGGGCACAGACATCATACTAGCCCACTTCAGAGAACAGAAGGCCAGAGCTTAGTTTCCACATTCCCAACTATATCTCCCCCTAGATAGACCCAAGTAGGATACGGGAAGTGTGACTGGAAACTGGAAACAGGAAGGATACTGCAAAGTGTGACTGTTGCTGTCTGAACTGCTACACAATGCTTGTGTATCCATTAAACAACTATGAGGTCCTGTTGGGTGCAAAATAAATCTACTGTCAGCTCACATGAGCCCACTATACTTATATATTACAGTGAATTTTTTTAAGTCCATTGCAAAATGAACCCATTTCAAAGTGAGGGTCCACTGTATGAGTCTCTCTCTCTCCCTCCCTCCCTTCAATACAAACAAAAGCAACAGGAAATGGCAATAACTCTATGGACTGATAGTTTAGCAAAAAATAAAAAATAAATCACTTGCCTCTAGAGGAAGGTATGTGTGTTTCTGCTCTTGTCCAACTTGTAAACATGGAAGATGAGGGTATCGTAAAACCAATTTGTGCCTGTCCTTAAAATATTGAGCTACAGTGCATTCAACTGTCTGTCCACTCTCCTGTTGAAGTGGGAATCTACATAAATTCAAATCCAGGAAAAATAATGAAATTTAGAACTTTTGGGAACACAATTTAAATATTTTCTGCAATGAAACAAAGGATGTCATTCCTTAGTCCAAGAAATCCTGAAAATTTCTATCCAAACAACCATACCACTAGGAAATACTAAACTGCTTCTGAGAATTGTCAGTTTCCCAGGGAAAAGATGCAACCTGTGCGCCAGGCAGAAAAATAGACACACTTAGCTGTAACTCCACAGATGCTCCATACCACACAAGAGCAGTTTGCTAGCAAACAACCTAGATTTGCTGCTGCTATCTTCAATGCAATCCATGACAGTCAAAGCTAAGAATGTTTTTATTAAACTCTACCCATTCCCTATTTTCTAGCAAGTTCAAGACACCCAATAAGTACCTAGTTGCATATGACCCAAGCTTTTTTCTCATCTATCCCCCTTTGCAGAAATTTCTTTATAAATCTTAGACTTTACATGGCCTTGCTTGCTCCTCTTTTCTTTGATTCACCAGTTCCTATGCTTGGGACATAGGAACACCTTGCCAAGATTCTTTTCACTGAATGCCAATACAGTACTTTGAATTGCATTATATTTATGCCAATACTAATAGTAAACACACCAACTCTAAGTTCCTATTTTTAAAATAACTGTTAGCAAAATCAAAATGCAAGTCTTACGTTTGGTGACTTGCTGGTCGTCTGGTAACATTGCACACTCTGTATTTTCTCTTCATTTGCCCGCAATGTGTGATCTCCACCTTCAGACCTAATAAATTAAAAATGTTAACTGACAGTATTCTTATCATCTCATTTAGCATAGATTCTGGCAATTCAATAGCTGCAATATTCCTCTATAAATATTAGTAGTCAATTACAATTTAGTTTTTAGTGTAAGTGCTGTTACATATTTATTCTAAAATAATTGCATATCACTGAGATTGTTCAATGTATTTAAGAAAACACCACTGATTAAATATAATACTCCTTTTTATATAGCTACAATTCCAAGAGATCAGTAGAATGAAGGTTGCAACCCTATAAACAATTTCTTGTGAATAAGTCCCATTGAACACAATGGGACTTACTTCCCTGTAGACATGTATAGGATTGCATTGCAAATGTGTTTTGCCCAGTTTCTATTTCTCCTCATTTAATGCTCAAGATACTCAAGTTACATGTTTATATTCACACTGGGTCCTATCATGAGATGACAAACATCAGTACCACAACATAAAAGCCAGAATGATGATAGGAGGCCTCAGACCTAAAGGCCAAAAGGAGGGTCACACATAGCAGTCATGCCCCACCCATCCTCATTAGGCTGTCTTGAAGAAAGCCTCTCCTGATCTTCAGAAACTTCTTTGTTTTCTGTGGTGTGCAGTGTGCCAAGAATTATGGGGCTATGATGCCAAGACGAAGCAATTTTCCAACTTGACAGTAGCCCTTACAGCTGGAAAAGAAGGCTCAGAAGTAAGCTCACAGAACTAGGCAGAAGCTCTAGTGAGCACAAGGAGCAAAGAAAAGGAGAGCCAGAGCTGCTTTCCAAGACTGTGAGATCCTCCATGAAGGACTGGCCATCAAACCCATGTTGGCACAACAGTTTGGAGGACATAAGGGGGGAAGGGGAGGGATTACTGATTCTGATTACTGGCTTGACATGGTAAACCTTGGTTGTGACTGAAATGTGCCAAGTTTAACAAGTGTAGCACGTCCAATGCACTAAGGCAGCAATCCTGAACACACTTTCCTGGGAGTAAGACCCATTGAACAACCTCAATGGCTTCTTCCTAATCCTAAATAGGTTCTGTTGCTGCTTACCAACAGTATAAAAAAGAACCTACAACAAGCTCTTGAGGCCAGCAGCTTCCCTAGCATGGACTCCTGGACTGATTTTGGCCATAAAGTCAGTGAAGACACCAACTTTTTTCCTGCTAACAGCTATTTACCAGTACTGCAAGACAGAAAGATTTTGTTCACTGGGTCAAATACTCTGTACAAGCAAGGTGCCACTGCTCATTATTTATTTTCTCCAGGCACTGATAAGATTGTTGTGAGGCAAGCACAAGATTAGAATCCATAGAATCCATTGAAAAAAAGAACTTGGCAAGAACTGAGCTAAACTGAAGAACTTTCATGGACTTTGAAAATTTCAGGATATTTTATCTCTATTAAAACTGAATTTTCAAAAGATTCTTTTTAATGACAATATCATTATCCTACTAATAACTTTAATGAACATTTTAACAAGATTTAATTACTAATCACTCCTAAACATATCCATGTCCTTCACTCTGATGAAGGCTCTACTAACTGAACATATGCAACTGCCTGATTAAAAAGCAAACCCACTATAAAACAAGTCAAAACTTCCAAAAAGTATTCTACACAGCAAAGTCTTATCTCCCAATTTCTGTGAAAAATTTTACCTTTAATTTCTTTGGTAAACTTAACCCTTTGGGAATCTGTCAGAGGTTTCTGTTGTTCTTCAATGCTTTTAAAATCCAAAACTTCACAAACGAACTCAATTACTGGTTGTGCCTTATAAAATGCTGTTGCAGATACTAAAAATAAAAAAAAATGGTGATCAATCTCAGTGAAAGATTCTCCTCAAATCTCAGCGGTAAAATCAAATCAAAATGGTACAAGGCAGAGTTGGCCAAGTATCGGAAAGCATACCATCTATGTTGAGCATCATTTTCCACAATGAAGGCCTAACTGACTGATGGAATCCAAACCAAACTTCTCTGCCACCACCCAAAGGATTTGAGCAACCTTCTGATGCAGTGAAAAAAGACCGGCCCACAGGAGTATACCTATAACAAAAACCAAACAAATGAGTCAGATCTTAATTTTAAAATAAACAAAAAAAATTCAGAGAAGCCTCTTATGGAACTTTATCAGAAACCATTGGGAAAAGATTGGTGAGACTTTTGGCATGGTTCAGGGGATCTCATCAGAATCCCTGCCACTAACTTTGGCTCCAGGGATGAGCTCCTCGGACTCCGCGGTGCTGCAAGCTGCGGTGCCAACGCAGTCTCCCGCCCTCTACTGAGGGACCCGGAGGGGAGGCTTGCAAAGCCAGTCCCCATGGGGGGGGTGAGACCCACGGGGGGGGGGGGAGGCTGAGAGGTCCCAACAAGTGTCCTGGTCCACCAGAGATAAGGCTGAAGGACAGGGCAAAGGAGAAGGGAGGGCAGACAGAAGGGAGGGAGGGAGGCCCAGGCTGAGGACAAAAGCTGAGAAGAAAGGAAGGAGAAGCTGTGCTCTAGGGAGGAAAGAGATACGTGGCCCTTCTCTGAAGGAGACAGAGCCGGACTGGGGAGCAATGCCCCGCACAGGAAGGAGACGAGTCTATGTCCGGCCTTGTCTCGAAGTGGGTGGGGCATAGCCCAGTCATTTCCTGAATGTACCTGTCCTCACTCCAGAGAAGACACAAGGTTTTCAATGGAACCCAACACTGCAAGCACTGAATACCCAAAGCCTGCAGCTCTCATTACAACCTGTTCACTTAGCCTTTAATTTAATTTCAATAGATGAGCTGCTTCAGGCTTATGCAATAATTCACATACAGAGCTGCCTGCTTCCTTTAACTGAATGGAGAAGCACACACACCTACATACATTACACACTTTGGCACTGGAGCTCTAACTCCATTATTATGCAATAGAAATGCAACATCTGAGGATAGCGCCTCTCAAAAGTCCAGAATATCCAATAATTTAGTACCAACTCTTAATTAGCTAAAGTTATTTTTAATGTATTTTTAAATACTATAAATAGTTTATTTAATAATTTATTTACAAAACTAAGAATTGACACTAGGTGGCACTGTGTGCAATTCCCAGAGCATAAATCTCCCAAAATAAAACACCTCATCTACACATGTTCAAAACAGAAGTAATCATAGTGGTAGATGAATCAAAGCAGGGGTAACATCAAAGTAACATCAAAGCAGCTCCAACACTTAAAGGGCTACAGAGAATATTTTCCTTACCTCATGGAAGGCAGATGCCTCATTACTACATCCAGTGCCTGAATGGTTTCAAAAGGAACACTTGGAAGACGACCAGAAAGAGCATCATGTAAAGCCTGCAGACTCACACATGACATCCACTTTATTGCCACCTTAAATATTCTGTCCTTCCCTTCTCCCGGCAATGTGACCTCCAATTCCACCTGCAACATTAGGAAACCACAACAAGATGATTCTTTCCATTTAAAGATGCATGCTGGAAGCATAGATAAAAGAAAGTTAATAAAACTGAATAAAAGTGGCCACAGAATTGATCTTAAGATTTTATATCATGGCCACAGAATTGTTCACGTAACTGACTTTTCGCCAACTTTTCAAAGAAACATAGTATATTTGTGCACTTCAGCTATCAGGTAAGTTGTACTATGATAAATTGCCTTCACATAAAACATATCACCAGGTATGCTATTCCATAAATACATTGAGGTTGCAATTCAATACACACCTTCCTAGGAGAAAAGCCTACAAAACACAATACAGAGAAATGCCTAGGATTGTGCTAACTGTACTAAGTTATTGACATTTGAGTTAAGGACAGCCATGTTAGCACTTTTGAGGGATGAGCTCCTGTCCTTAGCTCAGCTCCTGCCAGCCTACCAGTTCAAAACATGTAAATGCAAGCATGTAAATGCAAGTAGATAAATAGGGACCATCTTGGTGGAAAAGGTAACAGCGTTCTGTAGCGGTTTGGGGTATAGTCATGCCAGCCCCATGACCACAGAAGTGTCTTTGGATAATGCTGGCTCTAAAGGCTTGTAAATGGGGATGAGCACCGCACCCTATAGTCAGAAATGACTGGCAGTTAACCTACCGAGTGGGGACCTTTACCTGGTGTTTTTATACAGGCACAAAAGCAATTACAATTTCCGTATGATTTTGGGACAAACCTTTGGAATTAGGTAGGAAGCAATCGCAAGAGCATTATTTTGGAATTATGACATCCCAATACTAGTTGTCAGGCAAGATTATTAGAAAAACAAATGGAGAATTTTCAGTGGTTCAGTTCACATGATGTCAATCTTGGTACAAGGAGTCACTGACAGTGCAACAGTAATTCCTGGTTAGACCAGCACAGGATCTGTGCAGGCCTGGAGGTGTCACAAAAATGCAGACATGTGTGGCCTCCCCACACCACTATGGGAACAGGATGCTGGGTGAGTTGTGCTGGCCTAAAATAGGTTAGGATTGTGCCTGATATATTTAATACTTAAAGTGTGCTGCCTTACAAATTTTTACAATCCACATCTTGCAATAGGAACGATACAACATCACAAGAAAGCAGTTCTGGTCAAATATGAAAGCATTCAAAAAAGTATATCTATACAGTATAGAAGAATATTTATTTACTTTAATATTTTTAGGCTGTCTTTTGGATAAAAATACACAGCACAATAAAAACTAACTGGCATGACATAATTTTCTCTGTTTTAATACTTACTTTCTCTCGCCCTATTGGAAGTGGCATAGCTGTATACAGGTTTTTTCTTCCATCAAATACTGGCTTACGATCTCCAAATATTTGCGCTTTAAAGTGCTGGACCATGTGTTCAACTATTTCTCTGAAAAAAGAATTTAAAAAATATCCTTGGGTTCAAACAAAGCAGTACATACATACACATACTGCTAACTTGCGATGTATGTATTTTGATATGCCAATAAAGGTTTTATGTATGTTTATGTGTAACAAAGCAGTAAGGTTTATGAATAAGTAGAAGCAAACAAAACATAGAGCATCTTTTAACTGTCAACATAAACCTTGTTATCAACACTTTCAATCCTAACAGTACAAGTATACAACACTCCAGCATGTTCAGAATAGTCCACATACATTTTCACAGCGATCATAACACTATAATCCTTATTTTGGAAACAGGGAATAGAAGAGGCTACGGCTGCAATTCTAAACACACTTTCCTGGGAGTAAGCCCCATTGAATATAATGGGACTTACTTCTGAGTACACAGGCATTGGATTGCACCCCTAAGAGGATTATTACAAACTAAATTAGGGGTTCTCATGTCAGTCTCTTCTTTACAAATTCTGACAGGTTATAATTTTAAAATAATGGGCAGCTCAATACTTGGACATTCCCCCAAGAGCATCACTTCTGTCCTTCTGTCTCTTCCTTCATTAGATAGATGCTGCATCCCAAGGTCCTACTTCTCTCAGCCAAGTGCATGAAAGCAAGCTCCATGTGGGGCCACTGAGGTAGACTGGCACCTGCAGGGAGGTTCTGTTCGAGAAAGGAGCTTCTCCTTTGTCTGGAAAAGGAGTTACAAGAGCAAACAGAAGTATAGAAGTTCCTGGTTTACTACAAGAATGACACAACTCCAACAAACCAATGAGAGAGTTCAATACCAACGTTACTGGAAGTAGATGCATGCAATTAAAGTAATGTGTACTAAACTGTGAAGCAGGTGATGTACCTGTTAACTCTCCTAGGGCACTTTTCTGGTTTTATATCCAATTCATAATGGAAGATGTCAATTTTAGGAATGTCCATTTCAAAAAAGTTGGCTTGTAGTTTGATTGTTCTCCCTGAAGTGCCAAAGTCAGGCCGTGGTGGAGGTTTAAACGCATATGCTTGCACTGGAGGTGGCAGCAGTGGAGGTGTTGTAAGTACTAGAAAAGACAAAAGAATGCAAGTTCAACAGATATAATTAACTGTAGTACGAGTCAGTTTTGTGTTAAAAGAGAAAATTGGTGCCTGAGAATCTAAAACTATGCAGACGTCATCTCTGATCATTGAATCTGAGCTTTTTGCTGCTTCAAGAAAGTTACAAGCTTCCAGTCCCTAACAAGGCCACCACAAACCCAGAGGTAAGTTTAAGTTTGCCTTCTCCTGGTGACGCTAAGAACACAGTGGGAAACTGAAAACTGAACCACATGTTAACATGTGGTTGTTATACATGTTATACACGTTAACTCAGAGGTAAGTGAGTATGGCTGCAATCCTAAGGACACTTTGCTGGGCATAAGACCAATTGAAAACAATGGGGCATACTTTCGAGTAGACATGGTTAGGATTATGCTCTATGTCTCATTCTACTGCAAAAGGAAGAATGCTAAATCACCCAATTGTCCCAATCCGGGGAACATGGAGTGCAATAAAGGCTACAGAAGGCATACTCCCACCCCAGAAAGTTGCATAAAAAACAGAGGCTTGAGCAACTGGTACAGTAAAACTTATTTTAGTCTCATGAAACTAGGTTGATATTAACAATGTTTTTTTTTGTTTTTTGTTAGGAGTCCAAGTGCATTATGTTAGGTGCTTTCAAGACTAGCTTCAAATTTACATTTGTGTACAATGTACATGGGGATGGAGCAATATAAATGGTAAATAACCAATCCTGCTAGAATTTGTCAAAAGCATGCCCTATGCTGAAGACAGGAGACTGTAAGAGAGATGAATAATAATGCCCCCCAATGCTGGGGAATTCCTGGAAATTTTAATCTCTATATACAATAGAATTACCCAAAGGCAACTCTACAAACTTCTGAATCAATCAACAGTATGTGTATACCACTTTTCAATAAAAAATTCTCAAAGCAGTTTACAGAGAAAATGAAATAACGGATGGCAAAAACAATAAAAAATGAACAGTCCCATATGATCATGTTTTCCAAACTCAACCCAGTACATTTTAATGCATTTTTAAAAAAAAAAAAAAAAGCTGTCTGTTTTATCAAGCTTATAGAAAACCTTGGTACTTGCCAATATATTGGGACAACTCCTTATCTTGAACGAACATATTCTTTCCTATCAGCTACAAACAGAAGCTAACTAAGGAGCTGAAGCAACATTATATTCTTCAGAATAATTCTGAAAATTGAAACCCGAAAACTTATTTTCAGGTTCTTCATATCCAACATGTTCTGTGGAAAACCAAATATTTTTGTTCATTGTGTCATTATTTTTAAAGTACCCATTTTGTTTTATAAATATTTATGTAACTACATCAGCCAGTAATTTGCAACCATTAAAGTTCCATGTACTGTACTTGGAAATCATCTTTCAAGTGTTTTGCTTTAGTAGTTTCAACTCCTCCAAATCTACATTTAATTATAAATAAATCAGTGTCTTCTTATTGCCACTAGTTGTCTGAAATAATGACCAACTATGCAAGATGGAAACAAAAACAACAGTTTCAACAGCAAATAAAGTGAACAGAATTAAATTATGACACTTGAAGATTATGAATTCTTGTGGAACACAGACAGGTGGAGGAAAAAAAAACCACAGTGTGCAGGTAACAGCAACATCATCTCGTGTCTTCCATCATCCCATCTCATACCCCTCACATCTAACCAGTTCTCTGCTGCCAAAATAATTCACCACGTCGCTGATTGTGTCATCTCCTTTGGTTGTTTCCTGTTCTCTCCCAGATTCAGCACATGTTCCTCATTTTCCTACAACCATGGCTATCCTTATATCGATTACTAGACTTTTACTAGACTGTGAGCCCCTATTACTATACTATTACTAGAGGGCAAATCCCTTGAGGCTGGGATATGCCTTAAAAGCACCGTCCTTCTTATGCTTGCACATCTGAACTAAAACACTGTCACTGTCTAAACTAAAAGAAAAGAGGATCAAAGTGAAGAGGACTACAGGTTTAAATTAGCAATAACATATGTTAAATGCACATAACTTTGATCCTTTTAGGTTTTCCACACAGGTGAAGCCCTTAAATAAAGCTGATTCAGACACTTATTTGAAAAACAAGTTTAAATTATAGACTAATTACTGATGCGCTAGACATAGATCAGTTTTCTCATGAGGTTCAAAGATCTGTATGCCTCCAAATGGTATTTTGCTTACAGTCTTATAAACTGTATTCATGAGAATAATGGAGTCAGTGAACTTGCAGTGATGGGAGAGGTTCCCATAATTCAGTGGAGGAAAAAAGTGGTTCATCTAATTTTCCTTGAGAATTAAAAAAATCACAAAAGGGAATACTGTGATTGTGGGGGGCTGGGGAGCAAATAAACATTGTTACTAAAACATGTACAAGTTTCTTTTCTCAAATTAAAATTCCCTTTTATTTTAGGAGGAAGAGGATAAACAGCAACAACACTCCTAAGCCCAATAATTGTTTTCTATCCCTCTGTTCAGTTTGGAAGGCAGAAGAAACCATAAATCCCTTTTACTTCAGAAAACGACACTACTGAGCATGGTCAGAACCATCATTTCCAATCAAGGAAAGATCATTTCTGTCTCTAGTATGCTTACCCCACTTCCTTTTACTTCCCTCTCCTCATTATCTATATCACTGGAATCTTTTTTTTTAAATAAATATTTTGAAGTTTTTCATATACACACTGGATATACCAAGGAATACAAACGACACTTTTCAAGTATCTTGTTGCAGCTGGAACATCTTTGTTCACCTTTGGCTGCAGTCCTGTATACATTTACATAGTCCCATGGAAGACAATGGGGTTTGCTTCTGTGTAGACCTCCAGAAGCTTGCACTATGATTGACATATTATCCAAATTTCCAAAACCCTTCCCAGATTGCCATGGTGTTCTTTGCCAAGCGCTATCCAATGGCTAAATCTACACATTTAATAAATCTTTAACAAGTTTCTTAGTTAAAAAATAGTAACCTCTGAAAAATAACCACATAAATTAAAGAATCATAAGTTGATGGATCAGTAATATTTTTGTCTGGCTTCTCAAAGTAAAATTTGTTAATAATTACTAGAGCAGTGTTTCTCAAAGTGGGGGTTGGGACCCCTTTGGGGGTCCCCTAAAGACCTCTGGTGCAGGGGGCCAGGTCTGGCTTGCCAGATCTCCGGCTGTAGCTGGGCATGCACTGAGGCTGACTGACAGCCTCGGGGCCCAATCCCATGCATGCCTACTCTGAAATAAATCCCATTATAGTCAGGGGCCTTTACTCCCATGTAAATGTGGATAGGATTGCAGCATCAGGGCCCAATCCTATGCATGCCTACTCTGAAATAAATCCCATTGTGTTCAATGTGTACACAGAACACACATTTCATTTGCAATAATGAAAATACATCCTGCATATAGGGTATTTACATTACGATTCATAACGGTAGCAAAATTACAGTTATAAAGTAGCAACGAAAATAATACCCCTGCTTACTGGGCAAGAGACACTCTTTCAAGTGGGTGTTCCTCTTTTATTTAGCAGGGGGAGAGTAACTGGCCCTGCACACCCCAGCAATGTCTGTTCTAGTGGCTTCTGCTGGTGTTCTTTTTGCACTTTAGATTGTGAGCCCTTTTGGGACAGGGACCCATTAGCTATTAATTAGCTATTAATTTTTTCATTTTTTGTAAACCGCTTTGTGAACTTTTCAGTTGAAAAGCGGTATATAAATACTATAGATAGAAATAATTTTATAGTTGGGGGTCCCCACAACATGAGCAACTTATAAATGGCACTTGGCTTAGGTGCCTTTGGAACTCCCTCCCCTTAGAATTGAGAAAAGCTCCCTCAATACAGAGCTTCAGGCAGAGCCTTAAAACCTTTTATTTTAAAAAAGCTTTTTAATAGGGCAGAGGTTGGGGGGGCTGTTGTTTTATTGTTTTTAGTATATGTGTTTTTAATTGTTTTTATTGAATTGTTCTATTTATGTTTTTAAATATATTTTATGTTAGCCGCCTTGAGTCAGGCTAATGGCCCAAGAAAGGCGGGATATAAATTTTTAAAATAAAAATAAAAACAAACAAACAAATAAGGGATTGAACATATTTAAGGAAGAAACATCCATTACAGGTTGCAAGTTGGGGTGGGTATGTACAACCTCCTGAGTTTAGAAGTATGTTTACGTTATCTGTGAGTGCCAAATGCAAGGGAATGGCAATAGGATGCAGATATCTTGTAATGTGTGGCTTCTCAGGGGTCACTCTAACATACAGGAAGCTGGACCTTTGGCCTGACCTTGTATCTGGACACTCCAGATACAGGAAGCTGGTTCTGCTTCTAGTCTTTCTGAGACCCAAGTACTTGAACAGGAAAATGCAACAAAGATAGGCATCAAACGTTATGCCTGAATAAGGGCATCTGGTCAAGTAACAACTACTATACACAGAACTAAGCTTATACTATGAGGCAGCCTGTTTTAGTGACAACAGACACTACTACTATACATTCTCTGGCAATTTTCTGAGCAGCAGTACCAGTAATGCAGATTAAGCCGAACAAGAAAAATTACTGTATTTACTCTAATCTAATGCTCACCCTTTTTAGCTGAATTTAGTCTCCAGAATCAAGGTGCGCATTAGATTCGATGGTTAGATTAATGTCATTGTGGTATTTTGATTTGATTATAAGTATAGGGTGCACATTAGATTTGATGGCACATTAGATTGAAGTAAAAGCCTCTGTTCATAAAATAACTGTTATCATAGGGCTGTGACCATTTTAAATGCATGTAAATGACAGCAAGTCTGGCAGATCACTCCTTTTCAATTTCAAGAAAGAGCTACCAGAAGTGACAAGGCACAAACTGTCCAGTATTGTCTGACAGGGAGGAGCTCTCCAAGGTCTCAAGAAAAGGTCCGTCTTAGCAGGCACATATTCTACTGCTGAGTTGTGGGCATTCCATTAAACATACAAATTATCATTGGCTTTTGTTTCACTAGATTTATTGATATTTTTCTGAGTTCCCTTGGGGGAGAACAATGTAGCACATGAGGTGTGCTATAATATGCAACTGGAGATATTAAATAATGCTTCAGATTTATTCAGTTCCAAACCTTCTCGTGTGATGTCTAAAAAAATGAAGGCTACACAAAAGTATACACTAACTTTCCCAAATGAGCTCCCCTTCACTAAACAACATTGCTCAGAACCAACCGTATGCCACTGGAAGCACAAATTCTTTAACAAATGAGTACAGATGAACAAATGTTTTCAAATGGTACAATCAAACCTCAACAATGGTACTCAGTCTGGTGGATCACAACCCACGAGCCTGAGAACCCTGCCTTTCTTCAGTTTTAAGAAGCAGAAACAGAGGGAAAGCAGCAATGCAACCCCCAGGAAGGGGGTCATTTTAAAACTCTACTTACATGCTGCCGGGATCTCAGTTATGGGGAGCATCTGCAGGGTTACTTATGGCTTTCAGAATATTAAAAAAGTTGTGAGTTTTTTTTAGTGATAGCAAGCCAGAAGGGGGTTGCAATTTTTTTAACATTCTACAAGCCATGGGGATACCACAGAACCACAGCAGCATATTAAGTAAAGCTAAACACCAGCCTGTGATACAAACCTGGGGGTGATGATGTTGCTTTCCAACCCTCCTCTACACTTACTAATTCCTGGAAAGTTTGATAATGGCCATCAAGGAAAACAAAAAGTAGGCAGTGTGAAATGCCGAAAAAGAATTCATACATTATTATGTTTCATCAATTCATTTACTGCTAAATTCAATTAAAATTTAGTTCCAACATCTTGCAGGGGTCTGTAAAGGAGACCACATGAGAAATATAGGGAGGCTGCCGGGGAGGCTGAGGGGGAAGGAGCACTGGCTGACCCTTCCACCAACATCACCATGGCGAGGTTGCTGGAGGGAGCAGCAGAGCGACTGCTGCCTTCCCCCTCAGCCCCCCTGATAGTTATGCTACCAGGGAGGCTGAGGAATAACAGCAGCACCTGCTGCTAGGTTGCAGGACCAAGAATCAGTCGCCCCCTAGAGAGGCAGAGAAGCACCACTTTTCCACCTTTCTGGGAGCTGAAATGCCGGGTTGCCTCAGCGTACACATGTGCTGAGGCTGCCCGGCATTTTGACCCAGGTTGCCAATGCCTTGCTCATTATTCAAGGCAATGCTCACAATTCAAGCAAAGATTTCTGGGAAATGTTTATCTTAAGGGTTGCTCGCAATTTGAGTCACTCGTCTTTCAAGATACCACTGAACACCCTTAAAATAAACCATTCAAGAGTTGGGAGTAGAAAGTAGATACTGCCACAGCGTGTTTAATTGCTACTTTTGTACAAGTCAGAAGACCTTTTTAGAAATCTAAAAAAAGGTGGTAGGGATTAATCTCATGTTTCCTTATTATGAGGGACATGAAAAGAAAGGAAGCCCAACTAACATTTCCCATTCATTGTTTTAAATCAGAAGAATATTTACTGTAGTGCTGAAGATAAACTGAATAAAATTATTATCACTAAAGCAATCAAGCAAAAAGAGGGGCATTGCTGCCGGAGAAATATTTGTTTTGCTTGTATTTCTCATTTTTAAAACAATATTAAAATAATCATAAAAATGGCAACTGCACTTTAAAGAGGAGGATAAACCTTCCCTCCATCCCCCCGTCCTCACAGAGAAACCAACTGCACTGGGGTGGAGGGAAGCAAAGAATATCTTCCCAAAAATTTTTATGGTGATTATGATTTTATTATTGCATTAATATACTTGTATCTTTCACTTATGTGAGCCACCTCCGGAGCCTTTGTCCTGCCTCTGAGCCTCTGAAATCTCCAGAACAAAACAAACGTGAGAATTCCCATTACTGATTTTGTAGGTACAGCAGAGAAGTGCTGAGCCACTGCAGAATATTAAGGATTAAAATAAAATTTTTAGACATTCATAAAATACACAGCATGGAAATCAGACCATAAAAAACAAGAAACTGCAGGACTAAAGCCCTGGCATGACATGGGAGCTCTTCATCAACCCAATCAGTAGGCAGTGCAATTCAATAATTTCATAAACAATGTGGGGGACACTGGGACAGCAGTCCACAGAACTTCCATGGAAGTGTTTCTCAAGGTTTGTCTTCTGCTATACCACTTCACATGGTTCACCTATTTTGAAAGTACCACCTAAGTAACTGGTGATAACATCACCAGTTACTTCTGGCTTCGAAGTCCAGCTACAATATGAAAAACCAATAAGAGGCTCAGGGTGAATGGGAGATGTTTTCTGAGCACACAAAAGCAGGCTCTGGAGCTCTGCCTGCCAAGCTGAGACTTTTACTGCTGTTGTTGGGTTGTGTCTCTGGACTTGCTGCCAAGTGGCAGATGTCCAGGGGTCCTGTGAGTACCACCAGATACCAGCTCAAGTACCCACAAAACAGCTGGCCACAACGCCTGTACTCTTGCTGTGGGCAGCTGTTTCTACTAAAAGAAATGATTGACACAGAAAGAATGATTATAATTACTGGTTTCCATGGCCTGTTTTGATCCTGCTCAGAATGGGCGCATGGCAACTTACTCCCAATGAGAGGAACGTCAAAGTGCAGTAGCTACACAAGTAGGGACATGTGGTGTGTGGGGAGGTACATGAGGCAGAGCCTCTCCATTGGAGTCCTTTGAAAAGCACTGCCCCCATGTGAGGCACACACAGCCCAATGCTAAGTGTGTCGACTCAAAAGTAAATCACCTAATAGTCAATGGAGAAAGGCACCCAGGACTCCTGCCCTGATGGGACCCTACCCTGGACACATGTAGCAAGTTCAGACTGATTCAGAAATAGCAGTCTTTGCCCAAAACTTGACAAAGGTGGCTGGATCATGCCCAGCACCTGCTATCCATGGCCACAGCCAGGTCCAGAAACTGCAAACGTTCTTCCATGGCTGACCCCGATGCTGCAAATCCATTCCCAGTCCTAGTGGGACTGAGATTAACAGCACCTCCATCTTGTCTTGATTCAGTTTCCCTCATGGTGCAGAATCCCCCTCCCAAACACTAGCAGCCCCTACACACAAAAAAATTTGTTTTTTGCTGCATGTGTAGAAATCAGGATGCATTTGGTAAATTTTGCTTGGGCACTTTATAGATGGGGCACTTTTTGAAGGATTCTGGTGTGGAGGCTGTGCCTCACGTGCATCGCCTCACATGGTGGAGGTGCTTTTCAAAGGACTCCGGTAGGGAGGCTCTGACTTTTTCTGCATCGATGGCAAGTGACCCATACACCTTCTGATTACCTGCAAACTATACATCACACCACTGTAGAGACATAAAGTGAACATCCTTTATGCTCTTCCTTAAGTGGAATTGAGTGATGCTACTTGGTCCTTGAAAGGCTGTTAGAGCTCAAACCACACTATACAATGGAGTGGCCTGTGCAAGAGAGTGCTGGAACATGATGCACACACGACTTGCCCACACCTCAGAATATACCTGGAATCCAGGAGTGCTATTAGCAGTACACAGTTCCAGAGAAATAGCTGTGACAACCTCAAGTGATGGGCTGGGTTTGTTTTTACCAGGGATGTAGTGGGTAGGGAAGCTCTGCCTCCCCTGCCTCCCCACATGCAGCAGTGCAAAGGGGTCTGGTTGGGAGGCTCTGCCTCACATACATATCCTCATGTGATGGTGCTTCCTGAAGGGCAGCTCTTCGTCAGGTGTGTACCCTCATGTGGCACTGCTTTTCTACAGACTCCGGTGGGGAGGCTCAGCCTCACCTGGCTCCCCACATTCAGTGGTGCAAAGGGCTCCTGTGGGGAGGCTCTGCCTCATCTCCCCCCACATAGTTAGTGCTTTTCTATGGACTCTGGTAGGGAGGCTCTGCCTCACCTGCCCCCCAGAGTGATGCTTTTCAAGGGACTCCAGAGGAGAGGCTCTGCCTCACCTGCCTCCCCAGAGTGATGCTTTTCAAGGGACTCCAGAGGGGAGCCTCTGCCTCACCTGCCTCCCCAGAGTGATGCTTTTCAAGGGACTCCAGAGGGGAGCCTCTGCCTCACCTGCCTCCCCAGAGTGATGCTTTTCAAGGGACTCCAGAGGGGAGCCTCTGCCTCACCTGCCTCCCCAGAGTGATGCTTTTCAAGGGACTCCAGAGGGGAGCCTCTGCCTCACCTGCCTCCCCAGAGTGATGCTTTTCAAGGGACTCCAGAGGAGAGGCTCTGCCTCACCTGCCTCCCCAGAGTGATGCTTTTCAAGGGACTCCAAAGGAGAGGCTCTGCTTCACCTGCCTCCCCAGAGTGATGCTTTTCAAGGGACTCCAGAGGAGAGGCTCTGCCTCACCTGCCTCCCCAGAGTGATGCTTTTCAAGGGACTCCAGAGGAGAGGCTCTGCCTCACCTGCCTCCCCAGAGTGATGCTTTTCAAGGGACTCCAGAGGAGAGGCTCTGCTTCACCTGCCTCCCCCAAATGAGGCAGTGTTTCCTTCTGGACTCTGATGGGGCGGCTCAGCTTCACCTTCCCCCATGAGGCAGTGCTTTCCTATGGTGAGGAGGCTGTGCCTCCCCTGCCTCCCCATCCCTATGCAGAGGAGGGTGCAGAGCCTGGGGGTGGAAGGTGCAGGCCGGGGCCGTGCAGCCCCACACAAAGGCCGAGCAGCGAGGGAGCCCCTCCAGGCAGAGCCTCCCCCACCCCATGAGGCGGAGCGGCCTCCTCAGGCGCCCCCGCGGGCCTCACAGCGAGGGCCTCAGAGGGGGAAGGGGAGGCGCGGGGAGCCGTTGGTGCCCCTCCCCCACCCACGAGGCGACCGTTGGCCCCCTCCCCCACAGGCACTCACCGGGGGGCCCCGAGGGGGAGGCGGCGGAGGGGGGGGCCGCAGCCCCCGCCGCGTACATGGCTGCGGGTGCGCGGGCGGCGTGGCGCCTCCTCTTCTCTCCTCTCGAGGCGGCCGAGGCGGAGGCTGGCGCTGGGCGGGCGGGCAGCGCTGAGGCGAAGGAGGGAGCGAGAGCGGGGCAGGCGCCTCCCTTCCTTCCTTCCCCGCCTCCAGGCACAGCCGGGGAGGAGCTCCAGGCCCTCCTCGCTCGCTCTCCCCCCGCCCCACACGCTCCGTGGGGCTCACTTAGGAGTAGGCCTCGCCCTCGCCCCACAAGGAGGCCTGGGTGGCGTAGCTAGAGGGGGCGCAGCACTCAGTCGGGGGAGTCTCCCCTCAGAGCCTGTCAGTGGCGTAGCTGGAGGGGGTGGAGGACTCAGTCTTGAGGGGACCCCCCTTCAGAGCCATAGCTAGGGGGGCACAGCACTCAGGGAGGGCCCTACCTAGTGGCATAGCTATTGGGGGGTGAAGGACTCACTTTTGGGGGGAGTCCCCCCTTCAGATCCATTCAGTGGCATAGCTAGAGGGGGTGGAGGACTCAGTCTTGAGGGGACCCCTCTTCAGAGCCATAGCTAGGGGGGCACAGCACTCAGGGAGAGCCCTACCAAGTGGCATAGCTATTGTGGGGTGAAGGACTCACTTTTGGGGGGAGTCCCCCCTTCAGATCCATTCAGTGGCATAGCTAGAGGGGGTGGAGGACTCAGTCTTGAGGGGACCCCCCTTCAGAGCCATAGCTAGGGGGGCACAGCACTTAGGGAGGGCCCTACCTAGTGGCATAGCTATTGTGGGGTGAAGGACTCGCTTTTGGGGGAGTCCCCCCTTCAGATCCATTCAGTGGCATAGCTAGAGGGGGTGGAGGAGTCTTCCCTCAGGTCTGGAGGGAGCCTCACCCCCAGATTGTCTCTCCACTCCCCCTCTAGCTATGCCACTGGACCTCCCACACAGAGTTCAGAGAGGCCTGCTTCCATAGGATCACACCCAGGCAACCCAGTCTTACTCAGAAGTAAAGCCCCCATCCTGAGTTGTAACACACCAGGCACCATGGGGGAAGAGGCATTCATCCCATGTCCTTCCGTCCCCCCCAAAGGTGGAGGCCCCACAATGGGATTACTCAAGTATGCACCACCTATTTTGCCAGTACAGAGGTCTCATGAGGCTTGATCCAGCTGAGCAAAGTTCTGCCACTCCCAACACCTCTGCCACCCATAACTGGCCCTTGTTTCAAGTGGCGCATGGCACTGGCGTAGATCAGTGTGGCGTAGAGTTTGGTGTAGAGCCAGCATTAGTGCTGAATAGTCACTGAAGATGCAATTAGGCCAGAAAAAAGTCCCAGCATAACTCCTGCACTGACCTGGAGGTGTCACAAAAGTGCTTTAAGGCACTTTCTGTGCCACTCCTGGGAGGGTTAAGCCATGTGCTTGTCTCCATCATCATGGGAATAAGACACTGTGCCTGTTGACCAGCAGGCCAGGGTTCGATACCTGGGTCGGTCCCTTAAGACAGGGTGAGCTCCTGTCCTTAGCCCAGCTCTGCAACGCAGCTGGAACCAATCATATCGGCTCTGCCTTTCCATTGGACTATTTCAGTGGCGTGGAGAGGGGGGATTTGCTGCTTGGGTACCATAGTCTTTCATGACTGATGGAGGCCTGCTATTCCCAAGACAGTGTTTATAGGATTGCAATCTTTGTTGCGAATCAACATGCTTTGCAGCATGCATGGGCTGGATTGATTGCAAGGCTGCTGAAGAAAGCTAAGTGGAAAAAGATCTGGACAACTCTTGGATGGGAGACCTAAAAAGATGAGAAAAGTTGTCATGAGACAAAAGAGCCACAGATGCTGCTATTTACAGCTTGGCTGACCTGAAAACCCCTATTAGAAGCTTGGAAGGCATTTTCTGATGCCAGATACGATGACCATGCTGTGAAGGATCCCACCTGCAATCTCCTACAGAACATTTACCCACCTCACAGGGTTGTTGTGAGGACAAAAAAAGAGGGTACATGGAAGGAGCATTAAAGGCTGCTGTGGAAATAACATTTCCAGCAGATGGGTGTTGTTGTAGAATAATGTAGGACACCCAAGAAAAATCTAGGTTATGACAAAAAAAACCCAGCCCCAGCACAATGCCAGAAAATGCCAGAAAAACTTTCCCTCTGATATGGGTCAGTTCTGCCAGTGAGCAGGCCAAAATGGGCAGAAGACTGGAGAATAACATGGGTGGGTAAGGAGGAGTTGTTATATGACATGCCCCCAGTTCTGTACTGAAAAATGCTAAGTGAACAACGGGGGCATAGGTCGGAAGAGGTATCCACATAGATGAAAATGGGGAAGGAAAAACACTGTTACGTTCTCCCACTACTACTTCCACTTCCCCATGATGTAGTTTAGGATACAGGTTGAAATTTGCAGCCAATGACATAACACTAACTCCAATACAATACTAAAGCCCTTGCTGGACTACTGCTTAGATGGCAGAGGGGGTGGCATGAGTTGTCATGTGCCATGCACACTTAGAGCACACAAAGGGAACTGGTGGTGGGAACAGTGGAGAAAAGGCATAGTGCTCTAAAGGAGCTCTTTGAGATCCCTTCTTTCCAACTAGGTGTGGGTCATGGCGTGTGTCCCAATTTCAAATTTTGGGAGCCCCCACCTCAATATTTTGAATACAGTGGCGCCTTCACATAACAAACGTCTCCCCTAAAGTACGTTCCACATAACAAACAAAAATTTCTCTAGGATTCTGCTTCATGTAACAAACACACTTGTTGGCAGTTGGGGCAGATGCGCTGTCCAGTAGCCCTTTTAAAAAGCATCAGAGCTGCCTAGCATGCCCTCCCATAGTGAAAGCAACACTTCTGTGCTGTTCCTCCTGTGGCTGGGCATCCGCTGGGCAGAGGGAGAGAAGACAGTGGAGAAGAGGGAAGCAGCTCAGGGCTAGCCAGAAAGGAGCAGGGAAGAGAGGCTCAGGATGGAGAGAAGGAGAAAGTGGGGAGACACTTTGAAGGTGTCTTGGATTGCAGAAGAAAGTGTCTTTGATGGAAGCCTCTTAACCATGACTACCCAGAAGTAAGCCCCATTGTGTTCAGTGGGGCTTACTCCCAGGATATACAATGTGTGGAGAGGCAAGTAACCTGCTTTGTGAACTTTTTAGTTGAAAAGTGGTAAATCTAGTACTGTAGGTGTAAACAGAGTGGATAGATGGAATCCTTTCAAAAGTTGCTGCCACTGTGAGGGGTGCCCAAGTGTTCCACAAAACATGTTTGGGCACCTTCCACAGCGGAGGCACTTTTCAAAGCATCCCGGGCGGGGAGGCTCTGCCTCACCTACCTCCCCACCCACAACATGAGGACAAGTCCAACCAACCACACACCATCAGGGAAGCCTTTATCCGCTTTTCCAGAACGCTGCTGCCAGCAGCTCCCTGGGGGTCCTGATGTATTCTGGGCAGGAAGTGCTTGTGTGTGTGTGATATATATAACCTTGAAACCTTCTATTTTAAGAAAGCATTTTAAATGGGGCAGAGGGGGGGACAGTTGTTTCTACTGTTTTTAACAAATATTTTTAATCTGCATGTTTTTATTCCATTTAATTGTATTTTAATAGTGTTTTAATCTTTATGATCTGTTTTAATGATGTTTTATTCCCTGAGAACAGCCACCTTGAGCTCCCTCTTGCAGGGGAGGAGGGGCAGGATATTAATTAATTAAAGTGTGTGTGTGTAAATTTACAGAGAGGGAGCAGGAGGTCCAAGGTCTGCTCACAGGGCAGAAGGCTTATAGAGAGGCCTCCCCGCCAGGCCTCCAGGGCATGTGCTGCTGGGGCCCTGCAGAGCACGTGGAGAATGAATGGCCGCTCTGGCTTTCCTGTCTCTATGGTAGCATAGGCCATGCCGTAGAGGTGAAAGAGTCCTCCGGACCCGGTCGGCGTCATCCTAGGCGTCGCCTCTCTATGGTTTTCCTTATGGGAGTCGGACACTTCCGGCTCTTTCAGTGACAATACCGCTCGTCTATTGGTTCCCCAGCTCTCGCGAGATCAGATCACTGCCACCATTGGCTGATATTCTATGAAGGGCGGGCAGAGCGTCGAGGACGGATTCTGATTGGCTGAGGCCGCCTATATAAGGCGCGTCAGTCGGCGGCGCCAGCCCTTCTCTCCCGATCCTTCGAGCAGCGCACAAGGTGCCGCGTCCTTCAGCCGAAGCTAAGGCCGAACTCCAGCCGGCGACCAGCACCGCGCACGTCATGGCTTCCGTCTCCGAGCTCGCCTGCATTTACTCCGCCCTCATCCTACACGACGACGAGGTCACCGTCACGGTGAGTTGGGACGAGAGGGCGCATGCGCGGCCGAATGCTCGCCTCGTTGCTTCCGAGGGGTCCTAGTGCCGACGGGGGGGAGTGCGCATGCGCGGCCGAATTCTCCCCTCCTGACTTTCCAAAGGGTCCTAGTGCCGACGTTCAACATTCTCTTGGAATGCAACCGGCGGCGCTTGGACCGCGCGTCCTCCCTTTGGTCAAAGCAATACCACCAGGAAACAGCTTCCAGGCCACGTGGTGGGACACAAGAGGCAGCCTGGAAGGGGGGGAGGCAGAGATTATTCTTGCTTGGGATCCCAAGTTGCTTCCCCACTTTTATGCCATAGGGGGATCCTGTTTCCCTAAGTGTGGGTCGCCAGCTAGGTCCAGGTGGGTCGTGGTTCTTTGATTAGCCAATGAAAAAGCCAGGGAGAGCAGTACAGACAGTGGCATACCTTAAGGGGGTCAGACTTACGGGGAACACCCCATAGGATGGAGGGGGTCCCTCCCCTTCGGAGCCATTCCAGGTGGGGGTGCAACCCCGTGGTATGGAGGGCGTCCCTCCCCTTTGGAGCCATTTCAGGTGGGGGTGCAACCCCGTGGTATGGAGGGGGTCCCTCCCCTTTGGAGCCATTTCAGGTGGGGGTGCAACCCCGTGGTATGGAGGGGGTCCCTCCCCTTCGGAACCATTCCAGGTGGGGGTGCAACCCCGTGGTATGGAGGGGGTCCCTCCCCTTCGGAGCCATTCCAGGTGGGGGTGCAACCCCGTGGCATGGAGGGGGTCCCTCCCCTTCGGAGCCATTCCAGGTGGGGGGTGCAAAACGGCGGCATATGCCGCCGTTTTGCACCCCCCCACCTGGAATGGCTCCGAAGGGGAGGGACCCCCTCCATGCCACGGGGTATGTGTCTTATTTCAAGATCCATTTCGTGGTGCATGATCCATTTGTTGCCACCTCTTTCTGAATTCAGCTGTACTTGGGTTAGTTGCAACTGAATTAATAACTTTCTCCGCTTGTGTTTAGGAGGACAAAATTAATGCCCTCATCAAAGCTGCAGGAGTCAATGTTGAGCCATTCTGGCCTGGCCTGTTTGCCAAGGTAAGTGGGTTAAATAAGCTGCCTATGGGCAAAATCCGGAGTAACTACAGGGAGTCTTTGCTTCATTGTAAAAATAAGTTACTCTGGATTGCAGTATGAATTTCACTAGCTGGTGCAGTAACTACTGGTGCACGTAAAGTCTCTTAAAGTGCTCCCGTAGTTACTCTGGATTTGGGTGTATGGTGCAAAACAGTCAAGCAAGCATAAGTTACTTAAGTTTTAGTGAAGGGGTTGAAGTCGCTATTAACTCAAAAGTACATTATTTGCTCTTTTAAGTCTTATAGTAGTTTTCTTGTGTGGGTTTTTATTACCCTTAGATGACCATCTAATTTGCATAAATTATAATTGCCAGACCATAAATCCAGTTGGTCATCTAAGGGTTACAAGGAGTTAAAGGTTAAATACATTAAATCTTAACACTGATGAAATATCCTTGCAGCAAGTTCTTTGTGATAACATTTTATTTTTAAAAAGGATATATAAATAAATAGCAGTCTGTTTTTGGTACTACTGCACTTCAGCACGAGGTTTTGTGGACTACAAACTGTCTGATTATATAAATGTTAAAACCCTCATTATGGGCTTCTGAACAAGAAGCCACTTGGTTTTTGCCTATGAATTTAATATTTAATTTTAAATAAATATTACTATTTAATATTTTTCCTCTTCACTCTTTCCTTTCTGCTTATACTACCTGAAGCAAGATGGAGTGAACTCCAGAAGCTTATGCTAAAATCAGGTTGTCTTTGACCTGAATGCTCCATCTAGAGCCTTCAGGTGAAATACAACTTAATCATTTGTATGTTGCTTTATGTAATTAATGGGAAAGAAGCCTGTTGTAATACCACTGCTCATTTTTGTACTTTAAACAACAACTGTTAGGGTAGTAACTGACTGTTGAAGCTGCACTGCACAGCCTATCAGCTGCTGCTAAAACCAGCTTGCTGAAATATTCCTGTTCAGTAATTCCGAGCTGCTTTTTCTTGGGGCCAGGCTTTAGCCAACATTGACATTGGAAGCCTCATCTGTAATGTCGGAGTTGGTGGTGGAGCCCCAGCTGCATCGGCTCCTGCTGCTGGAGGCGCTCCTGCTGCTGGTGCTGCTCCTGGTAAGTAGATGTGGCTTAGTCACCACTCCTGAATTCCCTCATTGCTTATTCTGACACCTGATTCTTAAGTATGGTGGGTTTTTGCTGCCTCTGGTTTCAATACAAGGTTCTGGTTTGGCTCTTTATCCTTGGAAGTCTATGGACTTAGAGGTACCTGAAGTTTAACATTGTACCCATTCACTGGAGTCCAACTCCTGATGATGCCTGACTCTTCAGGTGGGAGAAGGTAGCAGAGGAGCACTGTCTCTGTTGCGATGTGGAACACTCGTATACAAAACCTCCGTATTTCTTTAGGTGTATGATTAAAACTGCCCCTTCTGTTTCAATAGCAGTGGTTTCATTTTCAGTATCAATAGCAATTGTATTGCTAAGGGTTAGCAGAAAATTTGAGAATAAAATGAGGGTAATATGCCAGAGACTGATGGGTTCCATTGTACTATATTAGCTCTGATTATGGTTTTATATTACTTCTCTTCCAGCTGAAGAGAAGAAAGAAGAAGAAAAGAAGGAAGAGTCTGAAGAATCTGATGATGACATGGGCTTTGGTCTTTTTGACTAAGCTGACTTTTGTAAGCTTTGTAATAAAGATACAAGCAAACTTATGAACTAGTTTCAAGCTCAAAAACCTAGACATGATGTTGGACTGTTAGTGGTCTGCTTTAATTCTTCTTTAGGGAGGCTTAGAATGTGCTTAGGCCTGTGGTTGTCAGCATCTTCCAGAGTTTGAGACCTGGGAGTAATGCAGTGACATAAACCTTGGGTTCACAAGGATCCTTTCTCTCACTAACCTCCTGGGGGGGGGGGGGGGCGGTAGGAAGTCCTGTAGAAGCCACCACAGGCCTTCCCAAGCAACACTCAAAAACCATCAATCTGCTTCTGGTTTTGCAATTGGAAACTGGAAGTGGATCATGATTGAGTGTTTCTGCAGCTTGGAGAGCCCTGTGGACCAATTAGCGAAGGAAAGCCCCTGGCAGCCCTAGCAATGGTTTAATGCTGAGGCTTGTGTTGCATTCCCCTCTTCTTCCCCCTTAAATGGACACTGGCAGGGTTTCAGGCATGAGGACCTCTCTAAATCTGAAAAGGCTCTCAAGATCTCTGGAGCTCAGGGTTTCATAAGCATGTTTCTCAGAGTTGGGAGGGGCAAAGTATATAGATCTTGGCTAACTAACACCAACCTAAACTTGTGTATATCTCACTGATTGAGCCATTAATACTTGGTATTCTTGTGAAGATACAGTATGGCCTGGATACAAATTCCACAGTTGAATCTGTGGAGGGTAGTGTTAAACCCTAACAACTTACCTTGAAAGGCTGTGCACAACTCCCCGCCTCAGAATGTCTCTGTGATGTGACGTCACCAATGTGAACTGGGAGGTCCTTCGAGGCCATCAAGCAGCAGTTCAGCATCTGTAGATACTCAGCCAAGGGAGAGCCAATGGTTTAGAAGTAGGGACCTGCAAAAGGTGAGGTATTTTGGGATAACACCCTTTGTCAGGAAAAATAACCTTGCCTTTTGCAGATACCTATGTACTGTATAAGTTACATAGCAAGATTTGCAATCTGACATTGTTCCGTGTCATGTCTGGTGTACCTAACTACTTTAGGCATACTACTTTGATTGGAATGTCATAGTTAAAGATAGAGTGAAGAGGATGCTATACTTAGTCTGTGTCACTGGGAATTTTAAAACGTGTCAAGAGAAAGTCAGATTTGAAAGAAAATATTTTTTGCTTTGAAAATGGTGTTATAAGGGCAAGTATCTGAACCATTATATCTTGTATCCCTGCATTCTAAACAACTTGATTTAAACACTCTTCTGCCTTTCTATCCACACTGCTACACAAGTCTGCTTCCCCAACCTTTTAAGGAGTTGGAGGGTTAACCCCTTCCCAGGAGTCTCTAAAGGTAGCTAAGTTTGTGCCATTTTAATTTCTTGGAACAAACGGAGAAAGAGTAGATACAGCCTGCAACTGAGGCACCATCTATTACAAATCAATGAAGTAGCTAAGAAAAGCAGGGCCACTCTTGCTCCTTAGAAGTCCCTGACCTGCCAGGCTGAAAAGGATCTGTCTTGGCAGCTGCGCCGGAGAAAAGGAGCCTACATTGAAGGTGTTTCACCACCCCAAGGTCAGTACTTTGTATTCATACAACAGGGAGAAAACTGCTCAGAACTTGCTTCTATTGACAATCAACCACAATGCTACTATTTGTACACAGTTACCTGCCAGAAAGCTGTAAGGGAGGAGGAATAATAAATCAGTTTGTCTCCAACACAAAGGATCATCATCTTACTCAAGAGGACACTGCTTTGACAGACACTAAATTCAAATAGGCAGCCAGTTGATTTCTGACCTTGCGTCTCACTACAACATCTCCCAACCCACTGCTAGTTGCTGAGCCCAAATAAATGTTTTTATTTATAAATGCTAGGTGCTTAATTTCTATAATTAGAAATGTTTCATAACAATCTCTTGATAAGGCATCTCAACAGCGAAGTTAACACCAGTAGGTTTAAAATATTCATCATGGCTTTAATCTTTATAAATTATATAAAAATGGGGAACATGTATGGTTACAGAACTTTTTGTCTTCTAAATGCAGCTCCGAGTTGCTCTGGTACAAAGCACTTTTGTTTTTTGCTTCCAAAGGAAATAACTGCTACAAAAAATGGGCACATAATTCTGGTGCAAAAGATGAGTTCTCCGTCGTGTCCTACAACTACTTCTGATCCAACGGTTCACACACATCCACATGGAAGAGGGAGGGAGACAGATGAAGAGTTTAGTTTGCTTTGCAACCACAAACACTCTGAAAATATAGCTTTTAATCTTCTTTCTCTGTGATTAGCATTTTGCTGCAATAATAAGTGTTCCAATAAAAAAGTATTCCCGGCCGGAGAGTGCATATTGTGGGCAAGAATTCTCAGCCCAGAGGATTCCCAGAATTCTTCACAATATCTTGCTCAGTTCTGAAGCTTGGACAGTTGAAGGTCTGAGACTAAAAAACCCTTGGCAAACAAAGAGAATCGTATTCCAGCAGCAGGAATTCTGTACAGGGTCATCACTAAAAAAAATGGCATGGTCTGAATCTGACCTGCTTGAAATCAGATTATCCTTTTGAAAAGTCTGAGGAGAGGATGAGGAAAAAAAATCACTCTGTTGATCGCGAGATCCAAGTTCCTGAAAATCCAAGACCTCGTGGGGCAAATTCCTCTCTGCCTGTGAAGTAAGACTTCAAACTCCACCGTCCCTTTAGTGGGGCCTTGACTGACCAATTGACTTTAGTCTCGCTTGATCAATCACATCCAGCAAGTTTTTGGCATCCACAGCCAAAGCATGAGCTGCGGTGAGCATCTGCTTTTTATATTCCTGCTGCAGGCTGGTCATCACGTACTGCTGCGCCAACTTCATCTTGTTGATCAGTTCAGCCAGGTCGGAGTTCAGGAGCTTCTGGGCCATCTCAATCTGGAAGACAAAAGAGAATCAGGCTAGCATGCCCTACAAGAGGCAGATCTAGAACTACACACTGGCAACAGCTGGAGGTCTTTGTTTTTTAGGAACTCCTGGAGTGAGGGGACTCCAGTTAAGTCCAACAACCTTTGTGGGCCTTAGGGAAACGAAAGGAATCTATAAGGCAGGCTTGTCCAACATGAGGCTCGAGGGCTGCATTTGGCTTAGAAAGCCCATAGATGCGGCCCTCGGGACCCCTTGTTGGACAAGCCTGCTATAAGGGAAGTGTCAAGAAGTGTCTCATCAGCTCTACTGACACCCACTTGCACATGGACAGAGTGGAGTTGTAACTGCCCAATAACATTAAATTTAGGTTCTGTCTGCAGTTGGATGAAATTTAGAAATCTGTAAGATGTACCACACAGCTTTCTTGTCATGAACTGAAGAAGCAAAGCCCCTCCTTTCATGAAACACGTTAACCAGAAAGGCACACAAGTCATTGCTTGCAAACTTTGCTGATGGTCAACAACTCACACATTTGCTCCTCGTGGCTGCAACTTCAGGACAGCACTCTGTGAATATCATACTGTTAAATCTGCTCACCTGTCTGGCCTAGTAAGTGCTAATTTTGTCTGCCATCGGAGTTAGGGCTGTGAGGAGTGCCCTAAATGGGCTGCCCCAACTATTCTGAATCCGGAGCAGAAAGTTATGTTGCAGCCAGTGAATCAGCAAGCCTGGGCCTGCTCAGTAGGTACCAAGTCAGTTGCACCTGGGGAGGGCTTGCTCCTAAGGAGACCCCCTCCCCCGAGATCACACTTGATCACATGGAACTGTGGTGCCTGCCTTAGAAGGAGTCCCTGATGAGGCTGTCAGTATAGTCTACAGTGAATATAAGGGGCTTCTTGGAGTGGCCTGCTGAAGCCACAGGTTAGTGGGCTGCTGTAGTTGTGAGGCGGAGAGGCACAGGTTGCAGATAGGCTGACCAAGAACTCAGACTTTTGGCCAATACTGCCATTCTTACTCTGCCTTAACATGGACCCCTATGGGTCTACTCATTGTTATATCTTCTCCTGAGGTGGTCTAACTCTTGAGGAGCTGGAAGAGGGATTTCTGCCCTGGAAACAGGCTCTGGATACAGAGTAACTGCTCTGCCCTAGGGAGTGCTAAACATGCCCTCAACATGCCTCTCCTGAACTGCCTAGGCTGCCCCAGCTAGGCCAGCCCAGGTCCATCCATCTTGGGGCAGCCGATATTGCCTTAGGCTGCCCAAGTCTTTTCCAGAATAACTGGGCTGCCCCATCTTGGAAATAGGCCACACCAGTGATAGATAGGATTGCACAAGCCCAAGTGCACTTCTGGATTGCAGCCTTAGCCTCAATCCTAACCACACTTTCCTTGGAGTAAGTACTACTGAATACGATGTGTCTTACTTCTGAACCGACATGCTTAGGATTGTAGTGTAAGTGTAGTTGGACATGTACATACAAAGACCCAGCCCCTTTCTTTTGGACTTGTTACCTGTCAAATTCATAACCGGTGTTCACTTTTGTAATTCATGCAGTCTCAGTGTTAAAGTAAACCTTTCACCTACCTCTCTGTGAGTACTTGTTGGGAGCACTGGGATGGTCTCATCTACCGTTGCCAGTAAAGTTCTAAGTGCCAATCCAACCTCCTAGTGAAGAACAATAAGGCACAATTAGCACCAGGTTGGGCTCCACAACTCAGTGCGCAGCTGCCCTGAGACACAGGCACTCACCCTCTTCCTCCAGAGATCATTTGCAGGGACTACACCCTCTCTAAATGTCCACAACCCTTCCCAAAAAGCTGTTTGAGTATTAAGCTTAAAAAAATCAAGTCAAACTGAACGATGCTGAAGTTTTCTGAAAAGTAGCCACAGAGAATATTACTCTCCCCAAGAAGCAAGCCAATCATTCGGGTATGGTATAGCCAGGATGGAAGCTATTTGACAGCAATGAGCATATATATACTTTACCTTAGCTGCTTACTGGATGGGGTGTGCTGGATCACAATGATTACCATTCAGGTACTATAGTACTTTAAAAGGGTGAGGGAAAATCAGTGACTCCCCCTTAATTGGAGTCATAAGGGAATTTAGATACAGCTGCTGAAAGACAGCTACAGTTCTGGAAAATCTGATCTGATTTATTTATTATTTATATATTTCATTGATTTATACCCCGCCTTTCTTCCCAAAAGGAAACTTAAGGCAGTTTATAACATTAAAAAATACAGTAACACATACATGAATTGGTTTAATCCCCTATGCTGCCCACTTGGGGAGTGCAGAAATTGCAAAGGACATCCGTGGGGAATTGCTAACTCAACATATAGTACAAACCCCAAAAGGTCACGGTGAGTGTGCACACCCACTTCCCACCAGCACCAACTGTCCCACCAGCACCCACTGTCCCACCAGCACCACTTCCCACCAGCACCCAACTGTCTAGCACAGTTTTTCCTCCTTGAGGGGTGGTGGGGCCTGTGATAAGAGGCCAAGCTGTGGCATGCAAGACTTGCCTCTTACCTTGACCATGGGGACGTACTCCTCTGGTGGGGCTGGCTGAATCTTGCTAGACATCTCAATGACGGCTTTCACCAGGCCCGTGACATTCTCATACACTTTGTCATTGGAACGATCCAAGTTGGCTGTGGGGGGCGGGCTGATCTCTTGCGGCTGAATCTGGAAAGGAGGAAACTGTTTATTTCCCTGCTCTTCCCAGCAGATGGTGCTCATTTACCTTCATGAAAAGCAACAGCATCAACTGTACCCTGTCTATTCAGATCTTGCCAAAACACACACCGCACACATTGCAACCCTTTTGCATACAAGCCCTGACAGTCTAGTGAGCTGTATTAAAATTACTGGCATGAAACAGTTATCAGTCAACATTCAGTTTCTTGAAGGATTTGGCCCATTCGCTTGCTGTTTTCTTTTCACCCTTGTGGACTTCCAGGAAACCTACGAGCCGTGTCAGACGTGGCGGTGGCAAAGCTTCACTCGCTTCCTTTGGATCAAGACAGACGTTCACCTAAAAATCTTTCAACACTTGTGACGGCACTTTTGTAGATGGAAAACAAAATGCTGTTCTGTTCGAGACATAGGTGGGCTACTCCATCCCTGCCCCACATCCTTTGGGGCAGTGATTTCCAACCAGTGTGCCATGGATAGTCCTCAGGTGTGTGTGCCTTGGGAATTTGGAGACTGACATTCCTTAATAGGCAAATTGGGGGATTTGAAGAGTCTGGTGTGCCTTGTCAATGGTAAAAACAACTAACTGTGTCTTGTTAAGTGTGCCGTGAGACCAAAAAAAGGTTGAAAATAAATGTTTTAGGGAAACAAAGCACCCTTCAGGTGTCTTCCTGTGGCGGGAGGAGGTGGTGCTGCTTGGCTGCATTCACTTTCCCAGCAGCACCCACCACTGCCTCCACCTGGGAAGTGAGAGATTCCTGTCTGTGAGCTGGAGGAGGGGGTGCTCACTTGCTTGCCCCCTCCCACTGCAACCCACAACTGCAATTTCCATTTCTCTTAGAAAAAAACCATCTACAGGCTGCTTTGTTCCACAACAGAAGGCAGGGACAGCCTGTGCTGGATTTACTCCATGCTCTTTATCTCCATGAAAAATGTGCAGCATCTGATCTGAGCCTGCTGTGGCCACCCCCCCCCCCTTTTTTGGTCCCTTCTTGAGCCTCTCTGCAGCTAAGAGTCCCAGACCAGGGAGTGACACCAGTAGAGGAGGCATACACCCAGATCTTTCCACTCTGCTGCATGGAACATCCATTCAATGCCAGGAGACTAAGCAGGCCCTGTTCTTAATTTGCAGGGCTCTGAACAACTCCTGCTGCAACCTGAGCACATGCAAAGAAATTTAGAAAGGGAGGAAGGTGCCTTTGTACAGTCCAGCATTCACTCAGCTGCACACACACACGCACACGGAGTGCTTACCCGCCATGGCTAGTGTCGAGCAGAGTTTGAGGGAAGGTTAATGAAATTTACCAGAAAAAAAGGGAAAAGAAAAAAACATTGTTAATAAAATGCAGCAAAGAGGGGAAAGTTCCACATCTGAGCAACAGCAAGAGAGGCCTGTTAAAAAGCCCGTGCTGGGTGCACCCAGGCCCATTTCTGCACAGGGGTGGGTGTTAGCTGCTGCCCAGTCCCTCTGGTCCCAGCCCTGGAGGGAGAGGTTATCCACCATGCTGCCTGGTGACGGGACATGCAAACAGCAACAGAGCAACCCATCTGGCAAGAAGCAAAGTTATGAGCAGCCTTTGGAGCTTGTCTCCGAGAGCGAAGCAGAGGACATGCCTCAGACACCAGAGCCTGGCTGGAGGGAACAGCAACCTCCCCCTGAAGTGGTGGAAAGTGCTCAGCAGAAGGAATCATTTAGTCATCTAATTGCTCTGCTCCCGTCTGCAGAGACCTCTCTCTGGTCAGGGCTTTGGTGAAATCCTAAACTGAAGAGTGGTTTGGGGGGCAGTTACAAATAACCCACTTAAGTCCTATGTTGAAATTCTAGAGTTCTGGCCAGCCGGATGCTCACTTTTTATGCTTCTCTGCCATTTCTGAAGCCAACATCAATACAGCTTCACCACTAACTCAACACATGGGTTATCTGTGGAAAGCTGGGATTATTTTTCCTTGGCAAATAAATAGCTATGCACTTTGAAAAAATGCATCCAGCTCCATCGTCTCTTAAAACGAAGAAGCTCAAGAATTCTTATTTCTACTTACGTTTGCAAAAGCAAAAAAGGGGAGGGAGGTATCTCTGAACTCAGCTTTGGTATGACCTAAAAATCTCAGGAAGAGGATTCTGTTGAGCTTGGCAAGTCCCGACACAGCCACGTTCTATTAAAACACAGGGTTCCTCAGGGAGAGTGAAGAAAACCCACTCCAGGATGAGAGAGAGTGGAAAAGAAGGACACACAACTCTGCGTCCTCCAAAGGCTGCGGCAATTATCTCTAGCAGTTGTGAAGGAAGACTGGCCCCCTCTGCGTTTCTCCAGCGTTAGGAGGATCCCTGTGCCTTCCCTGACTCAGCCACAACATTTACACGGGAATTTTAGACTGCCCAAGATTAGTAATTCATCCTTGAAAACAAATTCAAAATGCCAATGTGAAGGTCCAGGTCATTTGAAATCCCCTGGCACAATTTATAAGAAAACATTTCTGTAAAGCAGCCCGTTATGCCCACTTTTGCTGGCATTGAAGGACTGAAATAAACAACAATCTCAGGACATCAGAGGTGGGGGCACCAAATCCATTTTTGCCACTGACAGCTAGACTGATAACATTCCAGGGATAGGAATTAACTAGGCACCCTATTAAAGTTTTCCTGCCTCTCTCCCTTCCTCCCCCAAGCTCTAAAATAGCCTTCCTTTAATGAGAATCTGCATTTCTATCAGTAATGGGAACAGAACTCTTGGGAAAGGCTAGGCTTGTCTATTCAGAAACTTATTTTCCTGAGAAAATAAACTCCCAAAGTTCATTCTAACTGACCTTGAATTCTAAGAGCAAATCTTGCTCGAGTTCAGCCTTGCTCAACAGTGCGTCTGGCGAGAGGCCCATGGGAAGCGCATAGGCCGTGCATGGCTGCTTGTCTGGAGCAGCTGGTGACCAGAATTAGACTCTCCCTGAACCTTCCATTTTGTTACCCCAGGTTAACACCCCTTGTCAGACATGTCTGTGAATGTGTCTAATCCATTCTTAAGAGCTGTTTGAGTCAGCTGCATTCAGAGTCTTTTTCTGATACAGGTAAACACCCAAAGGCACCACCTATCACTAATCTTTTTTCTGTTATAGCAAGTTATGGCAAGGAGCACACATCAAGTCTCTCTGGAAGAGCTGCGCAGGCAGACACACCACTTGTTAATCAGGGAGGGGGAAATGGAGAAGGTGCGCAACGCATGTGTATTGCACATATAGACGTCACAAAACCTTAAATTCACCACAGCCAGAGTCTGAGAACTTTTCATATGCGCTGTTAAGAACCTTTTTGTGTTTCTGCTGGTTTTTAAGACACCAAGTTTAGAGCTGAGCAGGAGGAACTGCAATTTAAACATGTTTTTTTTTTCCAGAGGAAAACAATATCTATCTCCAGCCTTTGGGAAGAGACAAGCAAAAGGCCCTGCGTAGATATACACACTACCTTGGACAGTGACAACTATTTACAGTTGAGACAGAAGTGGAACAGCTCAGTTTTCAGAGACTCCAAGCTGAACTGGAAGTTCATCTTTTGAGAGTGTGTTTCAACACCCAGAGACTTTGAAGGCTGCCAGCCTTTGTGACAAATAAGAGAAACTAACAGTGATGTCTACAAGCCAAGCACAGGGCTTTTGGCTTTCATACTGCCATTGACAGTTCTCCATTCCACACATTGCAAGCCTCCTCTGAAACCTCAGACACTTCCCAAAGCAGACTAATACTGAACAGAAACCTGGAAAAAAGTCAAACACATCTTGGGCATTTCCAAGGCCTTGATCAGCCAGGATCCTTAGTCCAGATAACACTTCTCAACACCTGCTCTCCACCCTGACAACTCCAAGGAGACAAGTCTGTTGTCAAGGGATGTTGTGCTTTGCTGTTGATCATGCCTCCTCCAACCCCTGCATGAGCCTGGCTGTATGGGGTATGCTTCAGCCTCCATTTGCAATACAAATTCATCAGCCAATCTGGGGCCCATTTGGGGACAAAAATCCTTCCCTCTGGATACTTTGGCCACATACACACACAACTCCTCTCCTGTCATGGGAATTATATTTGATGCTTGAAGCTCCAAGCAAGCAATTGAGAAAGCAGACAGGCCAGTAATTTGGGGGAAAGCCTTAACATGAGGATCATCTATCTCCATCTAGTCACTCTTTACACTTAAGGTAAAGGTCCCCCCACAGGTTACCTGCCAATCGTTTCAGACTATAGGGTGCGGTGCTCATCCCCGTTTACAAGCCTATAGAGCCAGCGTAGTCCCAAGACACTTCTGTGGTTATAGGGCCAGCATGACAATACACCGAGGTGCACGGAATGCAGTTATCTTTCCCACCAAGATGGTACTTATTTACCTATTTGCATTTACATGCTTTTGAACTGCAAGGTTGGCAGGACCTGGACAAAGGACAGGAGCTCACCCTGTCTTGTGAAGCCGACCCAGGTCTCGAACCCTGGCCTGTTGGTTAACAGGCACAGTGTCTTAACCACTTGGGCCACCACAGCCCCTTTACACTTGCCAGCGCAAGATTTAATGGCAGATATTTTGCAAAAATTCTACCGGGCATGAATATATTACTCGTCCTGTGTGGTTATAAGCTGTGATGGACCTTATTAAGCACAAACATTAATGACCTGATATAACTTGTGCGTCTTGTTGTATAAATGCTGTGATACAAGTGGGCAGCAGATCTAACTTTGAAGGCTGCAGGTTTGATTCTCGAATTGAAAACAGGTCACATATCATTTTTAATATACTTGGGTGTTATTGGAATCTGATACTATGATATGGTATAATAGGTCCTTCCTTTCACTATCACAAGAAAATGCCCCAAACAAAATGATAAAGTCTGCCCCAAAGTGACTGGCTAGGCTTTGACCTGTTTCTAGCAATAGGAATAATCCAATGGCGAGCAACTGCATTCTGTCTGACACCAGGACCATACCTTGACTCCTTCGTTGTAGCTGTCCACAGGGCTGTTCAGGCTGGCAAGGCTGCCCAAATGGCTGGGAGCTCCTGGGCGAGGTGGTTTCTTTGGTGGGGCAGAGTGATCTAGTAACAATAGTAGGCATAAAGCGATAAAGAAAACAACCACAATTGTCAATTGTTTCTCAGATATTCACCAGTAAGTAGCACAGCTGTAGGGGGTGGCTGTGAAGTAAGTACTCTGATAGAACCACAGTTCTCAAATCCACTCTCCCAGAGGAGAACCCTTAAGCCCTTAATACCATTTCTGTCATTACGGAGCTGCTAAGTTGGCTACCCCAGGTGTGAAAGAATGTGGCTTCACTTCCACTGTAGCATCTCATATTTGCTGAAAATGAATGAGAAAGACAGAAGGGGAAACAGAGTTCATATAGAGCTTGCAAAGATATATCTTTATGGCTTACCTGGTTTACCCACAGGCTGATAAATATGCTGGTTAGACGCCTGAAAAGGAAAACATTCACTGTGTTATGAACAAAAACCTTTCCGTCAAACCCCAAACGTTAAGCAGACTTATTCAACCACAAAAATGTCCAGCATATTTTTCCTCTCCCATCATTCTCAAATTTCAAGAGAAAAACAAACTACCAGTATAAATCATGCTCATAAAGAATTTCTTTAAAAGCCCTTTCATCTCATGCTACTATTTTCCTCTATATCAGTACAAGAAAAGATAGCCACGAAAGGTCACTGCTCCGTTACTCAGACAAAATGGCATGTTTATAGCAACTGTGTCTTTGGTCCAAAAATACCACTTTAAAATAAATAATGGCCACAGAACTGCAGAAGAGAAGCTTGAAAGGTTCATGTTCCTGATCTCTCCTTATTGCTTAACAGACTCACAACACAAAAGGAGCAAACAAAGAAAAGTCCTTGGAAATTATTTTGGAGGGGCTTTGAACTGGGTTGATGAACTCTCATCACATTTATACAACTCTCTACTTCAGTCACGCAACAAAAAATGTGCCATTTGTGTGTGATCCGGAGTTCTTGGAAAACATTCACTTAGAGAAGCCTTGTGCGCTTTTGGAAAGTGCATCTGCAGAGAGAACGGTTTTTTGTTTTGTTTTTTGGGTTTTTTTGCAAACCAAAAGTGCTGACACAGGCAAGGCTGGAAGGAAATATGAAAGGGATACTTGTATTGCAGAAAAAACCTGGGATAAATAAGACTGTCAAAAATTACATCTATCAAAGCAACACAAAAGAGTGTTTGGTGGTTCCATATTTAAAAAGCTCACTAACAACTTAGTGAGAAACAAACAGCAGCAAACCAGAGAGTTTGCTCTCAATCCTAACCATGTCTACTGCAAAGTAAGCCACATTGTGTTCAATGGGTCTTACTCCCAGGAAAGTATCTTTAGGATTGCAGCCTCTGGCCCCTAGCTTGTAATTGGCCAGATTGGTGGTGGCAATAGCTCTCTGGTGTACCAGACAGAGTCTTTCGTAGCCCTACCTAGAAGAACTGAGGTAACAGAAGGTAACAGCTTTAAAGATAAGAGAACATATCCGAAAGTGGCTTAATTTATTCCAGTCAGTTGCTTGAATCTCTGCCCCCAAGTATTAGGCAAGGGGATGGGAGCTAAAGACCTATTTTTTCAGAGTCTGAAGTTAAACCAGTGACTGAAGTTGAATCATTCCTCTCGCTGCCTCCCTGGCTCCCTACACATTTCCTGGCCCTAACCCTTTTCTCCTAGCTCAGCTCTGATACAGCTAGAAGCAAGTTTGGCTGGGAGACAAGTGCCTTGGATGCTGGAGCAAAAGAAAGTAAAGCAGGGAGTTATGCGGGTTCATCTCCATCTATATACTTCTTTTGAGGTTTAGCTACCTTAATCCTCTGCTTTAAAGATGTATGGAGGAGGCATGAACAGACAGATGAGACTGTCACCATCATATCTATGTTGACTCTTTCGCTGAAAGGATCTCAAGCTCCAACACCTACGTGTACTTTCCAAAGTGGTGAAGTGTCCTCATTTCAATAACTTCAGGAATTAATTTGAGGATCAAAGGAAGAAAAATTTGCAGCTAAAGATGATCAACATAAAAATCAATCAGTAACAAATCCCAGCCTCTACTCCAACTAGCACCCAACTCACTGTCTTGTTCTCTACCTTCCCTTGCCCCATCATATTTATAGTATCTCCCTGTGAATGGGGGTACAGGTACAGTGCCTGGTGCCCTGGAGCATCAGAGGCTGTGCTCATGCAAGAAAGAATGTCTGGAGAAGGAAGCAGGAAAACTGGGAAATGGGAAAACTGTCCTAATATGGGTTGCCATCCCCCAGCAAACGGGTTTACGTTCCCATACCAGTGTATTAACACAAAATACAGAAAGACCAGGATAGAACAGCTGTAAGTTACTTTTAAGATACCATTTTTTAAAAATGGTTTCCTAAAGAATGGTTTCTTAAAGAATGGATTGCATAGATCCATAGAGCAAAGTGCTCTATATGCAGTTTTTCAGCGATAAAGAAAACAACCACAATTGTCAATCTGATATGCAGGGTGCCACAAAACAACTAATCCAATGCTGGAAATATTCTAGATGATTTCCTGCTACTGGAAGGGAGTTAGGCTAGATGACTTTGCATGCCCCTTCAAGTTCGTTGACTCTACAAAAATTTTCACTCTTTGGATGTGCAATAAAGAACTTTTAAATACTATTCAAGAATTTTTGCCAGATCTCAGTGGATGGGCTGTGATTGGGCCTAGATAGAGCAACTCTCTAATAATGTCTCTTAAAAGTATCTGGCAGCTGTTTTACCATCTGGGCAGTGGTTTCACCAAACAACTCGTCAGCAGAGCCGAGATAAACAAGTCCTTGCAGTGCAGCATCCTGTTTCCTTCTGATGCCCCTAGACAGCACACCTGCAGGACATGAAGGCAGCAACTCTTCCATAAAGTAACCTCAGAAATGGGCCTGTTACTGCAGCATCTGCCAATATTTACTGTGTTACAGAAAAAAAGAAACTAGCAGAATACAGCTGTGCCAACTTCCAGCCCTAAGCCTTAACCAACCTTACAGACATTCAAGTAGCTCTCAACCAAATTCCATTGGTTCAGCCACAAAGAAACAGGAACACAGGCCTAACTTCTCCCTTTTGTGTATCTCAGAGCATAATCCTAACCATGTCTACTCAAAAGTAAGCCCCATTGCGTTCAATGGGTCTTACTCCCAGGAAAGTATCTTTAAGATTGCAGCCTTATTCACATTTTGTTAGCAGCAGCAGCCTTCCTTGGAATCAAGTATGGTTTGAAAGGCCTGCAAGTTTATAATCCAGAAGGTTAAAATGGAACATGAACCATTGACTGCCCAAGCTCTTGTGCTCATCTTAAGACACTCCCTGCAGCAAAGTCTCAGTCTAGCCAATAATCCAATTATGATGTCCTGATCACTGCTGTGAAAGCAATGAAGCTCTTGCCCCTATAAAGACAAGGTGATGAGTGAACTCCAACTACATCGCAAGGAAATGAGACAAATTAAAATAGACATTATAGACCTTACAGCAGGCCTCCATCAGACTTGAAAGACTATGGTATCGTGCTCGGCGCTGCATACGCTGCATGCGAAGCACGAAAGCCTGGGTTGGATTGTTATGGAGGATAGGCTGTTACCCAAGCAGCAAATCCCCCTCTCCATGCCACTGAATTACTCCAATGGAAAGGCAGAGCCAATACGATTGGATCCAGCTGGCGTCGCAGTGCTGGGCTAAGAACAGGACTCACCCTGGGCTCACTCTGTCTTGTGGGGCCAACCCGGGTCTCACTGAATTAAAATACACAATAATTAATCCCAGGTAAGGGGGAAGAGAAGATGAGATTAGAGAAATTCTTCCCCAAACACAAGTTACTAACCAGCAATTCAACTAGACTTTGATTGCCCAAGTTTGCCTTACAGAGCAAGTATACATGGTGGCTATAGCTGTGTTAGGCAGTTGATCAACACATTTTGGATCTAACGCATATGTTTGATACTTATCATCATCCTCAAAATTCTGCTTAAGACCCACATTACTCTTTCTATTACTTAGACATCTGGAGGTGTTATTTTTAAAAATCTGCTTCCTGTTGACAGAGATATGGATACAAAGCAACCTAAAAAGACTAATATAGACCTGGCCATGCATCTCACAGCTGCTGCTTTAAACATAATAGGAGTGTTTGCACGAGAAGAAAAAGAGCATCTATTTCAGCAGCAGCATGAAAAGAAGCAGCCCCAAAAAGTGCTGCGTGAACAAGATTTTCACATCCCTGCCATGCTCGCAGAAGCCAAGCCTCGCAGTCTTTCACAATAGCAGGACAAGAAACAGGCTCTCTAGCAAATAAAAGTCTACTCTTGTGATCAGTGAAATGAGAACAGCCTCTTCCACCAAGGAAAATTAAACAAACATTGTGCCGGAGAGATGAAAAAGTGGCAGATGTGCTCACCGGACCCTGGAGACTCCCATCTTCTCGATCAATGCTTCCTCTGGAGAGCCTCACGTCAGGTTTCTAAAAGACGGAAAAGCAAAGTGGTTTTGTTTGGGGTTTAAAGAGCCTTGCAAGTCAAATACCGGAGGAACAAAACTTCTTACTAACAACAAAGAAACACTGCTGGGAAGGCAGCAGAGAAAGCAGCCCCTTTGACTAATGCAGATGCTATTAACATTCCTTCTTCTCATTCCTTCCTCCCACCAACATGCACAGCAAAACAGTAGCTGAACTTTCCTCCAGCCTCCTAAAGATTTTTTTCTTATTTGCTTTTCCCAGTTGCTACCCATTTTCAGCTTGTACATAAAAAGTCTTTGAGATAAATATTGATAGTACCATTTCCCCAACACAACATTGGAAAACCTGCATTTTAATTCTCTCCCGAGGAGCAGCAGTACCAGCGCCACGGCCGTCGTTTGTTGCGCTTTTCTTCTCTAACAGCGAAAATTTCAACCACAGGATGAGAAACGCTGCTGCACATTAATTCCTGTTTCCTGCTCAAGGAAGGCTTAAATGTACTTGGCTCCATCTCCAAGCCTCCCAAATGGAGCCAATTACCAAGTGCTTTAAAAGCACAGAGATACAGAAAGTTCATACCAAAGTCTGGACCCCATGCTCCCGGGTTAGCAGGAGGAAAAATAAACTACATTTATGTGTTAGCTCTTTTCAAAAGCCAGAGAAGGGAAAGAGTTCATCGTCTTCCAAAATTACAAAATGTGTGTGTGAAATTCCTAAGGATGTGCTCTTGGGTTGAATCTAATGACACAAAGACAGGGCACAAATTTGGCAGGGCAGCACAGTTCCCCTATTGAATTCAATGGGGTTTCAACATTAACATTAATGGACTCATACTATGAAACTGAATTCACACCATATATTCCTGAGAAAACTCCACATTCAGGGATCAAGAGGGCAGCTCCTTTTAGGTGTCCATGGGCTGTTTTCACAACGTAGAAATTAAAAGCGGTGTGTCCAAAGGAGCTATCTTGGAACTAGTGATTTTCAGCTTCTTCATAAATTTCATGGGTGGTCAAGTTTGTGGGTAGCTCTAAATTTTTCCAAGTGAAAACCAGAAGAGATTGTAAAGAACTCAAGAATCTCCCCCACTGGAAAATCAGGCAGCAAAATGGAAGATGAGTTTTAATGTAAGTCAGTATGAATGCACATCATGGGCAAGAAACTGAACTTAGAGACTATCCCTAAAATCCAGAGTAACTACGGGAAAACATAAGAGGCACTAACTCTGGATTGCATTTCCCATAGGTGGTACTATAACTACATCGGTATAAAAGGTCCCATAGTTACTCTGGATTGCAGCCTATGTGTCTCAATGACTATGGGACCTCTTGGGATGCGGGTGGACCAAGCTTAATCAAAGTATTGACTCACATTGTGATGAAGAAAGCTAATGCCATGCTTAGGATAATTAAAAGAAGGACTGAAAACAAATGGGAAATATTGTTAAGCATCTTTGTATATGAGGTACAAATTGATGGCAAGGTCACATCTGGAATATTGTGTTCTGGTCACGACATCTCAAAAAAAGACACAGTGAAACTGGAAAAAATGCAAAGTGAGATACCAAAATGATTACTGGGCTGGGGCATGCCCTTTATGAAGAAATGCAACTGTGTCTGGGGCATTTCAATATAAAAAGGGGGGACATGATTGGGACAAATAAAACTATGCATGGAAAGAACTAGGATGCTCTTTTTCCTCTCCCTCAACATCAGAACCAGCAGACGTCCACTACGATGAGTGTCAAGAGAGTTATGACAGAGAAAATAAAATATTTATTTCCTCAGCATATACCGGTAATTAATCTGTGGAACATTTTGCTGTAGGATGAGATGATGGCACCTGGTCTAAATGCATTTTAAAAAATGGGACAGATTTATTGAGGAAAAGTCCATATCAGGTTTCAAGCCATTATAGGTATACACCATCAGGTTTGAAAAGTAGGCTCTCTCTGAATGCTGGATGGCAACAAGCTATAAATATATATCTTGTGTGCTTCCTAAGGCAACAAATGAGTCACTGGGAGATACAGGAAGCTGGACTAATTGGGCTTTAGTGGACCTCAGAATATCTCTCAGAAGCAACTTCTGGCCACTTCTGAGTGACACTCTGGGGTCCACGGAGGCCACTAGAAAGCTACAGGCCCAGCATAACATGGAAGTAGCCTCCAGGACCTCCCAGAAAGGCTCTGAAGATGAAGCATTGAGCATCAAGTTGGAACTGACTATGGAGAATGAGGTGGAATGTGTCACTCAAAAGTTGGGAATCACAGCCCTAAAGCTTTCCATCTAGGAAGAGTTTCATCCACTTGAGGTAATCAAAAGGCTCTGTCCAGAAAGAAACAATGGGAGCCCATCACTCATGCACTGTCATGTCTGTTGCAATGACCTCCAAGGAAAGGGCAAGAAGTGGCAACATGTCCAGAACTCCTCTGGTGAATTCATTGCAGAATGGAATGAGCATCGCTACTGCGTGGCTTCTCCTCCCCACAAAAAATGCATTCAACAGCTCTACTGCATTCCATCTCATTCTGAATATTAATTCAGTTGGGAGAAAATGCAGGACTCATTCTTACAAAGGAAATAACCATGCCATCTTGCTTTTTTAAAATCCTAAAATAAAAATCCAATTTTAGCACAGAACTCCATTTCCCTGCTACCGTTGGGAGAGTACTGAGCTACAGGCACGCAGAAATTTTTGTAATGCCTCTCTCCAGCCAAAGGTTTTTTGCAAAAAAGAGAACTAATACAGACAATCAAGGGAAGAACCCAACAATGGTTTAAACCATGGTTTAAACAATTAAACAGACATCCTTCTCAATTCAGTGTGTGCTCACGTAATAATCAACAAGCTGAAAATCACAACAGAGAATGATCCAAATGCATAACAAAATCAAAACAGAGCAAATCATGAATATTTTGGTAACACTCCTCACTTTACCCAGATTCTGATTACCCAGATCTGATTACATACCAAAGTAGTAGCTTTTTAAAGGTGTCCTCATGCATGTTGTACTGATAGTCGTGACCAACTGTATGTGCAGTGCTCATCCCCATTTCTAAGCTAAAGAGCCAGCATTTTCCAAAGATACATCCATAGTTAAGTGGCCAGCATGACTTTTATGCCAAAGGCGAATGAAATACTATTAATTTCCCACCAAGGTAATACCTTTTTATAAACTTCCATTTACATGCTTTCAAACTGCTAGGTGGGTAGGAGCTGGGCAAGGGACAGGAGCACACTCTGTCTTGTAGCACCTCAGTTTCAAACCCCTGCTTGCTGGTTGACAGGCAGTGTCTTAACTGCTGAGCCACTTCAGCCCTGTAGTAGACTGTTAATGTGCAAAACAAGGTAGACATTTGTAACCTATAAACTCTGGCTTGCCTTTAGGAACCCCATTGCCTTAGGCCTCCATTATTATCAGTGCCACCAAATGGGCTGGCACTAGGGACCGCTGGTCTTTGCTTCAGCCCTGCACAGACCAGCCACCTCCACATCCCCCACCCCTGGAATGATATTCACGGTTCAAGGCATGTGTGATGCTTGGAGAGCACTCTGTCCAGAACCACATTTGCTCCTTTTCAACCCAACAGTCAAAGGTTAGATTCAGTCCTTGGTTTTTCTCCATATGGCTCTTGGAGCCACCCAAGAAGAAATGTTCCTTCCACTTCTGATGCTGGAGAGGCTCAAATCAGCCGAGCAGCCTGAGAGCTATTCCATTAGCTAAAAGCTTCCAAATGAGGAGTGAGTAACTCCTTTCAGCTTATTCGAAGTAGCGGGCATTGCGTATGTCTTGGCAATTCTGGATACAAATGCAGGAAATTTGTTGAGAGATAAAAATGAACTGCATTTTCCATTAAGAAGCAGCCACAGCAAATATCATTTGATGTTTTAAGAATAGAACGGGTGGAAATCTTTCAGCTGTCCCTATAGAACTATTTTTTTCTGTCCATCTAATAGAAGCATACTGTACAGGCACAACCTGGGTAAGCACGAGGTGCTGAAATTTCTCGTTGGGAATGGTCCTAGAAATAAAACAGCTGGTATCACAATGCCTTATGTCATGATGTGGAAATGTCTGCAAAAGGGTACAGTTCTGGGCACCTCAGTTGAAAACTCACACAATACTAGAAGATGAAGGTTGCATAGAAAGAACACCCACATTATTTACACTGCCTGATTCTCATAATTTTATTATAGTTCTAGGTTTTCTGAGCCGAAAGCTTAAGGGACCATACTGACACTACAGAGCAACATATTACCAAGAATCTCTCTTCCTTTTCCAGCCAACGCTGATCTTCCTCCATTTCCTGTTGCTGTCGTATCAATCTCTCTTCCATGAGGTGTGTTGGTAAAACCTGTCCCATTCCTCGCAGATCCAGACTTCCAGAATCCTACAAGAGACATGACACCCAAATGTTGCTATATTTTCATTGGACTGACCCACACAGTTGCTTATCCATCAGAGGGGATGGGTCTGTGAGCAGATTCACTGAATAACTGAGGTCCAACTGTACTATATTTAAAAGGAAACTGGAAAGATCAGTTACAAAGACAGAACCTAAAACCAGAGAATGAAAATCAAAGAGAATGAAAACATTTCAAGTTGAGACATTTTACTTAGCAGAGGCCTTGTTTTACACAGATCTATAATCTATAACCCACAGTGTATAACAACTACTGATACTGATAGCACTGAATAATTTGGACTGTTCTATTTCCTTATGGAATCAAGCTCAACACTGTAAATTGTTCACTCCTACAGTGGCATAAGTTCTTCCCTTACAGTGCCGAAGAGAAACAAAGAAATTTTTTTCTCCTTCCTTGTTCCTTTCTATTGAGCAACACCTTATGATTTCCAGAATGTATCATAATTATCGCACTGGCTCTCCGAGCAATCTGTCTCATGGGTCAGTTTTGAATTAAGAAAATCCACTTTGTCTTCCATAAGCATTGGAATTTTTGTTTTCTGGTAAATAGACCATATTTTGGATAGAATATAGATATTCCAATGCAGCTTGCTTCATTGCATTAAATGACTTTTCCGCTTATATGTAGCATGATGGTATTATTATTGGTACAAACTCTGTTTTTCACAATTTTGATCGCTAGTTCAGCTTGTTCCCCTCATGCTTGCCACTTGGTGCAAATGCAATCCCCTCCTCTAGTTACACCAAGTGCAAGAGCACAAAAGACAGAAGAAAGAGGGGGAAGGAGCTTTGAAGAAGAAAGGTACAGCCAACAAAATCTAGTTCCCTTTCTCTCCAGCAGATGGCAGCACCAGGCCTTAACTGGAGTTTCCAGCTTCCTGGATCTGGTAGCTCTACTAAAGCTCTAAGCAAAATTAATGTAAGGTATATGCACTGCTCTGTGGATTCTCCAAGCAGTGAACCTTTTGACAACTTCACAGCAGAGACACTGAGCACTGCTGCACTTGCCATCTGATACAACTGACTTTCATAAAGCAAATATGTGTATGACAAGAATATGGTTCCAAGCGTCCACTTTAATGAAACTAGGGATCCCCAACAGGATACAGGTCTCTGCAGCGTATACAAAGATATTTAAGGAAGTGTTTGTGGTTGAAGCATATCTATACCCAAGGAAACACTGTAGGAAATGCAACAAAGTCACACATGCACAATCTGAAGGTGGCTTCTACACAGAAACAAGCTGTGGAAAGGGCCACGATCATGTCTGTGTGTGTGTGTCTGTGTGTGTGTGTCTGTGTGTGTGTGTGAGTGAGTGAGTGAGAGAGAGAGAGAGAGAAAGAGAGAGAGAGAGAGAGAGAGAGCTCTGTGTGTTTAATTGTTCTTGGAGGGGAAATGTTTTCAAAATGTGGCAGTGAAAACGAAAATCCATATGAACTTTACAAGAAATACCAATATGTAGATCGAGAAGATTTACTGAATTCTGACAGCAGATATTCTTGACAAATCCATGTGAATTTTGAAACCAACATTTCCACATGTTTTTTTCCATGTTAATAATTTTTAAAACTATGCACCAAAAAGGTCAAAACCCGAGGCAATCATAAATGGATCAATCATATTACAACAGAAATAATAATCTACTAAGTGGCTTAGACAGTATCTTTTTGTGGTGGTGGGTTTGTGTGCTCCAGTGATACAAAGGGCTATGCTGGCAGTAGCGTAACTAGTGTCAGGGATTCCCATGCCAGATAGGCCTTTGTTGAGGAGCCAGACTAAACCTGTCCAAAATCCCACTGAACGTGGGTTGTCAGGAAAAGGAAAACTCCCATCTCAAACCTCCACTGCTTGTAGCTATCCCCATCTATGGGAAAGGCTTCAGGATTCAACCTCGAGGCCAAATCCAGAGCAGGAGTCCAGGAAGCTGACTGTGTACAATCATGTTCTGGTAACTCCTGCAACGCAGCTGGAACTAATCATATCAGCTCTGCTGTTCCATTGGACTATTTCAGTGGTGTGGAGAGGGGGGATTTGCTGTTTGGGTAACAGTCTATCCTCCATATTAATCTACCCAGGCCTTCGTGCTCTGAGAGGACACTCAGAGCACAATACCATAGTCTTTCAAGATTGAAGGATGCCAATGATGGATAATGAAGATCAGCTAGCTATGTTGGAGTAATAAAACTTACTAAAGGGAGTCTTGGTCAAAGGGAATGAGAGCACTAAAACATTTGCCATAAAGGGGGGAAAAAAGAATTTCTGAAACCACCTTTTATTTGCTAAATATCTGGGAAAAATTTACCTCAACATTGGGTTGCCACATTGATATTTCCTGAGGTCGATGGTTCCAGGAATCTGTTTGATCCAAAAGAGCAGTCTGGTTTGGATATATGCTACCTGCCATTGCGGGAATCCCATGGGAACTGGAATAGCCCGAAACCTATTTAAATAAAAAAGTGAACAACACATATACTATAAAAGCCTCTAGTTAGCCTCTGCCTCATTTTAAGAACAGATCTTCATAATCAAGCAAGGGGTATAAATATTAATTCAAAAAAAGCCAAAAGAATACCCATTACAAAGGGACTTCAGGAAAGGTTCCTGTCTGAGCCAAACCAGTGCAACATGGACAGAAGGAATCAAATAGTGAAACACTGCTTGGGTTAGCAACTTCCATAGGATTGTGAAGCACTCTTGGGAAGCACTCATCTTGATTCTTGCCTGAATTTTATTAATCGAGATGTGAGAAGGAACTTTGCTGAATGCTTTACTGAAATTGAGATAAATTAAATCCACAACATTTCATCGTCCAGTTAATTAGTAATCCTATTTAAAAAGAGAAAGACTACATTTGCCGGGACAGGTTTATTCTTCACCAAATCCATGTTGGCTTCTATTAATTGCTGCACTGGTATAAGGATGCATGTCTATCCTAGAGTTGAAGTCAGACTGAGAGATCGGTAATTTTCCCTTGGAATTTCCCCTCTTTTTTAACACTGGGACAACACGAGCCTCTCTCTTCCTCCATTTCCAGGATTCCTCAATGATAATTGACAGAACTTCTCAGAGTACATTAGCAGGTTCTTTTAGTATTCTAGCATCCACTTTATCTCATCTAAATGTTCTGACCCCATTTAAGGCACTGAGGTTCATAACAAACTCTTCATCAATCCTCCTGGTCAATCTGCAAACCTGTCCCCTTCGCATTTATGCTACTCTTGTGAAACTGCACACATCACCTCCCCTCCTCCCAAGTTAATTATTCTATCAGAAATCCTTGGTAGTAAAAACATCAAAGTTAAAACTAGGCAAAAGAAAAAGGATGTTGGTTTCTACAACCTTAACTAAATATTCACTAAATATGCAACAGGTTTCTAAGTTAACACAAACTTGAAATGCTGGATGCTTTCTAGAATAAGACAAACTTGTATTCTGGACGGCAGACTGAGCATCATTAGTGAATTGGAAGCAGAATGAATTTTGCAAAACTAAATATATGCAAATCTTCAATGCCACTTGTGTCTCTGACAAATTCCCTGGGAAGGAATTGTGTCCATTCTATCCATAGTGTCTGACATGCACTTTAAAAGGTAAAGGTGTCCCCTGCAAGGTTGTTCTACTAGTCATGACCAACTCTAATAAACAACTAATGAGATTAATTGCGTATAGTACAGAAAGTTAAGCCACCAAGGCTGCAATCCTAACATCCAGTTAGGCTGGCATAAGCCCTGTACTGACATGGGGGGTGTCACAAAAGTGCCATAAGCCACTTCTGCCCTACTCCTGGGAGGTTAGGCCAGTGCACAGACATATGATGACCACCCCATACCACCAGTGGAAGTATGGGGATATGCTAAGTTGATTAGATATGCCAAGTTGGTTAGGATTATGCCCTAAAACTCTAATAAATTAAAACAGGACTGCATGTGGTCTTGAGGTGATATATGGACCATCCCTATGCTAACAAAACTATGAAGATTTATAGGATAAAAAGTATTAATGAGACTATTAAGGAAGCATTAAGGAGACAAAGTATGAAAGTATACCAGGTATATGTTACCAGGTAGACAAAGTATACCAGGTATATGTTACCTGGTAATGATTGGACTGTACCATGTGCTGTGGACTGGGATAAAAGCCTTCACTGGAACGGGGACTGGGGTAACCAGGTCGGCTGGGCTAGAAATAAAAAGAAATGTGTTTTATTACAAATCAAATAAATCCATAGCTATTTCAGCAAAATGGCAAGAAGTGTTCACTGAATAGAAAGTATTCCTTCTACTTCTGCATTTAGATTCTCTGTCCATCCTAACTTAAATGTCTGCTTCTTCATACTCTACCTAAAGAAAACAAATGAAGCAAAACTACACTGTTTCTTCACTTAGGCTGCAATCCTAAAGACACTTTCCTGGGAGTAAGACCCATTGAACACAATGGGGCTTACTTTTGAGTAGACATGGTTAGGATTGTGCTCCTACTCTGGCTCCTTCTCCTTCCATTTCCCTTGAAACAGAGAAATATATGTTATATTGTGAGAAATATTTTGTGAGAAATACGAAGACAAACCGTAATTCTTGGAAGGTGACAAAAGCAAAGTCTCTGCCAACACAATCTAAGGCACATGAGCACAAGAAAAACATGCCTAATGGATATAGACAAAGTGGAGAAGGTGTGCCCATAGAAAATATAGCACAAGCAACACAAAACTGCAGCACATCACTCTGAAATCTGGTCAGAAGCCATAGTGCTGACAGTACATGGAAAAACTCACCAACTATGTTTGTGCTTTATAGCAGCTCAAGAATCCTTTTCTTACTTTCTGGACTGTCCTGCTGCACTAGAAATAAGGCATGATGAAAACTCCAAACTTAAGAGGCTTCTAGGATGGTTGAACAGTTTGAACTTGCTGGGTCAGAGAGCTTTCATTTGCGCCCATATTTGACAATGGGCCTATTCTTGCCCCTTGCCTATATTTTCCATGAGATATCTATTGGCTTAAATTCATGTTCCTGGCCCTCCCTATTTGTGTACCCTCCTACCAAATCAAATCCCATTTCATCCTTGTGTGAACTAGATCCTAGACAGCCTCCTCTCCAGATTCAAGACATAGAAATCATAGAATCATAGAGTTGGAAGGGACCTAGTAGGTCATCTAGTCCAACTGCAGCAGGAAATCTCCCTAGAGCATCCCCGACAGGTGCTCGTAACCATTTAAAAGCTCTGGGATCAACAACCATGAACCAACATATGTGTTCCCAATACATAGTTTTGTATGAGGTGTATAAGAAACCAGCTGGGAAAATGCGTATCAGAAAAGCAAGTCGGAAGTTTCTGGAAGTTTCCTTCCAGAAAAAGGAAGAAAAAGAGAAGCAGCCCTGAGCAGTGATACTGAGGGCTTGCATTGCAGAGACAGGCTGAAAGGAATCTGCCTCAACATAAAGCAGAATGGAATGAAGGCATTTCTATGTGATCTAGTGTTATGTCGTAAACATAACTCTGTGGCTATCGAGGACTCTTAATAGCAAGTTATTTATGAAAAGACAGACCAGACAAAAAGAAAAGCCCCAGGCCAACCTATATGAGTTGCTAATGACAAGTTGTGTTTGACTGAGAGATGTGAGCACACAGAAAAAAACAGTAAAATATCTACAAGTATCTGCCCTATTGACACCAAAACTACAAATGGGAGCAGACTTAGTTCATACCCTTTGTAATTTCTTACAACTGTAAAGTGAATGTATCAAGACTCTATAAGGGCCAACTATAAGGGCCAACTAATGAGTGATTAAGAGCACAATCCTGTGTCTGCTCAAAAGTAAGCCCCATTTTGTTTAATGGGTCTTACTCCCAGGAAAGTGTCTTTAGGATTGCAGCCTAAGATAGAAAACTTCATCAGAAATATATTATGAACCAAATCTGGCAAACTAATCTTATACTAATTCATTTGCCAGACATACAAAACAAGTATTGGACATGGCCAAATACAAATATATTTTTTGAAAATTTTTTTAAAATATGAAATAAATAATTTAACAAGACATTAAACAAAACTGATTATGCAATCTGAAGTCATAGGAACTGAATTGTAACTTATTGGGGCTTCATATCTATAAAGTATAAGTAACACTCTTCCATCAGATTTTTCAAAACTGCAAGGGAGAAAACCGTTAAAAAAAGAATAAAATGCAGTTGTCTAGATTTTAACAACAGAGGCTTCCAAAGCTCCATCTGTATGTTGCATGCATACTGCTCACCCAAATTAACCAGTTAACTGAACTAAAAAGTTATACAGTTTTTGTATAAAGAAACCCATGAAATTCCATCTACACTACCTTGGGAGGAGCTTCATCTGATCCTCCTGAATCCCAGGACACTGTCACTTGCCGCCTTGATTCCATTCTCATCCGTTCCTCCTGCTGCAGTTTCTCTTCCTCCAGTATTGTACTAAGGGGAAAATAAATGTTGCAGTCAAGATAAATGGCATTCTGGCTCCAAGTGTAATAGATGCCTTTCTCAAATCACCTCCAAGCACATTCCCCAAACCGATGGTTTCAGACTGCAGACTAGCAAGGAATTTGCTAGACAAATACGTCTTCTTTTTAGACAGCAATAGAAACAGTTAGGGTTTACAAGACTAATACTGGGGAGGAGAGCATGCCGCTGCAGAATTAGCCACTAGGTTTTAAAGCCACTAAGACTTTAAAACACCAAGACATATGGCAACAAGAGATATACTTAGAAAAATTATGGAGATCCCATTAAAAACCCATTTTTAATAAATATATCAATTTACATTCCTTTTATCTAATGGCACCAGTGCTATTATACTAGAGACAATCAAGCACATACTTCCATGAAAATATTCATGCTCCATTTGAAAAATAAGACTGTTGAATGTTGTAAAGAAAGAAACAAGCTTCTGACTGTCTCTCTTGATCCTCAGTTCTACTGACAAGTTAAATATAATCTGAAACTATGGATCTACATTTCTTTTCTGACTCACAGCCATAACGATAAGCTAGAACTCAAGCAAACCAAATTTGTAGTAATTACTTCTAGGAGAAAACAAATATAATTTATTGACAAAAGTATTTAAATGTCATTACTCGACAACTTACCACCTCTTTGCCACTTTAAAAGACAAGTTGAAGCCTTGCTGCCTCCTCAAAAACTCCCTCCCCTTTCTGCTATGCAAATCACCAAGCTTGGATATTAGCCAGCTTTTAAATACTTGGGATGCATCTTCTGAGACTTACTACGCAGCTACACAATCCCGAGCAATTTGAATTCTTGGGAGTTCAAAGCTGATCTGATCATTTCCACATTGGTCTTCCCAGACCTATAACCTAATCAGTTTGGCACCAGCCCAAGCCATGCACTTTGGATGCCAGTCAGGCTGTTCTGAATTCATATCCTTCTTGTCTAGCTCCCCAGTTAACCACTGGGAATAAGTAATGAAAGGCACGAAAATTAGATAACTGAGCCCATTGCTCATTTCAAAAATAAATTCTTGATTGGCTATCAGATCCTGTTTCTTAGTTCTTGTAAACATATACAGATTCTGTAGTTTCCTCAGAGACAGAACAGAAGAGTCAGAAACCCAACAGTAATTTATTTAAGTCTAGTTGATGAAAATATATGGATTTCATGTATTGTACTATGTGCAATTGTAAATCCTAGCAAATGTGTTTATACAATAAAGATTGAATTATTTCTCAGGACCATGTTATTTAAATACTGTATTTACCTGAATCTAATGCGCCATCAAATCTAATGTGCACCCTATGCTTATAATGAAAATACTGCATTTACTCACATATAATTAACCATCAAATCTAAAGTGCACCCTGATTTTGGAGACTAAATTTGGCTGGAAAAGGTGAGTGTTATATTCGAGTAAATACAGCAGTAGGTGGAACCTTTTCTTGTAGCATAATTGAGGAAGTATGGAGGAACAACACACTGGTTCCCTGAGAGTCTACAAGCAGACAAGGCAGACTAAAATCAAGACGATGAAATACATGCAGTGGAGTCATAAAAATGCCTGTCCACAAACAGTTAAAAGGAAATCCTGCATTCTTAGCCACTTGGCTGTCCATCTATCTATGTTCGTTACTGTGGTATCTCCGACATGCATTGCAAATGTTACCATAATTAAGTCTAAACAGATGTATCAGAAATTCATTATATTTTCAAATTTAGGCTAATCTTTTTTCCATCAAATCAAGCCATACATTTCTAGAACGTGCCTTGAAAGACATCCTCCTATCACACTTACCTACTACAGGTCCCTCTGAAACACTCTTGCCTATAGCAAGTGAATTTCAAAAAGGTGAAAAGTCACAGACCAAGTTCAATTTTCAGGCATGTCTTCCCCTCTTACCCAAGAATCTGTATTTGTAGTTAACAAGCCAGAGAGCAGAGTAGACGAGGAAGGGCAAGAGTAATGGAATTAAGGCTGCAATACTAACCTGCAATGGAGCATAGGCACAACTCCTGTGCAGACCTGTGCAGACCTTGTAACTAAAGTGCCATAAGACACTTTTGTGTCACTCTCGGGAGAAAATTAGGCCAGTGCACAGACATGTGCTTGCCTCCCTAAATCACCACAGGAACAGGTAGACCAATGAGTTAGGTTAGGTTTGCACCCTAAGAGTGACAGTCTGGGCGCAATCCTGAGTAACTACGGGGAGTCCTTGCTCCGGTGTAAGAACAATTTGCTCTGGATTGCAATATGAATTTCCCATAGGTTTTCACTGGGTGGTGCAGTAACTACGGGTGCACGTAAAGTCTCTCTGGATTGTAGTTACTCTGGATTGTAGGGTCTGTCACTTTAAAGAGTTTTTCACCCTTTTCAATCTCACAAAGTAGCACCAGCTTTACTAAAGTTGCTGGTCAAGTCCATGCCAGCTGGGCAAAGAGGCACAGGTGTCTATATCAGAAATTCCCAAAACTAAGGGATCACAGCACACCAGCCAGTGGGAAATGGTCACTGTTTTGGAGTGTGATGGAAATGGTGAAGAAGTGTGACAACATCATGATGGCAGCAGCTTGACAATACCAAAGATTGGTATTGTCATATAGCCAATACCAAAGATCAGGCTATATGGCATTGAAAGCTGGTTCCTAGGTTAATTTCCAGTGAACCGTGAAGAGTCGGCCCTGATAGTGTTGCCTCCCTTGGGCAAGACTTTAAAATGAGGGGCATCTGGCGACCCTGCCTGCAAATCACCATAAAACCAATCCTCACATGCCTCTGTCTCTAAAGCTGGCAAAAAATAATTAATGAAATATAAATAATTTTGAGAAGCTTTCATCTGCTGAAGGCAAAGTATTAAAAATAGCACACAACATCCCCTTTGTTTGGCCGTTGGAAGGGTCAGTCCATAGATGGGAACAGCAGAATGTCCAGAGATATTTTTGAACATTCCTCTATACAGCTGCTCTGGTGCACTCCCCTCATTTTAAGGCTAGAATTCAGAGGAGGTCAGGAAGTCAGAATGAGCCATATTTTGCCAAACTGAAAAGTTATTCGTAGAACAGTTAAGTAAGCAAGAAGCAAAGGCAATTTCTTGTCAACTCGGCTTCACCAAATCCTAAAGCAGCCTGAATGGGTTCAACTGATTTCCTCAAAAATTTAGACATTTGATTAGACATTAAGGCTGTGGGTGGCGCAAACGGTTAAGTCACTGTACCTATTAACCAGCAGGCCAGGGTTCAAGACCCGCGTCGGCCCCACAAGACAGAGTGAGCTCCTGTCCTTAGCCCAGCTCTGCGACGCCAGCTGGATCCAATCATATCGGCTCTGCCTTTCCATTGGACTAATTCAGTGGCGTGGAGAGGGGGATTTGCTGCTTGGGTAACAGCCTATCCTCCATAACAATCCAACCCAGGCTTTTGTGCTTCGCATGCAGCGTATGCAGCGCTGAGCATGATACCATAGTCTTTGAAGACTGATGGAGGCCTGCTTTTTTTTATTAGAAGCAACCATCAAAAAATATTCTCAGCAAAATACCAGTATTCTGACCATTGTTAACCTTCATTATTCACTCCCTACCTGCAAGCTGAATAAGGTTTTGTTGTATTCCTAAGTAAACAGAGCTACCCTTATCTTGACAATTTCTGGATGTTTTTCAAGGCCACTATGCTGCAATGGATACAGAATGGAAAAAGATGAGGGAACCCCAAACTGGAACGTCCTGCTTAAGCATAACTATCTCAGGAAAACCATTCCCTATGAGCCACAGCTCACTTTCTCTGCAGTGAAACCACTGACCTTATCCAAAGGGGAAAAAGATTTATTTATAACTCATTCAGATATGCATCACTATGCTTATACAGAGAAAATGTAGCTAATCCACCAAGATTAGATAAATTACAAAAAGAGCTACTATTTGAGCTGCACACTTAAGGGCTATATAAGATGCAAGGCATTTAAAAACATAGAAGAAAAATATTTTGCCATTTTCAAATGCATCATTTTATTAATGTAAAGCTATCCTGCCCACCATGAAGACCAAAAATCTATTACTTTGGTATAATTATTTTAAAGCAATTTGAAGCCAAAACAAGGAAGTGGTACACATAGAGTGATTCACTTCAAGTTGTGTTGCGAGTCATCAGTCTATTTACCACAAAGGTCTGCACCTTGCTATTCTCCTAAGAGTTAACAGCGGCTTATAAATTTCAAATGCAGCAATCATTAAACAAAATTAGTTGCACATTAAACACTTAAACCTGAACAGAATGACAAACAAGCCTACAGAAAAAGGCAAGTTTGTGTAAGTCACAAGGCATGGAGTTGTACAGATGGGAACCTACCACAGTAGATGCCATTAAGAGGTCATAGGACACTTCAGGGGAACATGGAACCCACAAGAAGACATGCCTTAAATATCTTCCATGATGGGTAGATATTCCCACCTCTCCAGGTAAAGATGCATTATTTAACAAGTGAACCCTGCTAGAGATTGATGCTATTATTTTAAGGTCTCTTCTCTCATCATAATTCTATGATTTCTGGCATAATTACAGCTAAACTTTAATTATTAAATTCCACTCTTGGTTATTATAAGATTTTTAATGGTTTGAATTTAAAATGAATTGAATTTAACATCCCGAAGGATAATCAGCAGAACAAAGATCTGTTCTGCAACAGGATAGCACCCTTTCCCCACAACCTTTCCAAAGTCAATATTTTTGCAAAATATGTAGACGAGCAGCCTAGCAGATAAGATATATAATTCTTACTTGAGCTGAGCTTTCAGTTCTGTAAATCTCGGCCGCCTACTGGGGTCATATGCCCAGCATTTGGTCATAAGGCTGTACAGAGTGGGAGGACAATTGGGAGGCATCGGTAATCGCTCGCCATTCTCAATGCGGCCAATCACGTCATTGTTCTTCACTCCTTGGAAAGGCTTTACACCGTGCATTAAGATCTCCCACATACACACACCTGGAAAGTTTTAAAAGAAGAACAGAGTTTAGAAAGCAAACAGCTAATTTGAAACTTGAAATTCTGGACAGAAATCAATCACATTAAACATGGAGGTTAAAAAGTTGTCAAGGAAATGTTACACTTATGCATATAGACAATGGGGGTGAGTAATGTGCCAAACAATAGAGAGAAGTAATGAATTAGGAACTGCACAAGCTCAACAAGTTATTTTTTTCCACAACAATGTTCTCAACATACTAACCATCTGTCATTCTAAACCATGAATACTCACCATGGTATTTATGCTCTAACCACATAAAGGAAAGACTGAGTTAACTAATGCCAAGAAAAAGAGAAATTTTGCTCATATATAAAGTATCATTCTTTGTCATGACAGAAAAAGACAGCTTCTAAATCTGTAACAGCAAAACAGTGATCCTCCAAAACACTACCCTCTAGTTATCAGGGATCTTTCAGCACTAGTAAGGGGAAGGATATAATTTCCTGGCCACATTGGTTGTGGTGAACAAATGGCAAAAGAGGGACAAGTAGAGGGGCAGCACTAGGGCTCAGGCTGCTTCATGTTTCTTCTGCATTCAAACTGAATTACAAAAAGAGCTTCAAAATTTTATTTTTGGGATTACTACCCCATCTTTTCAATACCTACACAAGTGCCCAAGGTAGCAATTTCCACCTGCACGTAAAACCCCAGTCAGTGTGCCGTTAAAAAGCATCATCAGATTATAATTCCAGCATTTTTTGTCTTCACATGGAAGGAAGAGATCTTGTTGGGTGACATATTGTCCATTAAAGATAGACAAAAGTCACAAATTAACAATAATGAACAATTTTGTCTCAATTATGAACTATCAACAGTCACAAATTGTTCATTAAAGGCAAGCAAAATATTCCTGGAAAAACTCTCTTTCCTTATTTCCAGTGCAAGATTTCCAAATGGGTATCATCTGGGTATGGAAAACCCCACTTCTTGATAGGGCATGCTCTTAAACATTTATGAAGTTTCATGAATACCTTGGGGCTAAAGAGAAATTGAACCGCTGTAAAGATTCTGACCTTTATCACTGAATAAACATCTGGTTTCCTTTGCTGTATAGTCAACAAATGTTATGGGAAAGGCATTCTGAACATGCTTCAGAGGAAATAATTTTATAGTGGGACAATCCAGTGTACGATACTCTTAACATCAGATTGTATCTATATATTTTTATCTGAAAAACAAGGCATCCTCCACTGTCTAATTCCTGTTTACAATAAAATGTAAGTTTACAATAGAAAAAGTATACAATAATATGAAAGTTCTCATTAACTGCTAGAGTTAGGTTCCTAGAAACACTTGCTGATAAGTGAATTTGTAGATAATAAACAAATTGATTCTATAGGATCAGTGAAATTAAATACAAGGGGTAAGATGGTGGGGGGGAGAGGGGTGCATTTCCTGCCATCAGAGGAATCCAATAGAGACCCTCAGGAAGCCAGCAGAGAGCAGCAGGAAATGTCAAAATATGATATATCTGATATCTGTCTATATCTTTATCTATATATGATAAAATATTGTATGTCTGAATGCTGCAGGCATCTTCGGAACGGCACCAGCAACCAGAACAGGCACCTTTAAAATGACCAGTGGAAGATTCCATTGGCCATTTTAAAGGGTTCTGGCTGTTCACAGATCCCACTCAGAAGATTGTTGCCACCTCCAGGAGGTCACTGCACAGCAGATAATAAGACTCAGATAAGGTAACAATTCCACCCCTCGCAGATAAGTGAATTTGTATCTGAAGAGAACTGAGTGTACCAGTAGTTAACAGCACGATGGTCAGTTTTTATACAATGGCATATACCTTCTCTCTAAAGTTTGCACAACAGAACAACAAAAACGGAATAGCCGAGACACACATCACATTACAGAAAAGGTTTGCTTATACTTTCTGCTTAAGCAGCAGAAGTCCATCATGAAGCCAAAATTAGTATTTTTGTCTGTCGATTCTTTTCAGAAGAAGAATTAGAATGGAGGGCATATTTTTTGCCCCTGGCCATAGGCCTGCCCATAAGGTCTTAATTGTTGTTCTCAACATCCTGTCAATCATTTACTCAGATAATTAAGATTAAAGTTCTTATTGAAGAAGTGAAAACTGAAGAAGTAATAATTAAAGAAGTGATATTTGAAGAAGTGATATGCACTTACCAAACATCCATACATCACTGGCTGAGGTAAAACGTCGGAAGTTGATGGACTCTGGTGCCATCCACTTTATGGGCAATTTTCCTTTGGAAGCTGTAGAATAGAACAAAGACAGTTGGGACACAGCAAAGATGCTGATAGTGACCTGCTAGCTACTGGGTTCCTGATATATGCTCCATCATTACTACGGCCATGATACCACAGTTTGCTATCACCTCATCTCTCCAATACATCCCAGTTTGTTCCAAATTCCCATCCTTCTCATTCTCTCAGGCATGGAGTTGGGCTCCTGCCACTAAATACAGTGTTTACTCAAATCTAACACACACATTTTCCAGCCAAGTTTAGAGCAGAATCCTAACCATGTCTACTCAAAAGTAAGTCCCATTATGGTCAATGGGTCTTACTCCCAAATAAATGTATTTAGGATTGCAGCCTGAGTCTCTAAAATTGGGGGGGTACATTAGATTTGATGGTGTGCTAGATTTGAGTCAATACTTTATTTTGACCATATTCAGAGCTTTTTCAGGAGGTACTCACTGGTACTCAATACTGGCACATTTTCCACCAGCCCCCAAGCAGCTAATTAATTAGGGCACAATCCAGAGCAAGTTCAGCCTGCTCTGCCCTAACTGCTCTCTCCTAACTATTCTGTATCCAGAGCAGAAAGGTATGCTGCATCCAGAGAGTCAGGAAGCCTGGGCTGCCCTAACTGCTCCAGAGCATGCTAATTGACACATGGGAAGGACTTGCTCCTGTGGAGACACCCCTCAGATCACACTGAACAAGGAACAGCTGTGGTGCCTACAGTGGTGACACGACTCTGCACATCATCTGGTGTGGAAGTCTGTGCTTCACCCCTGGATGCGCGCATCCCCCTACCTGGACTGCGCAGTCACAAAAGTTGGTGCCTGCACAGTTGTTTCTGAAGCCAATTAGCTTCAGAAAGAGTACTGCGCAGGCATCATCTCTGACACCTGTGCAGTACTTTTCTGAAGACTTTTGGCTTCAGAGGAGACTGCACAGGCGTCAGAGTTGGTGCCTGTGCAGTACACTTTCTGAAGCCATTTGGCTGCCGCTCCGCCTCCTGAGTGAGGCCGAATGGCCGTGCACAGGCGCAGATTCCCACCGCTCCAAGGAAGTCTCCTCTGAAGCTGTTTGGCATGCTCAGTGTGTTTCTGTGCAGTGCACCTCAGCTGGCCGTTCGGGCCAGCTCCACAGACAAGTGGCAGCTTCTGGCTGCTGCTCCGCCTTGGAGCAGGCCTGAATGGGTGCGCTGGCGCCCGGGGCCTGCCAAAGGACAGTCAAACTGCTCCTGCGCATCACCCCATACAGAGCGCATCACCCAATGCAGCCCACACCAGCCGCACCAGTCTGGTAACGCCACTGGGTGCCTGCCTTATAAGGAGTCCCTGATGAGATGCCAGTACATTCTACAGTGAATACAAGGGGCTTCTTGGAGTGGCCTGCTGTATCCTGAGGTTTGTGGGCAGCCGTAGTTTGTTCCATATCCTGAGGTTGAGAGGCAAGGGTTGCAGCTAGGCTGGCCAAGAACTCAGATTTTTCGTCAACACTGCCATTCTTACTCGGGCCTTATCATGGACCCCTATGTGTCTACTCATTACTATACCTGCTCCTGAGGTGGTATATCTCTGAGGAACTGGAAGAGGGCATTTCTGCCCTGGAAACAGGCTCTGGATACAGAATAACCGCTCTGTCCTAGGCAAAGCTCAACATGCCCTCAACATGCCTCTCTTGAGCTGCCTAGGCTGCCCCAGTTAGGGCAGAGCAGGTCTACCTCTCTTAGGGCACCCTATGTTGCCTTGCTCTGCCCTAAGCCTCTTCCAGAGTACCTGGGGTGGAGCATCTTGCAGTTGCTCCATCCTAGTCATAGATAGGGCAACCCAAGGGCTCTTATGTGAACAGATTAGTTGCTCTGGGTTGTGTTGTTAGTTATATTGGAATGGCCTATGGTGAGTACCAGTACATTTTTTTTCCTTAGAAAAAAGCATTGATTAGAAATATACATTTGAATAAAGTTTAACCATTAACTATATTGTAATACAAATGTAACCCACTGTTATAAAGGAGTGCAATTCGGTTAAAATCATAACATAAACCTATTGTCATATGATTGTTGTATGCAGTAAAATTAAATAATGCACCTGCTTTGGAGCTCATACAATCAACAGTAAACTTTTTTTTAATCTCAAGCCTTTTAAATGGTGAATTAGATACAATGGTGAATTAGATACAAGCACATACAAGTATATACAGCAGAAAATAGATCATTTGGTTCTTTTATGAGAAACTGGCTAAGCCAGGCCAAGAAAAGTGGGATTTTTGAAGAAGGAGGAGAGAGAAGCCAAGAATCTCCTTTCTTGCAGTTTGTAACTAGAACCAATGGGTACAAACTGCAAGACAGGAGATTCCGGTTGGATATCTGGAAAAAATTCCTTACGGTTCGGGCAGTTCGGCAGTGGAACAGACTGCCAAGGGAGGTGGTGGACGCTCCCTCACTGGGGATCTTCAAGCATAGGCTTGACAAGTACCTGTCGGGGATGATCTAGGAGGATTTCCTGCTGCAGGCAGGGGGTTGGACTAGATGACCTACTAGGTCCCTTTCAACTCTAGGATTCTATGATTCTAAGTATTTCCAAAATTCTCTTCCAACTGATTAATCTATCTCCCTGAAAACTCACAGCACAATCTGATTTCAGCTGGCATAACTCACTGGTTTTCCTATTCTCGTGGTGGCGTGGGAAGGCCAATGCATGTCAATATGCTGGCCTAACCTCCCCCCCCTCCCCCGGAATGGCGCAGAGTGCCTTACAACACTTCCAAGCCAGCATGAGACTTGTACCAGGACTTATGCCTGCATAACTGGAGGGTTGGGATTGCAGCCTCAATCTTATACAAATTATGAACATTTAACACAGCTTCATGTCACTGGTTAAAGTTTAATTATGAGAATTAAAAAAACTGGTTAAAATTTAATTATTCTTACACTGATCTGGAGCATGGAGTCTTCCTCTTCCTCCAGTAACGCTGGCAATTGAAAGTGGGGCAGACTGCTACCATAACTCTAAATCAGTTCTCTCTGCGCCTACTGAATGGTAAGCAAATCTCTGCCCACTTAGTGCTTAAAATGTTTTCAGGTGATCTAGAGCAGCAGCAATCTTTTCTTCCCCCATCCTGATACTAGCCCTGCCCGGTCTGCTGCCCTCAAAAAACTTTAATTCCTCCATTAATTCAGCTTTGCTTGGAAGTTTATCCCCACCTTGACAGAGTGTTAAAAGCTGAATGAAAATGTACTCCTTAAATCCTAAAACACTACACAAGAGGATCCTTTACCATGTGGCATATGAAGCATAAAGAAATGCATGTACTTCAAACTTCAAACCATTTGTGAAGACACAATAGAAGGAAGGGAAGGGATTACAGGCATCCCCCCCCCCCCCGCTTTCTGACAATCCGCTTTTCAACACCTTTCAATTACACTGAGAAGTCATTCATTCAATGCATGTTCCATGCTTTCAACCTCTCTCTTTTGGTCTAAAGGCCAAAACTGCCTTCCACATGTTGTATCTCCTGGTCTCATCCCATTTCCGAAGTCGTTAATGAGAACCCATTTGCAGAAATCTTAGTGTGGCAGCAGGAATTTGCAAGATAAAGGCTTTTGCAAACTGCTAGCTAAAAAAACATTGGAAACAACTTTTATAAACTAAAAAAGACTGGGTTCCACTTTTTGCACTTTTGGATGGTGCTCTAGTTCCTAACCCAATCAGTAAGGAGGATCCTCCAGGAGGATCTGGATAAATTGGAATCCTGGGCTGAAACAAACAGAATGAATTTCAACAGGAGAAGTGCAAGGTTCTGCACTTAAGCAATAAAAACCAAAAACATAGGTATAAAATGGGGGATACTTGGCTTGGCAGCACAACATGTGAGCGGGATCTTGGAATCGCTGTGGATCACAAGCTGAACATGAGTCAGCAGTGTGATGTGTCTGCAAAGAAGGCAAATGCCATTTTAGGTTGCATTTGCTTGTAGCTTCCAAGTCACGTGACTTGTAGCTTCCAAGTCACGAGAAGTTATAGTTCCTCTTTATTCTGCATTGGTGAGACCTCACCTTGAGTCCTGTGTTCAGTTCTGGGCACCTCACTTGAAGAAAGATGCAGCCAAGCTGGAGCAAGTCCAGAGGAGAGCGACAAGAATGATCAGTGGGATGGATGAAAGGGAAGCCCTACGAGGAAAGGTTGGGGGAACTTAGGATGTTCAGCCTGGAGAAGAGGAGGCTGAGGGGAGACATGATTTCCCTCCTCAGATACCTGAAGGGCTGTCATATGGAGGAAGGGGCCAATTTGTTCATAGCTGCTTCTGAAAGCAGAACTAGAACCAATGGGTACAAACTGCAAGAAAGGAGATTCCGGCTGGAAATCCGGAAAAAATTCCTGACGGTGAGGGCGGTTCGGCAGTGGAATAGATTGCCAAGGGAGGTGGTGGACTCTCCCTCACTGGGGATCTTCAAGCAGAGGCTCGATGAGCACCTGTTGGAGATGCTCTAGGGGGAATTCCTGCTGCAGGCAGGGGGTCGGACTAGATGACCTACTAGGTCCCTTCCAACTCTATGATTCTATGATTCTAAGTGGGGGATGCCAGTATCTGTTTCTTGACTGCATTTAGCAAGCAGCGGGCAGGGCGATGTGGCAAGTCCACTGCTCCTCCCACTATCTGTCCTGATGCAAGCCACATCCGTTTATATGGTTCACCTCCCCCCACCCCAAAGAAAAATAAAAAATAAAAAAGGGAAAGCACCATAACTGGCCAATTTTCTGAAACCCTTTCTAGACTTTTGTCAAGTGGAATCATACTACAGGGCAGAGGGGAACATCAACAAAGCAATTTATTTTAAAGAACAAGATAGGCTTTCCTCATGTTCAATGTTAGTTTTCCTCAGTCAGTTCATATAATACAACTGCTTTGTTATTTTTAACTTCACATAAAAAGCAAAAGAGTTGCCCCATTTCTGACCTGCAGAAATGATCTTGAACAATCCATTTCCTTACCTTTATAATATGTACTATCTTCCATATACCGGGACAAACCAAAGTCTCCTAATTTCACACAGTCTGTAGAGGACACCAGTACATTTCTAGCAGCAATATCCCTGCCAAAGGACACAGTAGTTATTCTCCTTTTTAGGTTTAAAATTTTAATCTGTCACAAAATAAACTGAAATTTACAATCAAGGGTGAGATGTAAAGTTACTTTATGCATAGTTGACCCTGAACTACCCAAGCCTTTGGCTGCTAAATGATGTTATATTATGTGGGGGGTGGGGGGGGGAGAGAATCCAGGAATAGCTTCACTAAGAATTGTGAAGCTATTCACCCAGATTTCTACTCCCCACCTTCAACTGGGCAAGTACAGAAAATCTGGAGTGGTCTCCATTCCCTTTATTGCATTTACGAGGAGTGTGACCTGTAGCATGCCTGCTCTTTTCCACTTATGTTTATTATGAATAGTGGCAGAGAACACTGGAAACACAAACTGCACTACTTCCATTTACAACAGAAGCAGCATGTTCAGGCAGGCTGCAGACTATGCTCCTGGCAAGTAAAAGGATGGGGGTATGCAAATGTTTCATGAAGAATTCTTCCAAGCATTCTGTTCTTTCTCCATTAAAAAATTATAAAGTACAGCAATTAAGTTAAAGTATATAAAATTCTAAGAATTACTTATGCTTGCTCTATTTAGCCCTCTTCATCCACTTTCCTTCCTTGCTTGACTCCTAATTTTGAGACTGTATATATCAAGTGGTTAAGACGCTGTGCCTGTTAACCAGCAGGCCAGGGTTCGAGACCCGGGTTGGCCCCACAAGACAGGGTGAGCTCCTGTCATTAGCCCAGCTCTGCGACGCCAGCTGGATCCAATCGTATCGGCTCTGCCTTTCCACTGGACTAATTCAGTGGTGTAGAGGGGGGGGGATTTGCTGCTTGGGTAACAGCCTATCCTCCATAGCAATCTAACCCAGGCTTTCGTGTTTCACATGCAGTGTATGCAGCGCCGAGCACGATACCATAGACTTCCAAGACTGACAGAGGCCTGCTTTTCTTGACTCTGAAATACCTTTACAGTATACTGATGTCTTATAGTAATTTCCTATAATAATTATTATAGTGTATAAATCCTTTCCACAAAGAGTCAAGCAGCTTGACCATAGTCTCAAAGTGGCTTATAAAATAAAACATTAATATAAAACAAGTAAAAAACTGCAAGAAATACAATGATATACAATGATATATGAAACATCTTACCATGAAAAACCATGAAAACAGTGAGAAATAACAGGATCACAGTTTAAAATTTTTTTATAAAAACCACCAGCCCACCATGTCTTTAAAAGCTTTCCTAAATTAAAAAAATATTGAGACCCCGAAGTCTTGAGACCCCCACCAAAAGGAGTCCAAAGAGGGAACTGTTCTCAATTCCAGAGAGAGGAAATTTAACAGACAGGGAGCCACCAAGAAGGCCCTAATTCTTGCCAGCATTCTTATCTCTACTGGTAGGGATACTACTTAGAAGGGTTGCATTTGAATCTGGTCCGCAGCTTCATATTCTTCCAATCAAAGTCACAATGTTTAAAAAGTTTCTATTAGCCAAGATGCTACCAATGTTTTTATTTGCATCACTAGCTGGGCTATCTATCACCAATGAAGTCTTGTTGGCAGCAATCTTGAGCCCAACATAAAGTGAATAATTACAGTGAGTTTTGTTTTACTAGAGTCCATTGTAAAGCTATTTAATTATACAGTGAACCCATTTCACTTTACACTGTGTTTTGTGTAGTAGTTCTCAAAGTGGAGGGTTGGGACCCCCTGGCGGGTCATGACTTCATTTCATGGGTGCTATCATCTTGGAATCTGGCAATGGATTCCACCACTCAGGCTGCTTTCCTGGGACTTACTTCCAAGTAGACATGGAGGAGCTCCAGCTCCACAGTTAACTCACTTCCTGTCTTATGTGAGCCACCTTGGGTATCCTTTTTTTTAAAGGTATAGAGCTGGAGTATAAATCAAATAAATAATGCCACTTAAGGGCATGACATCACTTTTGGGGGTCCCCAGACAGACTGTGATTCTCAGAAGGGGATTCCAGGCTGCAATACTCAAGTGCCACTGGATTAGTGTGTCACCATTACATTGTCTTGTACATTTAAAACACAATTGTTGGTTATTTACTAAACATTTAATACAATTTCTCCCACCCATGAAGAGAAATTATCACTGTTCTATTTAGTGAACAATAGAACATCTTATTGTTTCCATTTAAATGCTTTCTTTGGTCTTCAATTAAAATAATCACCTTCAAGTTTTGAATATTACAGATGGTTTTTAATTTGCATCTTTCAGTCAGAAGAGGAATTATCTGACTCATTTTGGGCAAATATTTTAAAGCATTAAAAGAAGAAGTCCAGCAGGTGTCGCCCTTCGCCAAAACTCTCATGTGTAGCTGGACACTCAACAATAATCCTCTAAAAGGAAATAAAATACTATATTTACTCAAATCTAATGCTCACCTTTTTCAGCTGAATTTAGTCTCCAAAATCAGGATGTGCATTAGATTCTATGGTTAATTAGATCTGAGTTAGGCTGCAATCCTAAACCCACTTTCCTGGGAGTAAGACCCATTGAACACAATGTGGCTTACTTCTGAGTACACATGGTTAGGATTGTGCCCTAAATGTGGTGTTTTGATTATAGGTATAGGGTCCACATTAGATATGAGAGTGCATTAGATTCGAGTGAATACGTACATTAGAAAGTGACTTTTGAAATTTCCAGGTACTGGAATGTGTGGCGCAAGTGGTTAAGACACTGTGCCTATTAACCAGCAGGCCAGGGTTCGAGACCCGGGTCGGCCCCGCAAGACAGGTCGCCCCCCCCAGCTCTGCGACGCCAGCTGGATCCAATCATATCGGCTCTGCCTTTCCATTGGACTAATTCAGTGGCGTGGAGAGGGGGGATTTGCTGCTTGGGTAACAGCCTATCCTCCATAACAATCTAACCCAGGCTTTCGTGCTTTGCATGCAGCGTATGCAGCGGCGAGCACGATACCATAGTCTTTCAAGACTGACAGAGTCTTGCTTTTTCTTTTGTTGTAGTAGTAGTAGTAGTAGTAGTAGTAGTAGTTAGTAGTAGTAGTAGTAGTAGTAGTAGTAGTAGTAAATTACTGATATGTTATTTCATTTTCTCTGTAAGCCGCCTTGTGAACTTTTTGTTGAAAGTGGTATATAAATACTGTTGATTGATGGATGTTGAAATAAGTTAGATAAGTTAATGAGCACCGTTCTAGATTATAAAACATGTTCCCTTTCTGGTATATCCAAATACTCAACATGGATGTCAACCCAGACAATCCTCCATACAGCTTTCTGAAATTAATAAAATGTTAGAAATGGAAATTGTCTTACCTATGTACAAATCGTTTGCTCTCTAAATATGCAAGTGCTGTGCTAAGTTGGTTAGCATATAGTATCAATGACGCTAGATCCAAGCTGTATTTTCTTACTTGCAAAAATGACCGCAGCTTCATAGACAAAGAGAGAGAAACAATGTGAGACCAAGCAATTATATACCTGATGAAAGAGAACCTTCAAGAGCACGGTGCTTATCGATGTAGAGCCTTCAGAGTGAAACAAATTTTGCCTGAGCTTCTTTCACTCACTATATTCCCAGAGTGAGACAGCATCGACAGCTCTCGCCAATCCTCAGTGCTGCAAAATCATCTCCATCTTGCCTGACCCTGAGCTCACTGGACGCACACTTCTCACCCCTGTATTGCTCACTGGTAATTTATAATACTGACTCGCCTCCCCTAAATTCATCAAGCGGCCACTGGGAAGAGAGAACCCCCCCTTTCCACCCAATTTGACAAATAATTGCAATTCTTTGCTTCAGGAAGGTACACAAGGCTAAACTGTACTTAGTGGCATCCAGCGGAAGCAGAACAAATGACTCGCCCCCTCCCCTTATCAGCTAGAAGGCATTTGGCACACTGTAATCACTTTCGTAATTCTCTTTTTTAAAACCAGCTATACGAGTCAATGCATTTTGATGGAAAAAATCCTTTTCCGGAGAGCTGCTAAGGATAGCATTAAGGGGATAATCATAGTCTTTCTAATCGGTAACAGTGAAGCATCAAGGCACTGAGACGTACAATTCAGTCTATGTAACACTGAACCTATTCCAATTCTCCAATCTGTTTTATAACCTGGTTTAAAAAAGCCTATTAAGAATAGATCCCTTAGAAGACCAATATGGTTCTGACTTTTATCCATCGATACACACATTTGATGCATAATGTATACAACTCTACATTCACCATCAGCTCTTTCTTTCGAATGCCCCTTTGAGTGCTATGACTCAAGCCAGCACTGGGACAAACAGGTGCTTACAGAGGAGTTACACCCATTACTCCAGAGTCGAATTTGTGCCTCTGCAGTTGCAGAGTTTTGATAAATCTGCCTCAGAGTGCAATGCTCAAGCAGCATACAAGGAGAGAAAAACATGTTTGATTCTCCAAGTCTCTTTAAAACCATCTATATAAAACAGCTATAAGGCTCAGACAGACAAGAGCTTATGAATTCTTCCTACCTCTCCTAGCGTGCAGAGCTCCATAATGATCCAGACAGGGTTTTCGGTGATAACGCCAATCAACTTGACAATGTGCGGATGATCAAACTGGCGCATTGTTACTAGAACATAGAAAGAAAGCTTTTTCATTAAATAGAAATAAACTGTTGAATGGTCTCACCAAGCAGGAATGAGTTGTGCTACAAACACTGGACCAAGTCCTGAGAGCAGATAATGGACAACTTCATTAAACAGAGCATCCTTGCAAAGACCTCTTAAAGCTACCTAAGGGAGATCCTTCCATGGGGCAAGTCAATTTCTATACTCTGCCTCACTATCTGACTAGTACCTCCAAATCTGTTTAGCAAAGTGAGAGTCAGGCTGCCATATGGAACAACCACTACATCAGTGTGTATTGTGACCCACCAATTTCAGGTGGATCCCCATTTATTTCAGTATTAGACTTGATGCTACTAACTTTGTACATGACTGCATTTTGGAGAAATGTGACAGATCTGTATTTTTTTACCAGCTAATATGTACATACTTTTAATATTGATAATAAAAGGTACTTACTCCTGGGTAAGCTTGTGTGTATGCTTGCAGACTAATATCTTTTTAAAATTTTCCTGATTGATGATGTCACATTTGGTGATTTGCTTCCAATGGATCCTGACAAGATTCTCATTGAGGTTCTAAAACCTATTCTAAAACCCATTTGAAAAAGTGGGTTCCACTGCTAAAAGTTTGAGAACCACTGCCCTACATGGTAGCATCCTGTGAAAGACAGCAATATACAATACAGCAAAGATGATATCTTCCCTACAGTAAAGGCATAGAATCATAGAGTTGGAACACTGCTTGGGCTCTCCAGAAATTCCTTCTTTCCTTTTCACTACTCATCACGATCAACTTTAAGTCAGGCTAAAATATTAATAAACTGGTTGCAAAATACTTCTTCAAGTTTTAAATTTCATTTCTTCCTCTCTGAAATACCAATAATGATACTGTCCAAAACTATGGCTCTACCATGTATAGTCAGATCACTTTTTACACAGGTTATGCTTTTTTAAGTTTAAGTTGATGCACTTGGTGGAATCAAAACAAGAAAAGAGTGAGAGAAACCAAGCAGAGCCTTCCCGTTCCATTCATGACGCACATGACTCAGACTGAGCATGAAATGGGAGCAAGAATCTGGCGTTCCCTTAATCTTCTCAATTCCTGTATATTTCTCATATTGTGATTTCACCTCTCAAATACACAGTACATAATACAAGCTGTTGTTGTGGGAATAAAAATTAAAGAAAATATTTGTCAAGTCAGTGTTTATTTGTAGGTCCTGTACATAGATGGGCACTAGTGGACACTGCTGGACATCGGAACTGGCACCAGGTGGGCACCACCAGGTGGAAGTGGGTACCAGAGAGTACAGGGGCAGCGGCAGACACCAGTGAGCACCAGGCACTCCAATTGGGCAGCAGCCACCAGTGGGCAGTATCGGGCACTACCATGCATCGGACACCACTAGGCACTACTAGGCACGACTGGGCACTAGTGGGCAATGGGCACCAGCAGGCACCAGGTATCCCAATTGGGCACCATTGGGCTATACCAGTCACCAGGAGGCAGTGGGCATCTCTACTGGCCAGCAAGCACTGGGTACCAGACACCACTGGGCATGGGGCATCACTGGAAATCACCAGGCATCCCTACCGAGCACCGAGCACTAGCAGGCAACATCAGGGAGCAGGCACCACTGTAAATATGAGGAGAGACTTTAAGGTTCAAGCACTTTTCTAATTTTCTGGAAACCCCAAGAATTCATCATCAATATTTCTTGTAAATATTTAGTTTGAGTTATTATGCTGATCTGTTACAAGAAAAACTATTTTACAAACACACTGAATATTATCTATAATGGTGCACAGTGCACAATGGTGCAGGGGAGGAAGCCTAAGCACAAGAAGTGTTCCTAATTTCTTAAAACATTTTTTAAGAGCTGAAATATGTTGCAACTGGTCCAGGTCTAAGGGTTCAGTGCAAACCACTGAACTAAACTGGACTTACATCTGAGTAGACATACTCAGGCTCACACTAGGGATACATTTTGCAAAACAGAAAAAAAAGAAACCTGTATAAGGGTAAAGCAGCTCATTAAAAAAACACCTCACACTCTGTACTTAAAATGTTTATTCAGCCAAGTGTTTCTTAAAACAGAAACAAGAAAAATAGTTCACCAGCCAGAAAGATGCATGTTGTTTTGACTGTGAAAGGAGACAGCCCTGACATGCATATGGTGTCCACAAGAAAATCTCATTTAGTGCTTCGGTTTGTATCAGATCTCATTTGTTATGAGCATAATTACCCTATTATCAGTCTCAGCAGTGCAACAGCTTGCAACCTTGAACATAATAAGGTGCACATCTATTTACTCATGCTGTGAAAAAGATATTCTCTAAGCTGAGCCGGGACCATCAGCCTTTTATCTCCTGGTGCACACATGCACAAGCATTTCTAAAACATATATTAAAGTAACTGTTTATCTCGGCTGCTCATGCTTTTCTGTGGCTGCTAAAATGAGGTGCTTTATTCCTCAATTTAAACCATTTATTGCAACTCTGGATTTATGAGTCAAATCCTTCTACAGTTCGACAACATGAAGTGTTGTTGGAGAATGCTTTAGAGGGGAACAAATTCTTGTCAAGGGTTGTTCTTATCAAAACTCCAATGTTTTCACAAACAAAATAATCACCACAAAGATATCAAATACTTCATCACAAATCATATGGGTGAGCCTAATACACGATGCAAGAAGAATACAAACAAGTTTCCAAGTAGGAGACACGAGGAAGTTTGCTCACATGAAGAAGTGCTGTCAATCTGAAGATTGTGGTCTATTGCTTTCATCTATTCCCTTTTGCTAATTACTTGTTCTGGTGCTGTGCATATTGATTCCAGAGCTTAGAATTTGTTTTTCAACTCAGCAAATTTTCATACCACATATCAATACGAGAAAAACAGAAAATACGAGACACAAATATCCAAGGAACAGACAGCAGCTGCTTCTGAACAGCATGGAGAATAATAATAATAATAATAATAATAATAATAATAATAATAATAATAATAATAATAATAATAATAATACCACATTCTAAGTGGCTGCAAGAAGATTGCGCAGACTGACTACAAACTGAGGCACAATCTGTTGCCCAGAAGATCCACTGGAATCTATGCCAAAAGTATCATCTGCCAGTGGCAAAAAACTGGTGGGACCACAAGCCTGAAAAAGTGGTTGCAAATGAGCAGGTCAAGCTTCTGTGGGACTTCAGGATACAGACGGACAAGGTCTTGGAACACAAGACTCCAGATATCACCATCAGAGAAAGCAGTCAGGTGTGGCTTGTTGACATCGCCATACCAGGTGACAGCAGAACTGAAGAGAAAGAACTGGAAAAGATATCCCGCTACTAAGAACTAAGAACTGAATGACAGCGTATCTGGTGTAAGCCAGTGCAGGTGGTTCCAGTGGTAATTGGCACACTGGGTGCAGTGCCCAAAGACTGGGCAGGCACCTGAAAACTCTTGGTACTGACAAAATATCACTCTGCCAACTGCAGAAAGCCGCTCTTCTGGGATCAGCACGAATTATACGCCGCTACATCACACAGTCCTAGACTCTTGGGAAGGGTCCAACTGGTGATGTGAATGAAACCAGCACGAAATTGTTCGCTGTGTATTTATGTTTGATTTTCAATATAATAATAATAATAATAATAATAATAATAATAATAATAATAATAATAATAAATTTAAGTCCAACACTTTTGGAGGTTTGAACTCTATTTAAAAGTACCATCTAAAATATATATATAGATTAATGACTCCATAAATGTGGGGAGGTAAGAAAATGCAGAGGAGGAAAGGAGGAGGAAGGCAGAGCTGAGGATGGGTGAGTGAATGTATATATCCTGGGAGGGGACGATATTGATAGCACTGACATATAACGTAACTTAAGCTTTCCTGAGTCTAATCTATTGACATGAGGCTATGTGAACTTGCATCAGTGATTTTGCTATGGGAAGCCCAAGAAGTTCCACTGAAGCTACTGGGGCAGACCCAGGGCCAGGGGACAAATGTAACCTTATCCTGCTGAGACCTCCAGCAACCAAACATCCAGCATAAGGGCACATTCAAGAGTAACTACAGGGAATCGTTGCTCCGACGTAAGAACAATTTACTCTGGATTGTAATATGAATTTCCCATACATTTTCACTAGGTGGTGCTGTAACTACATTGACGTAAATGTCTCTTACATGCTCCCGCAGTTACTCTGGATGGTAGGGTAAGATGCAGTATTGCCTCCACTGATACAGTTGCACTGCTGCATGGTGACTTGTGCTAGATTGGGCTGTCCATCATATTTACTATTGAAGAAAAAGTTGCTTAAGCTTGAAAACTGGATTTATTCATCTTTGATATAATGTGCAGAGTATCTGGACGGCAGTTAAATATTCTGGATTTATTCATCTTTGATATAATGTGCAGAGTATCTGGACGGCAGTTAAATATTCTGGAGATGTGGAGTTTTTCTGAACTGGCTCTCTCATGACATCATGCAAGATGCAGTGTCAGTTTGATGTTTTCAGTTTTGCTACTGCAGGACTCCTGCCTGAAAAGCACCTGGTTTGAGGCAGATATCTGCCAATTTGACAAATGCTACTTAAATAGACTGAAATGTTACAATAAATATACCATTTCAAAAAGAAAAACTCATTTATTTCTTCTAGTTACAATATTTGGAGTTTTAATTGCAATACCTTACATTTAATTGCTATATATTTTTTTGAAAATTAAGAGAGATTGATTCTTCTCACTAAATTCCAGAGAATTGAGGTCAGGCATGACTCTTCCATTTATAAGCATTATATACCAGTAATATTTTTTCTCCTTGAACTGGAAAGCATTTTCAGCTTCATAATAGCTCCATATTACTTTCATTTTTTTCCTCCACTGCAGCAAGCTTGGGATCATTAGCATGCTCAGAACTGCCTCATATATAAGCTGCCTAAAAGAACTGCCACATGGCAGCAATCTCTGTAGTAGATGTAATATACCTAAAGCTGCTTATCACATGGATCAGCTCTTTGCATGGTCTTCCTCTATGCCATCTGCCATTGTCATTCTGGGTGGAAATACACAGGGACTCTCTGCCTGGCAGAGTTGATCCATATGGATCCATTGTAAACTCCATAGTCAGGGAATTAGAGATCAGGTCCTATCATGGATTAGGAACTAGTTGACAACTAGAAAACAGAGAGTATGCGTGTCAATGGACTGTTAGTGCATGGTGACCAATGGTTCCTGCTACAACTGCTGCCTGATGGTGCCTGATGCCCAGAACCCTGTAGGAATACATTGGTTCCTGGTAGTGTTTGGTGCCTGGTAGGGATACCCAGTGGAGCCAATTGCTCAGTGGTGCCTGCTGCCCACTGGTGCCTGGAGACTGCTGATGCCCACCATCCACTGGTGTCTGGTGTGTGTTTGTGCCACCCACCCACCACTGCTCCACAGTGCCCAATGGCCGTACCCAGTACCCACCAGTACCCAGTACCCAGCAGTGCGCTCCCTAGTGTCAATGGTGGCTGGTGCCCAACAACTTGTGCTTGGCAGGGATGCCCAGTGATGTCTGCTGCCTGGTGGTGCCCATAAGGATGCCCAGTGCTCGGTGGTGCCCACTGCCCAATGGTGCCCACAGGTGCCACAAATCATCCTTAAATTTTACTTCCACAACGACAGATAAATTCAGCTGGTGACTAATAGAATCTCAGTGCTCCAAGTATTGGCATTCATCGGTCACGAAAGGCTATGGTATTGTGCTTAACACTGCATGCGAAGCATGATGGCCTGGGTAGATTGAGATGGAGCATAGGCTGTTACCCAAGCAGCAAATCCCCCCTCTCAATGACACTTAAATTGTCCTATGGAATAGCAGAGCCAATATGATTGGTTCCAGCTGCGTCACAGAGCTGGGCTAAGGAAGGCGCTCACCATGACCTGTGGGGACTCAGGTCTCAAACCCTGGCCTTCTGGTTAACAGGCACAGTGTTTTAACCAATTTAAGCATCAAATTTCAAGTTGGCCTGAGGGTATCACAAAAGTGCAGTAATTCACTTCTGCATGGTGCAGGTTAGGGAGGTCAGGCTACTGCACAGACATGTACTTCCCTCCTCACACCACTGTGGGAACTGGGAGTTGGGTGAGTTGTGCTGGCCTAAATTGGTTAGGATTGCGCCAACAGCCTGTTAAAGTTGCCCGTCCCAAGCTTATTAAAACAATCAAGAGGAAGACATTTAATGACTTACAGGCTTCTTGTAAGAATTTCTCCCTCACGCTGTCTGAAGTGCAGTTTTTGCAAGTTTTTATGGCAACTGCCATGTCTGGATTTTCCTGTAAAACAGAAAACAACATACAATGGAAAGAAGATTTACACTTGTGCAGCTCTCAAGAAACCACCACCAACTTCAACACATACATTTTACAAACATGTTAAAAATCTATAAATTCATATTAAGTGGGAAAAATTAATCCATCTTAAATACTTGTTTAAATCTATTTTGCAAGAAAACATTTGGAAGTAACTTCCACACTGTACAGTTAGATTCAGTCTAAGCAGCAACAGAGTGAACTTTATGCTTCTCCTGCTATGCTAGACTATGAGACAAGCCATCTTTACATTCTGCCCCAATTTTATTTCTATATTTATACAGAAGTGCAGTAAAAATAGGTCAAGATGAAGACAAGAGAATACTTGAAGTTTAAAGACAAATTCAATATATGTGTTCTAGGTCATCCTGGACCTATTCCTCAGTATTCTTTTTCCCATTGCTCGGGGATAATACTGTACGACTACAATTCTAAGGATAATACATTGAAACAAATAATGTACTGCTTACATGCAACACTGTCATTTAAATGAGGCCTGAAGAACAAATCCCTCATCTCCTGTTTAATCTCTTTTCAAAATCACCAAGAATTATATCAATACAGTGGTGTTCTAGGACAAAACATTTTGGAGATACGCCCTATACCAACAAAAAGACAATTTTTTATACCTGACATTTTCTGCCTGATGAGTAGTGTTAATGTGGCCCATTAATGTGGGGGAAGAACTATAGGTGTGCATCCCTATCTTTGACAGTCTGCTCTGTCCAGATCTATCTCCAGCAGGCAAGGAGAACTCTGTTCCATGTTACTTGCTGCTCGAGGGAAATCTGACAGGCTTAGTAGAACTTCTGCAGCACCTCCTGCCCACCCACCCACCTGGAAGGAAGTGGGATGGGGTGAGGCAAGTGCAGGTGAGCCCAGGGCAGGTAGAGCTGCTCTGGACTGATCTGGCTCCAACCTGCCTGCAATGTTTCTGCCCCCCTCCCTGCTTACTCCAGGACCTGGGAGGGCAAGCCGAGGAGCCTCCACAGAGTGCTCCAGTCCTGGGGCATGGAGGGGTCAGAGAAGAAGCTTCTTCTTCACTCCCTCAACTCCCCAGGGCTGGAGAAAGTGCCACAGAGGTTCACCTGCTGCTCACCCAGATCCTGGAGCGCTAGTGCAAATTGTTTGCATGCCATCTTCAGAACTCATCTCAGAGGTTGTTGACCCCTGGGTTAAGTTATGCAAGTAGGTACACATATGAACTTAATTTATTCATGGGTGTTGAAGCCTAGAAGTTATTTCCATTTTTTAAATTTTCCTATTAACACAATGCAAGTTAACTTTCTAAAACGCAAAAATATATCTGTGTTCAAGTCATCTTGCTCTCTTCTGATTTCCTTATATTGTCTTAATGACTTTACAGAATTTGCTAATAACTCATTGGGTCTTATTGCATTTTTGACTGGGAATAAATTTCACCATAAATTCAGGATGGCAAAGAATTACAAAGGTGAGGAAGGTACACATTCATTTTGTTTGGAGCGAAAGCACAAAAAAGCACAAAAAATGCTAAGTATACCTACCGGAGTGACATAAACTCCTTGGTGGACATCCCCAAACTGCCCTTCACCAATGCAGCGTCCCAGTTCAATCCGCTCTCTCTGAATCTCATAATCCCTGGCTGTTGGAATACAAATCCATTTAATCTCAATCTCCCAATGACAAGCCTTCTATTGAAATAATCTGCAAGATGCAAAAAATGTTCAAAAGTAACTCCCGCAAAATGGCTGGCACATGAGAAACTGATTAGATTTTGCTCCACACCGTTTATACAAATATCAATTGCACAGTGGAATCCTCTTAAACAACTGTTTGAATTAAACTCCTTAAAGAGGTGCTATCCAGGCATACTGAATTAGTTTCAATGTGTTTAGTTATATTAATGTAATAAATATAAGTAAAATGTCATTACTGATTATGATCTATAAAACCATATGAAAAGATGAACAAATAGTCCAGGTAAAGTGTTAGCCTGTGCAAACTGTGTGCTTAAGAGTTCTCCACTTTATGGTAATTTTAATTGGGGGAAAGGGTTCAGCCAAGAGTATTTTTAAAGAGGCACATGGAAGGCTAGGGAAAGGAACCCGATGTTCATAAAATGAAAACCAACAGTAAAGTAATAATTTCAGCTGATATTAGACACAACTGACATCATAAGACACAACTGACATCATTTAGCCCTGCTTACTGGGCAAGAGACACTCAAGTGGGTGTTCCTCTTTTATTTAGCAGGGGGAGAGTAACTGGCCCTGCACACCCCAGCAATGTCTGTTCTAGTGGCTTCTGCTGGTGTTCTTTTTGCACTTTAGACTGTGAGCCCTTTTGGGACAGGGACCCATTAGCTATTAATTAGCTATTAATTTTTTCATTTTCTTGTAAACCGCTTTGTGAACTTTTCAGTTGAAAAGCGGTATATAAATACTGTAGATAGATAGATAAGATTGTGCACTTTTTAGTGGAGTGCAAATTCCTAAGAAAAGCAGTGTTTTATATGTGCCCACTCTCTTATTTCCATCTGACTGGTTTATTTTATTGCTTTTATTTCCATCACTCAGAGAAGACAAATTTACTGGGAAATATGCTGTTCTTCTTCCTTCCACTGTTATCAGCCTCAAAAGCCTACCCACGATTAGGTTAAAAGTCATAGCAAAACATTATTTCAAATATGAAAAAAGAATGGTTGACACTACAAATATAGCTTGGTGTGTCCAAAATAGTTTTTAAAATTGTGTATTTTTCCTCTTTAAAATCCCAAAGCTATCCGATATATTGACTTAACGGGACACAATTAAGCCAATTAACATTATTAGAGAGTCAACAGTGGTTTTTTAATAAAGAAACAACACATCATTCCAAAGTTGCAAGCACAGAGATTATTAAAGGATCTCCTGTTACCTTCATCTATTCCATAGCTTTCTGCAGTGCAATTAAGAGAAAAATCAAACACTTGCTTAGAAATAGCTCCTTGCAATTTGTAATACATTTGGAAAAATATTTCTGGTATTAAAAAGGCTAACAAAATGAGTCAACATTTGAAGCTTTCTTACAGTATGAAGCTGTACTTCTGTCACCAGCTTCATGAGACATTTGCAGAGCCACTGGCATCACCACTCCCAAGTAAAGTCTTAATTTGTTCAACACAACATGCTTTAGGCTAGACCTCCTAGTCATACATACATTGGACGGCTATGGGTGCAATCCTGAGTAACTACGGGGAGTCCTTGCTCTGGTGTAAGAACAATTTGCTCTGGATTGCAATGTGAATTTCCCATAGGTTTTCACTAGGTGGTGCAGTAACTACGGGTGCACGTAAAGTCTCTTACGTGCTCCCGTAGTTACTCTGGATTGTAGGGTATCCCTATAAAAATTGCCCTCTCGGTAACAGTGACCAGGACCTAATGAAGGACCTAAATAACATTCAGTGAAAATCATGCCTCTAATCTTTAGAAACTGATTTTAGAAAATGATGCCCCTAATCTTTAGAAAGGGATCTTTAGAAACTGATTCTCTAACAGTTATGTTGCATGGGTGAGGATCACAAAAGCAAGTGTGTGATATGGAAGTGTGCACCTGTTGATCCTTAAAAGTTTTTTTTAAATCTTGTTGTGAATGGGCTCACCTCAAGTGGCTCCATGGAAGTTTTTATAATTTTACATTAGAGTCATCAGCTTGATAAAAGTTATTTTTGAAGATGTTTCCCTCAACTAGGCAAAGCATTATTAAGCCAAGGAGGGCCTGTTCAAATCTTCAGGATTATATTCCATAGTCACCTGAAGATCAATACAGATTCCTGAATAACCTAGGCCTAGCTTGGGGATGTGACAACCCTGTTTCATAGGCTAAAATAAACTTGGTGAATAATCTGTGAAGAATACTTCACAGTTTGGAAAACTAGTGCTTATATGCACTAGTGCTTATTTGCACATATATTGTGCTTATATGCACATATGCATATAGGAAAACTTATATGCATATAGGAAAACTAGTGCTTATATGCACATACATTGTGCAAGATAAAAACAGGAAGTGGCTAATATAAAAATGAAGTGTTTTTTTTTCTAAACATTATTCAGGGTCTGCTGCATGCTTGGTTCCCCCCCCCCCACTGCAAAAAGGGGGAAAAACAGGGAAAGAAAAGAAGGAAGAGACAAAAGAGCATGTTGTCCAGCGTGTCACATTCATGCTGGTCCAGAAGTCAAACCAGTGCTAAAATAATCAGAACCCCACACAATCAGAACTCCACACAATCAGACACCACACAAAATGTAATGCAATCTGATTTCCTACAAGGCACTTTAGACTAAAGTTGACACAATCAAATTGTTGACTGATCCTAATAAAATTTCAAATTACTTTGCAGTATTTCTTTTAACCAGATAGTATGTTTGTTAATTTTAACAATGCAGGTAATTGCCTCAGAATTTGGTTGCTTTTAGTTCATGAAGCAAGTTCATGAACACCCAGAATTTTAATTCCCATAGCATAATATTGCCCACAAGACTTGTGTTAAATGCTTGTTATTCTCAAATGTAATAATCAAATGATCCATCATATCAAACAATTTACAATCGACTTAGCCCCACTAAAACCAACAAGCCCAAACTGGTGAATAGGATGAATGCTTTTTGAAAGCATTCCTTATTAGAACTTTTAGAAAGAAAAAGAAAACTTTAGCTAATAAATTCAGAAGAATGAAAAACTATGTAGCTACTTTACTTACTGGAAGGCATGGTATACGTATCTTCTTCATCTATAATCTCTGCATAGTCATCTGTTTCTGAAAGGAAGAAATTACAAAGTTGAAAAATCAATGAATTGCCATTTGAGGAACCACTTTCTCTAATGAAATTCCCCCGTAATATTTCCACCTCCATACAAATCTGCTTTGGCCATAACTAGTTCTAATATGCACAGGTTATTCATAAAATTAACATGACTTCATTCCCTACTACATTTCACTACACAGTCTTATTTTTTTAAGAGCTGTACTGAATGCATCTTTTATTAAACAGTAGACAGTTCCCCCTATTTAGATCAATTAAATCAAAACATGAATAAGCCCAGTCCGTATCATCAGTTGAAATGTCCCGTCACAAAACCTACTAATAAAAACCAGCTAACAGAAAAGTAGTGCTATCAAGGGCATCTCTTTCATAAGAACCAGAATGAAGGAAGGAAGAAAGCAAGTTTTCTACACGGTGAAGGTGACAGGACTGAATATTAACATCAAAAAATCAGTAATATTTAATTAGCAAACTACAAAGTGCCATCTTTTGCACTTTGGCTCTGGACAAGTTCTATTTTTAATTTTATGGACTACATTTGTCTAATTTCTGACTATTCATTTGAAATTAATTGATCAGAGTAATTACAGGAACAACAAGTATCAGATTTATAAAAATTAGATAACCATGCCAAAGTCTGTCCCAACTGTGTTACTGAATAAGTCCCCTGGATATCCGGGGAAGGGTGTAAGGAGGCTTCTTAACTGGAGTTACCAATCTGGATCGGAAGCAACCTTTTCAAAATTTATCATGTTGCAATGCTTCCACTATAAAACACCAAGAGTTAACCTACAGTTCAACAGACATGGGTGGACCAAACCTAAGTTGCTCATAGGGCCAGGACAGCTGCAGCGCAAAAATGGCTGCTATGTTAGCCTGAGACAAACTGCACAACTGCCATTGGCTCCTTGGGTGAAGAGGACTTTTGTTCCCTTTCATGGGTAAAGGAAGTAGTCTTGCAACGGGACTACTCAATTCTATGGCAACCCATGATGCCCAGCAAAGAGGCTCTGGATCTGAAGCTGCAGAACAATACCAGTTTCACCCACTTCCTGCCCCACAACCTTGTGCCATGCCTCCTCCCCACAATCTTTCCAGCCTGGAATGCCTCCTCCCTGCCCACTCACTTCTCTGCTACCAAGAAGTCCAAAGCAACTGCTGAGCACTGGTACCCTCGAAGTGATGAGCTAGATCCAGCACTGAGCTGGTGCTGGAGCCCAAAAACATGCTTTACAGTACATTTGAGACAGTCAGTGCTGGCAGAAGACTGGCAGCGCAAGATCAGAATCTTCAACTTTCAACATCTTTACTGAAACTGAAGACTCAAAATCTGAAATTTAAAAACTGAAACATAACCAAAGACTAAAATTCAAAATATTAATGAGAAAAGTGCTAATGGTTTTCCTGCAAATTCTGTACCTTCTCTCTCAACCTCCAAAACTCCCATATTCACTCTCAGGCCAATCAATTTGGAGGCATAATGGCCTCCAAACAGCGGGTTTGCTCTTGCTTTTTGAACTACGTAATTAAAAATATATTGCCTCAGTGACAAAAACTCAGCAATATATCAATTATAAATGAAATACATTTTCTAAAAAGGTTTCAATATTTCTGGCTAAACATGGAAGGTCTAATCCATCATATATCACTCTTTTTGATTTTAGCAGAGAATTCAAAAAGACATGGGCTAAGAAGTTTATTTAAACAAGTTTTTATTTAAAACTCAAGTACATTTTTGTACTAGAATCCTAAATGTACCTAAAGGTAGAGTTATTTTGTCATATTCCATGTTGATTTAATCTGCTCATCACTGCTGCTGGTCACTCCTTCCACTAACTTGTTCTTGGTTTTCTACAACCTTATTTCATGTCTTCAAGTATTTCTGTCACCATAGCTGACTCTTCTTTGCACTTATTCCACAGACCAGGCTTTGACACTACTATTTTTTGCTCTATGCTCTGATTTTTGTCTTTTATCCTAATGGCTTCAGCTTCTTCCACTACATTGATTAGCCTCTGTTTTTCTACAACATTTCCTATTCTATAACATCTATTTGTTAAATCAACATTTTCCCCCTGAATATTCTACTTATTTGAAACTGAATATGGGAATATTGGAGCAGATTTGTCCACAGTCACTCTTCTTAAAATAGGATTATAACCCACAGGTGGGCCCACTTGTGAAACAGTTGCATTAGAGCTTTAAGATGTTTGTGGTGGTCCATTTTTCTTCAAACTTCAGACTAGGATCAGACTAGGATCACAACAGGGACCTTCCCCCCCCCCCCAAAAAAAAAAAACAATTCCCAGAATGTGGGTCTGTGGCCCACCACTGGGTCATAACCCTATGTATTCAGGGAAGATTAGGCAAGGTGCATCACAGGCTAAACAACCTGCTACATGGGAGGGGCATTATACCAATCACCACTGTAGCCATAGAGGCTTGAGCAACTGGTGAAAGCAACTTGAGCAACTCTCCAGGGAGGTTCCTTTGCTAAAAGTTTTGGGAACCATTGCCCTAATGCAAGACTTTATTTCTTTTCCTGGCCACTTCCTTAATCAATATCTATATGTACTGGACGTAACTATTTTTGGAAGGACATCTCAACATAGCACACTAGTAAAAGTAGTCCTACAGGAGTTTCTTCACATACATGCCCCTTTTTTTGCAAGATAGATAACATCAAGAGAGGGGGGAACTAAACCCAACCCTAAATATAAGATGCAATATAACTCTGTTTTGGGAATTGGAAGGATAATAAACAAGACTGCATAATCCAAACCAAGCATTTAAGGAAATAAAGTATCTGAAAATCCACTCTCTCCTAGTAGCCTCAGATTGCCCCAGAGAAGCCAAGGAGTTCCACTACAGCACTCATTCATGCTGCAATCCTAAAGACACTTTCCTGGGAGTAAGATCCATTAAACACAATGGGCTTACTTTTGAGTAGACATGGTTAGGATTGCAACGTTAGTTTTCTATGATACTGGTGGGACAGAGATAAAAAATCTATTTCCATAGAAAAAAAAATATTTTGGAAAATTTTAACTCGACAGTTTAAGTAATTGCAGAGCTATGGCAGAGGTCCAGACTAGGATCAGACAGTAGGATCCCAGTTCCAGCAAAGGAAGGAGATTTTAACCGTGCCAGCTCAACCACAGAAACACAGTCCTTTACTAGCTGGTGCTATAGATTTATTCACCAAAAACAGTCCCTGCTTCATTTTGAGTTTTAAACTACTGCAGAGCAAGTGGTATGAAAAGTATTAACTGAAAGGTTAGGAAGACTCTCAGCATCACTCCAGAAAACATATCTTAGCTGGGTTTTTTACCCATATTGGGCCAACTAGATATGCCTAGATTCACCTATCAAGTCTAATTTCATTGCACCCCTAACCTGCCCCACAAAATTGTGGAATGACAGTGGTGATAACAAGATTAATTAAACCAGACATAGGGAAAAGGGACTGTTATTTTCAACATCAGCCACACATTTCTACATAGGTATGGTTCCCTGTTACAGTTTTTTATATTCAGTTTTCTATAGAAGTGTAATATTGGCAGAGTAGTAAGAAATCTGAAATAGCCTTAAGCACATTTTGCAGCACCCCAAAACAACTTCAGTAGCAGATGAGAACAAGAGCCAGCCACAAACAGCATGTTAGTGGCACACACACTTAAAAAAAATAACCACATATTACCGTCCCCACTAATTTCATCTGTTGATCCACGTGGCATGCAAAAAGAGAGAAAAACAGCAGGGAAAGAGGAGGGGTGGGGAGGGACAGAAAGAGAAAGAAAGGGGAAGACAAAGTATTAAAATCATTGCAAAATCAGTTGTCTTATACACATCGGTTGAGAGAAACCTGATAAGTCAGAGGAAATTAAAGGTGCTCCACTGCTATCCTGAAATCTAGCTCTTCACAGGATATGACAAAACGCAAGCAAACATTTGGATGCTGATACAAAATTTCAATGAAGTTTGAAATAAAATTAAACCAGTGCTGTGTGATTTGCAGCACGAGTGACCACTGGAGTTTGTGGCACAACAGCATACAACAAAATTAAAAGGATGGATTAGCTTACATGCAAATAGTCTGATGCTTTGGACCAAGAGCCTGTCTTTTGATCTAGACATTCCATTTCCCTATAACTTAGTCCACTAGAAACAACATCTGAGATCATATGAAGCAGGGATTTAAAGCAGCTAAAATAACCTGTGGTTTGGATATGAATATACCAACTTTACTAAGATAATTTCAGGTAGCCACATCAAGAGATGTACTGCCAACATTATTAGAAATATGCCCACAATTCCCCCAACAGCCTTTACTTCTCAGAGAAGGCTCTGCTTGCTGAGGTCTAATACACAGGGCTTGGGTACACATCAGCATCTTCTAACCACGAATTACAGCTGCTATTCCCCCTTTGGCCAGACTTAGAAGCAACATGCAAGTAAGAAAATCCACACCTAAATAGAGAATATCTATCCCACAAGAAATGCTGTAGAAAAGTAATGCCTACACAAGCCCTTAGACCTATACTAAGCAGCCAGAATTGTTATGATCACTTACTAAATAAGTGACTGCATTTTTTTCTAGCTCCTATTTTATTTCATTGCACAGCATGCTGTATCAGGGGTCCAAGAATGTGAGCCACTAAATGAAGAAACTGGAGATCACCCTCCTCTTAAACTACTCAACTGAGTTGTCTCCACAGCATAACAATATAAATGCTCTGGTTTCTACAACAGTTGGAAATATGGATCCAAAATTTTAAGGGAATTATTCTTGGAACTCTGAATACACTCTTTCTCCAGCCATAGGTGAACAAAACTACAGCAAGATTAGTATTGTTCAGCTTATGAGTTAATCAGGCAGCCTAAATAAGGAGCAATGCAATACCCTTAGGTGATGGCTCGTGTGTACAGAAGACGAAAGGGAGAAAGTGCCTGGCTTTCTTTACTTTATGTTGACAGTGACTGACTCCTTTACCAAGAGGCAAGAAAAAAAGAAAGAACAACAAAATAAATACAGAAGAAAGCAAATTGTCTTGAAGAAGATAACCTTGTGACCACATGTGCCAAGAATGAATACATGAAAGTGCAAGATTTAACATTACAGTCTGATACTTTCAATATTTTATGATATTTGATCTGCATATCATTTTCTACATGTGTTATCAAATCTGAATTTATTCATGTAGACTTGCATGTATGTAAAAATGTTTCACATATAAGAAATGAAGGTTTTGCTTTCCATTCCAGGAAGATAATCCTGAAGATCTTCTCTCTTCTTTTACCTTGTGGTAAAAATTTCAGCTCTCTAGACTTTTAAACTCGGTCATCCCAAACTCATTCCTTGTGCAGATCCTCAAGGAAATCAACTATAAGGTGCTGTGAATATCTGAGAAAACTCTTCCTATTTCAAGAAGGAATGACAATTTTTTTAGCCATAGAAATAGAGGATGCACACGGGACCCAGAGTGTGTATCAGGAAAATCATTGCTTCCATATCTCTTCTTTTGGTAAACTGTATCAGAAACGATCCACATACAGACACGCATAGTTTAACAACTACCTGCTTGATGGACAGGTACAAAACAGTGCTCAAAGCACAACAGAGGCTCTTAATGAGGCAATCAGATCTCTCACAACCTGCAGCAATGTGTCTATTCACACAACAAAAAAGCTCTTAAGAAAAAGGAGAGGCATTCAATCTCCAGTAGCCTGTATAACCATCTAGTGTCTGGCAGGGAGTCTCTGTTTACACAAAGGCAACAGATTTGATTGAATGTTTGCTTAACAACCTAATCACATTACGACAGGGATTAAAATGTATCCCTATCATTAAGTGATAAACACCTCTGTATGTATGCATAACCCTAACGCTCAGGGGAAAGAGAAACATTTAAAAAGGCAATTTAGGACTAAAAAAGAGGGGGGAGGTAGAGCTCAGTGACTTGAACACATGCTTCCCAAGTAAACGATTCCTACTCCCCCTCCCTAGCATTTCCAGTGAAAAACATCTCAGATAGATTGTGAGTCCTTGAAGAGCCACCACCCCGTGGAGTAAACAATGCTGAGTTGGAGGAAGCAATGATTTGGCTCAATCAAAGGCAGCTTCATTGTTTCATAGGAGAGATCAAGACCAAGATTCTGAATTCATCTCAGTATCCAATTCATCTCAGTATCCACTCATTTGGCATCCACTGATTTGACTCACCACTGATACAGGAGTCCACCTTTATATGCTTTGTAACATGGAAAGAAGAACCCGGATCAAATTTTCTAACTTTATACTGATAACCACACTGGTTGCATACTTATTGGGGTTAAAGATAGCTTTTAAGGTCCACTTCTGAGCTTCTTGCGCCTCCTTGTTGCCCCAAAAGCATTGGTATAGATGCAATTTCATTTCCCTAGTTTCAATTATTCACCTTATATAAAGGCTGAATGTGGTATAAAGTCCATATACAAATGAATTCTGGAATGACAATGGAGGAGTAAGTAATCAGCAAGTGGGACTTTAAGTTATTTTTCAACTGATTTGGTATTCACTGATTTTTTTTTAATTCACTGCAATTCTGGACACAACCAAGAAACCACCTGCAATAATAATAAAGCTTTACTCTTGAAATAAGGAGTGTGATAAAAATAAAAGCAACAGGCAAGTATGTTAAAAGTTTAAACATATCAAGTATGAAACCCACAGAAGTAGTGAAGCCAGTGCAGTGCTACCGATTTTAGGGAGGCTGAGAATTAATTATTACCTTACAGTGGTTGGTAGGAGTATACCAGGGGATAAGATATATAGAAAAACTCTTAACATGAATTGCTTTTAAAGCTGCTGATATATAGGAAGCTACAATGCAATGTTTACATGTACCTAAATCAACTTCCAGTTAAACATCACTACAAATATCTCCAAATCACAGTTTCACTATGGGAGTTAAAATACTATAATTTTGAGGGTCATGACTAACACACGCAACATTTCAATACATTCATTTAAATTTGCTTTAAAAATTTTAAGACAAAAATAATCCCAAGAGAATCAGCCACAGCAGACTATTGCTGAAAAGTACTACCAAAAAACACTACAGGAAATTAAAAAGATAGCTAACAGTGCATTATTGAAGTCTGTCAACATTTATACATATAGCTAGCAGAATCTCCTTCACTATAATACAGATACGCAGGTAAACAGCAAGAATCTTTGGAGGATGCCTATCAGAACATGGCTACCCAGTATTGGGGGGGGGGGAGGAAGGAGAAGGGAAGAACAGATTTTTTCTTCACTGCAACAACACTTTCAATTATAGACCCAATGTACGACTGTAGTCTCCAAACTGTGGACTCCACCATGTTGTGGTCAAATGGTGGGCCAGGTTTTGAGAAATCCACATGAGAAATCCACTTCCATGGCAGCTTTTTAGGTGCAAACCACCTACTCTCTCTTTATTCCCACTAATCTTCTCCTCTTTCCCACTTTTTCAACCCCAAAGTTCACTCCCCATGTTCTTCTGGGAAGCCTAGCTAATCTACTTTTATCTTCTCCTTCCACTTTTCCCCCTCTTCATTCTGACATCTCCTCCACCCAACTGATCTGATATTCCATGAATGTTAGCAATAGACAGGGTGATCATATGAGCAGAAATTTTTGGATTTTTCCTCTTTTTCAGCCTCCTGTACGGGTGTCCTCCAAAAGGGCTTCATTGTCCTCCATTTTGGCTTCATTTTGCAATGGTATGCAGTACCCCATCGTGTCATATGCCATTGGATTTGGATAGGACAGCAGAATCCAATGCAAAAATCAGTTTTGAAATATCTCCTTCCTATAGAAGGTTAGGGCCAAAAGACTAAAAATAAAAAATATGCATTGAGCTGTATGGGAAAGTGAAAGTGCCCAATATTGTGGCATTACTCATAAGCAGACAAACGTGCCACTATCTGCCGGAGAGGCCAGGCTGGGAGGAATCCAAGACCTTGTCCTCCTTTTGAGGTTTGGGCACCTAGTCACCCTGGCTATAGACTTCTCCTTCCTAGATTGTGAGTGAGCACACACAGATACAATTGAACTCCCCCTTTTGAGGACTTTTATAAAGTTACCATATTTTCACCTTCATTTTTGTTTTTCCCTTCACAACCAAAACTTTTTACTGTTGTGCCATTGGCAGTTTCACTGGTGTGCTACACACAGCTACTCCCATGTGCCTACCATTTGTGTTAACAAGAGGCTATGACTAGACAATACTATGCATTTGATCATTCATCATTTGAATATCAGTGTGAAGCCTTTCCGTCTTCATGTCTGCATAAAGCATATAAATATTGTTTTTATTTACATAGGGAACATATGGAAAAAGCAAAATATTTACATGAAGGGTCTTTACATCCAATGTATATAAACAGATGGGCTAAATTATTATTTTTGGAGGTCATGCCTCCTAAATTTGCCTTCTGAAAACGGTGTTTTCTATTCAAAAACTAACCAGTAGCCAAGGAAAATTCATCCAGACCAGCTAGACTTTAATTTATTCTTTTAATGACTCTAAGCTAAACAGTGTGCAGTTTAGGCAGTACTTTTCTATATGTCTTAGGGCGCAATCCTAACCAATGTAGCCAGCACAACTCACCCATTCCCTGTTCCTGTGGTGGTGAAGGGAGGCTGTTGCATGTCTGCGTATTGGTGCCTTACTGCACTTTTGTGACACCCCCAGATCAGTACAGTACTTGTGTTGGGATTTATGCCAGCCTAACTGGGGATTAGGATTGCAGCCTTATAGAGTGCAATCCTAACACTGTCTACTCAGAAGTAATCCCCATTACTTACAAAATATCTTCACAGAAATTGCTTAAACATTTCTGCGTAGGATACAGGACCATAACAGACTACTAAACAACATTGCCATAATGGCAATAAGAGGTCTTTTCAAGCCCTAAACCTGAAGCTGCTCTGCACCCTTTTTCATAACTATGTAAAAATGAGAAGAGTAAATTTCTACATGACATCTAAATATGTGTTTTGTCTCAAGGTACTTTCCTCCAAAAATATATATATTTAGGATGGCAACATTAATGTAAATTATACTTTCTTTTTCTTTTTCATGAATGGAACATGTGCTGCAAAACACACCCTAACAGATATATTCACTGCTCCTACTGCATCCTAACATTTGTTCTAATGCAGTTTTAACCACAAATCATTTTGGAGGCCTTTATATTTAAAAAAAAAAAAAGCATAAGAGGTAGAAATAGATTGCTCTGCTCTGATTTCTTTCTATACCTTTTCATACATTGAAGACCAAGCACTGTAGATATCTTCATTCACTGAGCAAACCACAGGCAGGAAGTGCCAGACATTTCAAGGCCAAAAGGTAAACACATCATCAAATGAGAGCATTTATTTCCCACTGAAACCAAAATACTTGCCTACAGTTCAGGGATCTTTTTCTTAGTAATCTAGCTATTTTAGCAGAGACTGCTTTGAAAAGTTACAATTTCAGTTAAATAAGGTGGTAGGCAACATATCTAGAAGATAAAAACGGCTTCTTGACTGATAATAACAAATAGTAAATAATATCAAATAATAACAAATAGTAGCCCTGACAAAATGCAAAAGTATCCAAAATACTTTTTGGATATGGAGGTTACAGAAAAGTTGGCTGTGTCATCTTGCTATTAAGTCTTATCTTATTTCAAGTCCCAGGACTTTAAGTCACTTTAAATACAATCTCAGAAAAGCTCTCGCTCTGAGGATCTGAATAGTACCACCACAGCCGGTTCTGCACATTAGACTAAAAGCTGTCAAAACTCTGCACTGCTATAAGTTAGCACTAATTGTGCATTGTGCGCATATTTCCATACCGTGTTCAGTGTCATTCAGGCACTGTTGTCAGCAAAGCAGACCTCATGCATGCAATTGCATGCAATCTTACATAAACTGATGGGTTAACAAATCCCAAAAATCCCAAAAAGAGTTATAATATGGCCTAATCACCATTCAAAATGTCCACACTACTGTGTGTATGATGCATAAATTCACCACAATAGCTTATGTCAAAATTTTAAAATTTGAAATTCTTCTGTGCAAATAAAATGTGTGGTAGTAACAAAAGCCACATGAATAATTGGTTGGACTGTCTGAGTCATTAAAGTTGTGCCAATTTTTGTTAACAAATTTGGCTTTGATAATGCATTATTTAGCAACAAGCAAGCCATGGATTTAAGCCTAATTTGAAGAATAGAAGTCCACCTCTCTCTCTTTCTCTCTCTTGATAGCCTAAATTTCTCTAATGCTGTACAGTTTTGTCCACACTACTCTAGAGAAGTACAGTGATGGATTTTATAATTGACTTTTTATTATAGTAAAAAGCTCTCTGATTAAGCGAAACATTGGGTTCCTTTAACTAAATCCAGCTGCACAAGGTAAAAAAAGTTTAATATGAAAGACAAACAATCACATGAAAGAAAGAAAACAGGCAGAAAAGTGTTGTCTTCATATGTGGACTTGATTCTTATTACACTGTTGCTATGAGGAAATGGTTCTTTTCTACCACTCTATAAAATTGTAGTTCATTGATCTTATAGCACACCCTGTGTTCCCTGGGAGAGCCATTCTGAACGGATCATGGACACAGACACGGACACATAGCTGAAAACTGCAGAAACAAGTAAAGGTAAATGCCAGTCCCAGCAGCCAGGGGTGGCTGGATATACGAAGAATAAGTCGTGTTTGGAGCTCTAAAGCTTAGTCTGAGCCTGGCAGAAGGTAGGGATGGACGTCATCTGCTTCTGTTGAGCTCAGGCTCCTCTTGAGAGGTCAGAAGAGCAGAGCTCCTGTGCATCTAGATGCTGGAAGGAGTGTACAGAGATATGTTTGGACCTGATCTATGAATAACTGAACTCATTGATACATGGAGGCCTCCTGAACTTCAACTTGAAGTTATCCTGTCGTATGCAGAAACCAGCAAATATACTACCCCAGTAAAACTTTTGAGGCTTGAGGCAAACTTTAGTTGTAACCAGCATTTTAGGAGTCTTTCTTTTTTTCATTCATGGCTGTATATATCAGTTCTTATCTTTTCTGACCATTTCTCTAATTTTGAAGGTTTATAGTGACCCAAGCATGACCCATCTTAGGTCATTTACTTATGAGAGTCCCAAACCATCAGTTAAAATAAACCTGTAACATTAACCCTTCAGTTTTTTGTAAAATTGCTGGAAGGATGTGGCTGGAAGGATGAGATGCGCACTTCCACAGTATGGAACCCAGGAGAGCCAGAGAAGTACTGAAGCCATCAGATATCCTTACTCTGGAAAAATCCCTTTTATTTTGTACAAATTTCAAAGATAAAAGAAATAAATTTGCATGTAACTAATAGCACTAAGAATTCAGCATGAACCAGATAGCACAATGACACCCACTGACACACAGGTGATCACCCAGACAAAAAGTGTAACAATGGACATAACTATCCTCCCAACATTCAGGTTTGTTTAAAAAATCCTAAAGCCATATTCTAGTAATATTTATGAAGAACAACCAAATAGACAAAAAATCTTGAGCAGCTAGCTTCTATTAAAAATCTTCATCAGACAGGAAAATAAGAGGAAATGAAAAGAAAAGAAAGAAGCCAGAGCTGCTGGAATGGAGCCCAGAGGCCTGCATTTTAGAATAGACAAGGTGGGAGTCAGAATTATCTTGATCAGCCTCAATTTCTACCACCCAGTAAGTCTGTTCAACTCTGCACTGCGCCTCTTAACTAGTCTTTTATAAAATGCCCATCATTGGCAGCCACTTTCCACTTACTTCCCCCCTTTGTTTTTGTTTTTTATATATGTCTGAAAGTAAATGTCAAATCAGATAATGAAGCTGCTATTCTCTCTGCCAGTTTCAGTTCCCACCTGTCCTTTCTAAGTTTTAAAGACAGATAATGTATTTTTAGACATAAAATGTAAAATACATTTTACTTACATAAGAAATTCTCAGGGTAAATGTGAATATACATTATTTTGGCTTTAGGCATTAACCCTGGAACATAACTTATATGTAAGATGAAGAGTGACTGTATACAAAATCAAAACAGAATTTAAATGTATCTCACTTATATATATAGAGGGACATTCTACATATTAAGGCCAGTTAAAAGAACACTAAAAATAAAATATATTGCTTTTTTAAAAAAACAGAAGTCCAAAGCTGTTGCTGTTGCCATTTGGATATGAAGCAGAAGCACAATGCAACTCACAATAGCTCTAGTTTTTAAAAAATAAAAGGTTTCTTATTATTATTTTGTTTGTTTTTATGTACTCAGTAGCAGAAAAACCCTGGGCTGCAGGGGCTCAGTGGTTAGAATGCTGTGTTTGCCAACTGGAATGTTGGCAGGTTGGCAGTTCTAAGACTCCCAAGAACTGTAAGACGAAGAGCGCTCCTGTCTCGTGCCCAGCTCTTGCCAAACTAGCAGTTTGAAAGCATGTAAATATGAGTAGATAAATAGTTACCTGGCAGTAGGTATAAAATGCCTTCAGTGACAGATAGAGCAACACATCAGTTGACATATATCTCAGTCGTGTCAATGGCTGTCTAACTAAACGAGCAGGAATAAGGCTAAGACTGTTCATAGCACAAAAACTTATATAAAAACAATCCAAATAAAAATGCATTCATAAAAGTAGACTTCCAGGAGATCCCACCTGATACAGAGACTGTATGCGATCGTATTCCTTGCTTTTCATTGTTGGCCAGCCTGCAACACATAAGTTCAGCTTTGTCAGTGTTGTACAGTGTACAGTTTGTTTTAGACTGCTGTAGCAAAAACAGTTTGTCCTGTAGTGCTGTGAAAACTAGCTACTACAGCATACAAAAGGCAAACTCACTCTACTAGGACACAGCTCCTGCAATGAGAAAGGCTTTATTTGCAAGGATATAAATTTTGCAACAAGGTATCGAGAATCATAGAGCTGGGAGGGACCCAGTTGGTCATCTAGTACAACCCCCTGCCTGTAGCAGGAAATCCTCCTAGAGCATCTCCTAGAGCATCACATCTGGCTCTACCATTTTAAATTCACATGGAGAAAAAAGTTGAGGGAATACTGAGAGAGCACTTTTAAACTACATAAGAACTTCACCTTGATCAAGTCTGAAGAAGCAGAAAAAAGATGTTACAAAATGGTAAAGGAACAAATGTTAAGTTTTCAATTACTTCTGACTCCCTTTTGTTAAGTACATTTCAGGACTTAAGCTGCAATCCTAACCCTCAGTTCCTGTGCTGGTTTAAGTGTTTCACCAAAGTGATGTAAGGCACTTCTCTGCCACTCCTGGGGGAGGGTTAGGCCAGTGCACAGAGATGTGCTTGCCTCCCTACATCAATCACCATGGAAATGCGAAGACCAATGAATTGTGCTAGCCTAATTTAGGATTACACCTTTGATCTGCTACTTACACCAGAGAAACACTGTCTTAAGTAAATTATTTGGTAATTTCTAGTAAGTACAGATAAGGTATTTACTAGTATATCTAGTAAGTAAGATGAGGTACTTACATAGGACACATCTTTCCTTCCACCTCCTAAGTTTTTTTAAAAGACTTACTACAGCTTTATTTTTTTAAAATCCTCATTGCAATAGTTCTATTTCTGCAAAAGGTATGAAATTTTAAACCTATATGAATGATTCATAAAACCAATAGACTGAGAGAGCAATTCTATGCATGCCTTAAATCTCATTAAGTTTTGTCTTCCACATCTCTGAACTGAGCCCTACTGAATTCAGCAAGACATACTTTGAAGTAAACCATGCATAGGACTGAAATGTAATACAAAGATCAGCCAACAGGAAACACCATGTGTTTCATAAACATTATAACATGTACATAACATTGTAACATGTAAGCTGTAACTTTATCACATGATACATTGTAACATGTAAGCTGTAACTTTATATGTACTGATGCTTTAGCAATGCTGTGTATCAGTTTTTGGATGAGTTTACTGAATGTATTTTATTGTTTAATAATTTTTTAATTGTAGATTCATTGTAGTATGTGGGTGGCGCAAGTGGCTAAGACACTGTGCCTGTTAACCAGCAGGCCAGGGACCTGCTGAGACCCAGGTCGGCCCCTCAAGACAGGGTGTGAGCACCTGTCCTTAGCCCAGCTCTGCGACGCCAGTCTGGATCCAATTGTATTGGCTCTGCCTTTCCATTGGACTAATTCAGTGGCGTGAAGAGGGGGATTTGCTGCTTGAGTAACAGCCTATCCTCCATAACAATCCAACCCTGTCTTTCGTGCTTTGCATGCAGCGTATGCAGCGCTGAGCACGATACCATACTCTTTCAAGACTGATGGAGGCCTGCTTTTGTAGTATGAATTATTATTTTTTGTTAGCTTTCTTAAGCACCTTACTAGCAAAAGACAGGATTAAAAAAATCCTTAAAAACTTATATATTTAGCACATTACATGTTACCATTGGTTTTAATCTTGGCAACTTGGCATCCATCAGTCTTGAAAGACTATGGTATCGTGCTTGATGCTGTATGCGAAGCATGAAGTCCTGGGTAGATTGATGTGGAGGATAGGCTGTTACCCAAGCAGCAAATCCCCCCTCTCCACACCACTGAAATAGTCCAATGGAACAGCAGAGCCGATACGATTGGTTCCAGCTGCGTCGCAGAGCTGGGTTAAGGACAGGAGCTCATCCTGCCTTGTGGGGACCCAGGTCTCGAACCCTGGCCTTCTGGTTAACAGGCACAGTGTCTTAACCACTTGCGCCACCCACAGCCCATATTGGTTTTAATATATCTTCATTTACTAACAAAAGAAAATGTAAATCTATCATGGACATATTACCTATAGGCAGTCATCTAGAAAAATACCTACCTGTATTGTATCAATGCATCATGTCACTAATTTTATGAAAGCGTATTTATAGAAATTGAACTATTTAAATCATAATTTTTAGTTGAAAAAATTCTATCTCAAGTTATCAGAACTTAACCTATGAACCTGGTTGATGAGATCAGGAGTTCAGATGCTTTCATCAAATACACAAGCAGGACATAAAGGCGACAGCCCTTCATACCGTTCCCTGCCCACCACAGACAACGGAGTCATAGACATCATAATGTTGCTTTAAAGTCAAGCTATTGGTTCATATACCTAGCAGTTTGGTCACAATGGGAGAACAGACCCCCATAAGCCATTTTGCCATCTGCATGATGCTGTTCAGCTCAGTGCTTATATGGAAAGGAATGCAGGCACACATATCTATTTTATTTACTCTAAAATCTTAGGTTGCACAAGCACATAATTGACATTTTTAAAAGTAATTAAACTTCTGAACTCAAAATATTAGGACTTACTTTGGAATGGATGGTAAAGCTCTTTCACCTTCTGCATGAAGAAAAAATACAGAATTAATTTTGCATACTGTTGAGTAATGATTATATGCATTCATTACATACAATAAATGAGGAGAGAATACTGCACACATGGAAAATGAAAATTCCAACAAAATTCTAAATTATGTGCTCATGTAGTATGGGAGAAGTTTCTATGGAAAAACTTCAAAACTTCCTTAATACTTATGAAGCAGGAAGAACTTGAGGAGGGTCTATTGCACACAGGATAAAATTCTTATAGAGAACCCTCTGGTCCCACAAATGACACCCTATTCTCCCTAGCTTCCAAAGTTTATCAAAATTCATGTTCATTACCTTGGTGATACTATCTAACCACCTCATCCTCTGCCATCTCCTTCTGCCTCCAGTTTTGTCCCATCTTTTCTAATGAGACCTCCTTTTTCATGATGTGGCCAAAATATTGGAGCTTCAGCTTCAGATCTGTCCTTCCAGTGAACAGTCAGGGTTGATTTCCTGCAAGGTGGACTGATTGGATCTCCTTGCAGTCCAAGGACTCTCCAGAGTCTTCTCCAGCACCATCATTCAAAGGCATCTATTCTTTAGCAGTCAGCCTTCTTTATGATCCAGCTCTCACAGCCATACATTACCACAGAGAAAACCATAGCTTTAACTAGATGGATCTATGTTGGCAACATGATGTCTCAACATCATGAGACATCTTAATTTCTTGGCTGCAACTGCTGTCTGCAGCGATCTCAGAGCCCAAAAAAATAAACTCTGGTCACAACTCCCTTTTCTTCCCCTTCTATTTGCCATGAATAGATGGAACCAGAAGCTATGATCTTGGTTTTTTAATGTTTAGTTTTAAGCCACAATTTGCACTTTCTTTTTTCACCCTCATTAAGAGGTTCCTTAGTTTCTCCTCCCTTTTGAATGGTATCATCTGAAATTTAAGGTTATTGATTTCACCCAGTGATCTTAATTCCGGCTTATGATTCATCCAGCCCAGACTTTTGCATAATGTACTCTCCATATAAATTAAATAAACAAGGTGACAATATATAGCCTTGTAATACTCCTTTCCAAATTTAAAACCAGTCTGTTGTTTCATATTTGGTTCTTATTGCTTCTTGACCCACATACAGGTTTCTCAGCAGACCAATAAGATGATCTGGTACTCCCATCTCTTTAAGAACTTGTCCCTGTTGTGATCCACAGAGTCAAAGGCTTTAGCATAGTCAATGAAACAGGACAGGGTGTTTTTCTGAACTCCCTTGCTTTCTCCGTAATCCAGCAAGTATTGGCAATTTGATCTCTTGTTCTTCTGCCTTTCCAGAAACCAGCTTGTACATCTAGTAGTTCGCAACTCACATGCTGCTGAATTAGAGCTCCTAGGATTTTGAGCATTACCTTGCTAGCATGTGAAATGAGTGTGAATGTGTGGTAACTGGAGCATTCTTTGGCATTGCCTTTCTTAGACTGATCTTTCCAATCCTGAGGCCACTGTTGAGTTTTCCAAATTTGGTGGCAGATTTAATGTATTATTTTGACACCATCACCTTTTAAGATTTTAAGGAGCTCAACTGGAATACCGTCACCTCCACTAGCTTTGTTAAAAAGCAGGCCTCAGTCAGTCTTGGAAGACTATGGTATCGTGCTCGGCACTGCATACGCTGCATGAGAAGCACGAAAGCCTGGGTTGGATTGCTATGGAGGACAGGCTGTTACCCAAGCAGCAAATCCCCCCTCTCCATGCCACTGAATTAGTCCAATGGAAAGGCAGAGCCAGTACGATTGGATCCAGCTGGCCTTTCAGTTATATGACTTATATTGTCAATAGGGCTTTTACATGTGAAAAACTGAATACTGCTGCCCACAATATGAAAGTTGAATTTATGTCGACCAGCAACAGAATCACAAATGCTCCATCAAAACCTGTCTGAAGCTGCCCAGCTGGGGAAAACGCAAAAAACTTTAAAAGAATATCAGTTTACTTGTGTATCATCCTGCAATTTATTTAGGGAGACTAGCTAAATAAACTTTCGCACAGCAACACAGAATCATGCAGTAAGCCTCATACGTGTGGTACAGGAGACATACAAGCAAATTTTATGCCACTGTTACATGAAGCACTTTTGTGTACAAACTCATTTTTGGCCTGGATAAGTTCAAGTTCTATATGCATTTCAGGTAAAACTATTAAGACAAGTTTTAGATTTAGACCTTCAATTCCTATTTCAGACAGCTGAAGCAAGCAGCATCATTTGATTAAACAGAGGGCATTGATTTGTTTCACTGAAATTGTGAACTGAAGCATTGTTTACTACTAACGGTAACTCGTTAACAACAAAACAATCATTTTAACTGATCATTTTACTGCTGACAGAATTTCCAATTTTAAATGAAACCCTATATCATTTTAATCATAATTGCAATTTCCCTAGCAAAACCTGTATGTTTCAATCCTGGTGATTAGAAAAAAGTCTCATGTGTACATCTACTACTGTGTGCATCTATTACACCTCTTTGCATCAAGTCTGACTAGACAAAACTTGAGCTGGCTATGAAACAAAACCTTAGCTTACCTTTCTGGGGCCTGATGATAAAGGACTGTGTAGCACCGTTGACCAGTCGGCAGTAGCCATCTATCAAGTCAGCCATGTTCTCTGCTATGGTTAAGGACGGTGCTGTCACTGTCAGAGGCTAAAGAGAGAGGAGATAGAAAAAATAGGGCACAAAACAAAGAGGCATTATTGTAGGCATAAACATTAGAAGAACAGCTGAACTGTTACATCAGAGAAGGGCAGAGCAGATCATGCAAGTGAAAAGTAATAAACAAAAGTATGCAATTAATTCCAACTATGGGCCATCTTTTATGTCCTAAAATTCTCCGTTTTCAGTGATGTTCGAAGATAAAAGATGAAACATGGAAGATGGCACAATCACACTTGAACACACCACTTCCTGGTTTTGATTTTTATTCCTTGATGTCAGCCGCCTTGAGCTACCCTCTTGCAGGGGAGGAAAGGCGGGATATAAATTAATTAAATAAATAAAATAAATATTATTATTATGATTTGTATTAATGTAACAGCAGATCTTTCAGTAATGGAATTTCTCTGCAATTCTACTGGATAAACTCTGGCATTCCAAGTTAGTTTCTCTACTTAAGTTGGTACCCATGGAACCACGGCACATGGAGAATTTAAATGCATCTTTAATTTATATCCCACTTTTCTCTTAAATCAGCACAAAGCAGCTTACAATGTATATAAAAACAATGTCGTAATTAAAAACATAACTTAAAGTGTTACATATTATAAACAATATAAAAACTTATATGTATTTAAAACTAGCAGCAGCCACTACATAATAAAAGAACAACAAGGCTAACAGAGAAGAGGCATTTTTGATATTTTCCTTATATTTAGAAGGGGGAGAGCAACTGTCAGTATTCAACACAGTGCAGAATTTGTTAACTTTTTCATAGTGAGTGTGAAGGTTTTTGGTTGTTTTTTTCAAGTGGTACATAAATATTCTTATCAAGATGCATTAATTCTGATTCAGATGAATAACAGTCCATGTGAAGCATGGACACAAAAGATGTGAAGCAATGATGCAATGAAAAATATGTCCTGCCAGGGAATTGGAAACAGCTCCCAACCAGCAACTATAAATATAATGGGTTGATGTACATAAGAGCCAGCAGCACCTTAACCCAATCCAGGCTAAATGTTTACAGTACAATATCTGGAGGACAAGGGAGAGATGGACAAAAGCACTTGTATTCACACAGCTTACAGAAGGAAATACCCCAGCTGCCTGACCTCACAGCGAGAAGATGAGCAATCTGCAAAATTATTTTACCCCACTTTCAATGCAAAGAAACTTCATAGTATCTTGCATCAACATATAAAATCCTAAAATGTTAACACAACAAAGAAATTTTTTTTAAAAAATGCTTCCTTACTTCTGGCGCTCCAGCAATTTTCATCTGTAGCACTCCTTTCCTATCCTTGTCTTCACTACTTGAATACTGAATAGTCTGCACTTGATGGAAATCTGCCAGGTGGGTAGGCTAAAAGAAAGAAGTGCAAAAATAAAAAGCCTTATTTGTCTGAAGAGTATCCCACCTGCTATATCACACTAGGGCAATTCATTGTAGGGCACTATTGTATACAGGTGGGCTCTCCTCCTCTGCATATTGAGCACCCGCAGATTTGAATATCACAGGTTCCAAGCCCATGGATAGAAGGCCTCAGAAGACCTCCTGTGTGTGATTAGAAGATACTTCCAGTGGTGTGACATCCAGCACCTCAGAAGTCTTTGTGGTCACAAATGGAAGACACTTCTAGTATGTACTGCCAAACTGAAGTACCTTCCAGATGCACCCAGGAAGCTTCGAATGAATCTAGGAAACCCTATGGGTGATGAGCACTGATCCAAGCTAAGTAAATGTGGCACCATATAGCTCCCTCCATGGATTTCATTCCCCACAGAACTCTATTTGCAGGGAGTCCTGGAACCCATACATACCAATGGACCACTCTAGCATTTTTCTGATTTTCCCCCATTTTCCCCATAGAAGAACTAATCTTCTATGTTCATCTATTTTTATTTATTTAACATTAAATAATCCTTTGGAATTCCATGTTGAAATTATTCTTACAAAGAAAGCATTACCTATGGCTAAAACTACATGCACCTAGTCTGTACTGATAACATTATTTATGGGACACCATCATAAATTTTTGAGGGTGCTAAAAGGTTTTCCTGAATGCATTTATCTTGGAAAGACCTTGCCTTCTTGTGAACTGATCTGAATACACCCAACACCCTGAACACTACATGTATCTGAAATGCTACATGTATCTGAAATGTTTCTCCTGAATTCAAGATACTGATTATTACATCACAACTGATTGTTTAATACTGTTAACACACAATGATGACTAATTGCAATAGTATGTGTTTTGTCCCATTTCTTCAGTACTACAGAGACCAAGCTTTCTTTCATCTCCACCTAAAGGTTCATTCACAATATTTTACACCCCATCCCATGGCATATTAAGAAAGCTATACAGAAAAGGACTTACATTGGAACCTTTGTCTGTAAGGTAGCTGATGCCTTCTTCTGGACCAATAGCCAACTCAACTGAAATAATCCAGCTTGACTTTTACATGTAATTGTCCCAGGGAGATAGTGAAAATTTGGAGAGAATATAAAAAAGTATTTGGGTAAAGACCTTTAGTGCTATACACTTAAGAAACTTTACAAGTAATAGCAGTCATACAAAATGAAGAACTGCACCTCAATCAAAGGAGCAAAACAGAAACAATGGATAAAACAGAAACAATCCTAACAAATTTAAGCTGGCCAAACTCACCTGGCATATCTTCCCATGTGGTGTGGGGAGGTTGGTGTATGCCTATGCAGTGTCCTAACTACCCCAGGAGTGGGACAGAAGTGCCATACAGCACTTTTTGACATCCCCAGGCTGGTATGGGACTTATGCCAGGGCTTATGCCAGCCTAACTGGAGATTAGGATTGAAGCTAATGTGACGTACTTAAAAACAGTCCCCTAATAAAAATACCATATTTACATCACTCAAATATACATTGATATACATGAGTGAAGAACTAGAGAATCACGCCATCTTACTCATCATTCTAGCCTATCAAATGTCTCCGTATACAAATTTATGAAGACTAACCAAATATAGCTGCAATTCTATACATAGGGAGTAGATCCTATTTTAACTCAATGGAGCTTACTTCTGAGTAGACATGTGCAGAACTGCCCAGCAGATTTATTTAATCAATTCCACAATACATGAGAAAGACAGCCTAAATATAGAAAAGGTATATTTAAAAACTAGAGTAACTCTGCTATTGACATAACTAACTGCTATACTGTTACCAAACTTCAATTCTACCCAAAAGGTAATTAGATAAAAATAGGAATATATATAATTCATAATTAAAGAAGTTATGTGTGACTTTACTCGAATAGATTCACTACACACAGGCAAAAAACCTCCTGACATTTCTTCTGCCTGAAAATTGTACCAATTTTATACAAAACCAATTAGAACAATTAATCAACAAATAAACATAGATTATTTATGACTCTGTCATTGTACAAATTACAATTACAAAAACATACAATAAAATTCATATGCACTGTCATGATACGTACTCAATATACATTTAAATAAATAAAAATTTATACTTCAATCACACATCAAACTCATTCCATTCACTGCACATTCAATCAATACAAAGGTATACATTTGAAATAAAATATACAAATAGACACATTATTTCAAAACAAGTGATAGCAACATACTCACACCGAGGGCACACTTGAAGCATTCTTTGTCAAATCGGTACACCGGCGAGAGTATCTCAAAGAATTTCAAAATACTTTCTTCTCTGTTGAGGTTGGCAAACTGTCGAAATGTTTGCTGGATCAGTTTTCGTAGTGTTTTGGCCTGAATAATGAAATATTCAGTTACTGTAAGTTTCTGTGAGCAAGAGTGAATATTAATTGCATTCATCACCACAAAGCAGGCATCCGTCAGTCTTGAAAGACTATGATATTGTGCTCGGTGCTGCATAGGCTGCAAGCGAAGCACGAAAGCCTGGGTTAGATTGTTATGGAGGATAGGCTGGTACCCAAGCAGCAAACCCCCCCTCTCCACGAGACTGAATTAGTCTAATGGAAAGGCAGAGCCAATACGATTGGATCCAGCTGGCGTCGCAGAGCTGGGCTAAGGACAGGAGCTCACCCTGTCTTGTGGGGCTGCCCCGGGTATCGAACCCTGTGTTAACAGGCACAGCGTCTTAACCGCTTGCGCCACCCACTTGCACCACAACATTGATCATCACATTGATCATCACCACAACATTGATAACATTTCCTCAAATTTCTGGCAAAACACTAACATTAGCCATTCCCAAGCAGATTTGTCAAATATTAATAAATTGTAGACTGCTTCTATTCTGTGGTTTATAGACAAAAATTCACTTATTTTAACAAATGTTCCAGAAGAAAGTGTATCTCAGACTAATAATATTTATAATATTAAAAGTCTAAGCATGATGATATATTTGAATGAAGTATTACTGCCTTTAGTTTAATCTTGTTTTCTAATCCAATTACTAGGAGTTCTAAACCAACTCTGTTTGGATCCCCTGTATTTAGGATACAATCTCATTCATTCATGAGAGTAAACTGCTCATGGAGGGTTGCATGTCAATGCACTGGGGGTTGCATATCAATGCAAAATAGTGGATAGCAAAAACAGTGGGTGGGGGGACACAGAAAGCAAACATACCAAGCTACACATTATAACATAATTGAAACCCTCCCCCCAAGGGCTCAAAATCCACAAAATAATGAAATCCATGTATAAGGAAGACCTCCTGTATTCCAAACTTATATTACACCTTAATTGCTTATGTCAGTTGCAATATCCAAGAATGGATGAACAACAATATATAAGTTTGGACAGTGGTGACAGGACTGCGATGGAGATAATTTCTAGCATCTGAGTAAGAATAACTACCTTTACTGAATCCAGCAAACTTTTTGGAAAAAATCTTTTTAAACCAACATCCTTCCTGAAAGAAACAAAACAAATCAGTAAGATGGAAAAATGTATGTACCTTACTCTTGTAATATAAATCACCAAATTGTGCAAGGATATAAAAATTGCACGTAAGATACAAATGCAATACTTTTCAAACTTGCTACACGCATATGGAATTTCTTTATATTTAGTTTAGTAATAACAATAATAGGTACATCATCCAGAATCTTATGTTTTTCTTTTTTTAATTCATGCAACAGAATAACCAAATGATTCAATCTTGCTTCTTCATACCAAAATATCCAGTATATAATAAATGACATTCATTCCTCCAAGGAAAACAAAACGATTCATCAGTTGATTCTTTTTTGTTGCACAAGATCTATCTATTAAAACTGAAGAGTCACTGACTCACTCAATGACTCATCAACACCCAGCCAAAACCACCAGACCTAGAAGCATGAAATTTAGAGAGGTTGTTCCTTATCTGATGGAGGTACCCATTCAGAAGTGATTTTTAAATATTTCAGCTGGAAGGGGGTAAGAAGGGGCAAAATGTGTTTTGTCCCTATAATTTACATTGCAGAATCTGTAACTGATCAATGCCCTGCCCCAAGCCCTGGACCTAGAAGTTTGAAATTTGGGGAGGATATTCCATCTGTGACATAAGCACCCACTAAGAACTGGTGTTTAGAAATTTAACCACTAAGGGGATGAAAAGGGGTGGAACACATTTTTGTTCTAAAAATACTGAAGACTGATAAAACACAGTCCCAAACCAGCCCCAAGCTCTGCACCTGTCCATGTTTGTGGAGGGATGGTGACAGATGTCCACGGCCTCTCTTAGGCTTAGAACAGTGCAACTCAAAAGGAGTGGTGTAACCACCCTGAACATGAAAAGGGCACCTTTCCCTTTAAGGAACAGGGGAAGGGGAAAAGCAAGAGCACGATCTCATTATTGTGCAGCTGCAGGGGAATGGGATGGGGGTAATTTTCTGGTGTCCCAGGGGTCCTGCCAGAATGTCCTAGAGTCTGGGAGGTCTAAGGAGCACAGGTGAGTCTTGCTGGCAGTGGAAAGTGAAAGTTTTCAGTCACAATTTGGAGTGAAGTTTCAACTGCACCTGAAAACTCTCACTTATTTTCAAGCCAAGGGGAGCTCTACAGCAATCAATCTGCCTCAGCTCCCCAGACCCCAGCACGACCTGGCAGAATCCCTGGGGTGCAGAAAATCCCCCATTCCCCTTCAGAAGCTGAATCCTAAAGATAACTGCCCCAGATCCTCTCCTGCAAAGGAAGGAACTAAATCTCTCCCTATGTTTGAGAATCCTTAGCTCAGAGGACCTTCTGGAAGTGAAGGAAATTCAGCTCTCCTCATATCCAGAGGGGTTGAATAAGTTAATTTGTGGATATGGGTTCTGTGGATTCTCCCCTCCAGTAATGTGTAAATTCATAGAGTCAAGACATTTGCCTTCTTCCTCTTGACTTAAAACTGCCATAAGAGACTTAACTGAGACTTGATCTTAAAGTAATGAAATAAAGGTGATTGCCCGTAATTCATTAAACTTATTATTTCATCCCTAAATATAAAACTTGTTTGCTTTATGAGATCTTAGAACCTAAAATAATTTGATTTTTCCCAGTCCACATATGTTTTAATACCTTTATATTTGTAAGCAGACAGGTGTATGTGCCAGGTAGGGTGAACATTGGCGCAACACAGTACGCACTGCTTAGTTAGTAAACAGTAGCGAGTTGAGCAAGCTGAAAACACACACAAGGCACTGTGAGATCAAGCAAACTGTACTGAGAAGGGTTGAGCATTGTCAAAGTCAGGAACAGAGTCCAAGGTCATATACATACAAGTCAAACAGAGTCCTAATCAATATCCAAAGCAACTTCAATATATCCAGTCCAACAGTCAGCAATATCAATGGTCAGTCCGGCAGCACTTCGACATATAACACCTCTCCAACAAACACACAAAATAGTAATAGGTAGCAGCATATTTATGGGGAGCATCGAGTTCATCCACCAATAGGCCTCTAGTCACACAGGTGGTGGTGATCACCTAATTGCTGCCTATGTGCTGCAGGACATGTAGCTCCATACACAGGTGTAGCTGCTTAGCAGCTTGGATGTCCTTGGTGGCAAGCAGAAAATATGGAGATCTAATTTCTAGGCTTAACAGAGAGTTTGATTCCAGAGGGTAATGATAAAATTTCTAAACTCACTTTTCTCTTGTATCCAAATCAAGCTAAGATAATTTGTAGAGGGTGCTGTGGAATATCAATTTAACACAGTTAAACGCAAACTGCTTCATTCTAGGATGAAGATAATCATAGAATCCTAGAGTTGGAAGGGATCTAGTAGGTTATCTAGTCCAACCCCATCTACAGCAGGAAATCCTCCTAGTGCATCCCCGACAGGTGCTCGTCGAGCCTCTGCTTGAAGAATTATAAAGTCTGCTATATCAGATAATAGTTCTGAGAAAGGCATAAATATATATGAATGAATATATCAAATTCACACAGTCAGCTGGCATTCAGTGAAATTATTTGCACTGGATTGTAGGCTTCTCTCTCCTTTTTTAAAAGTCAGATCCTGCTGAAAAAAATAATTCTCCAACATGTGTAAAAACATTAAGATTAAAGGAAACAGAACACTATCGTTTGCAGTGCAAGCACTAGAGCGCCTGCGGTGATGCTAAACTGGGAAAGAACGTGATAAAACTTTCATAAATGTTAAGTCCTTTGATGTATTTCTTCTCAGATGCAAATTACAGGCCGTTTATCTTCCTGTGTGGGATTAGATAAATCCGACAGTGTACATGACATGCAAAAGCACTCCGACAAGGACTGCAGCATACAACTTTTAAAATTGTAACAAAAAAACCTATCTTCCTTTGCTGCCACCTTAATATTATTATAGTTCATGCCTGTCATGCCTTGCTAGGAATTATTTTTGTAACACTGTGTTGTAACAGCTTTGCATTTGGATCAGGTAGATACACATTTCATATGTATCTAGGATGCAGTAGTAGCCCAGACCGTACTGTGACAAAACATCTCATTAAATGTCGTACAAGGATGCAAAACAATGAGCATATTAATAAACTATTTTAAAAATCAGAAGGCATCATCACTATAAGAGAGGATAGGAAAAACATATTCAGCAGTAGGCCAGTTAAGACAATCCAACTAACAATGATTTGTTGGACTGTGAGAGATGTAGAAATTAGCACCAACCCCATGCAGTCACCATTCCCCTTTCTATCTCTCTTGCTGATGGGACTCCCAACAACCAAAATTAGTTAAACCATGATTTCTTGCACCTATGTTTCCATTTGTTATGTTTTATGTGTGTTATGATTGCCTGACTCTGCAGTAAAATGAGACAGGTATGTGACTTAACAATGTTACATGAACTCCTTTTCAGTGACAACTAAACGTGTGCATTAATGGTAAAGGTGTCCCCCGCAGGTTATTCTGTTAGTCATGACCAAATGTAGGGTACAGCGCTCATCCCCGTTTCTAAGCCTTTAGAGCTAGCATCGTCCAAAGATGGGGCTGGCATGACTGCCGAAGGCGCATGGTACACTGTTTTTACCGTCCCACTGATGTGGTACCTATTTATCTACTTGCATTTACATGCTTTTGAACTGTCAGATGGGCAAGGGCTCACCGCATCTTGTAGGTCCCAGGTCAAATCTCTCAACAACTTTGTGAAGTCATGAGGCTATATTTTACCCATCTGTTCTGTGACAATCTCATGTCTTTCTGATTTCCTTTAGAAGGGGCATGCTAATTTCTTAGAAATTGTGTTGACACACTAATCGGACACAGCAACTGAAACAAAACTGACCTTTAATGGGCTTCAGCAACATCAATTGTCTCCTCTGCAACTGAAAGCAAACTTCCTCAAGCTGTCTGTTGAAATTTGGCTATAAGCCATCATCTTACTGTCTGCCTGTCAATATTCTGACTTTTGACAATGAGTTACTAAAATCTGGAGCACATGCTGGGAAATTTGTGCTTTTACTAACTGTGTCATAACAGAAGGTGGAAAGAAAGAAAAGGAAAACCAAACTATAGACTCTGGATCATAAATTTCCAGGATCTTGTAAATAATTAGGAAACTCGATGTAAATCAGAACCATGACTTGATATATCTAAGCACAACAGAAAATCCATTTCAGACAAAGCACTGCTAAAACTCTGTAGGACTAGACTAGCTGATCCCACAAGCATCAACAAAATCGGATGACTGAAAAAAACATGATATTGCATATCAGCAAATTTAAACTACCAGCATTATAATCAGAAGCTGATGAGCTCTTATGTCCTTCAACAGGCTGAGAGGTCTGAAATCTATTAGGTACTAGCAAAATTTACCCACTGTTGCAGGACCTAGCCCCTCCCGTGTGCATCACCCCCCCCCCCCCACATTGTGCACCATCTCCCTCCCTGGGCACCACTGGAAACCAAATTGCTTCTTTGTCCTAACATCACAGAAGAAATATGTCTCCCAGATTTCATGCTTCTAGATCAAGGGGCTGGATGTTGATCAGTCTTCAATGTTAAGAACAGGAACAAAAACTCATTGCACCCCTTTTCACCCCCTTAGTGCTTAAATTTCTAAAGATCAGTTCTTAGTGGGTGCTCACATCACAGAAAGAACACACTCCCCAAATTTCATGCTTCCAGGGATTAGAGCAGGGCATTGATCAGTCAGAGATTACTCAATGTAAGTATAGGGAAGAAAACATGTTACATCCCTTTTCACCCCCTTCCAGTTGGAATTTCCTAAAACCGGTTCTTAAGGGGTGCCTCCATCACAGAAGGAACATCCTCCCCAAATTTCACACTTCTAGGTTCGGTGGTTTTTGCTGGGAAATGGTGAGTGAGTGAGTCAGTCAGTCAATCAGTCAGTCAGTCTTCAATTTTATACATATAGATTACCATTTCCCATTTTATCTTAATTAAACCAAAAATAAAAGTCTTCATATCATGCACACTTCCTACAAAGTGGTCAGCATTTTTCCTAATAAAAGAGACCACTTGGGCCTTGAAGTGGAAGTACATACTCACTCTAATACTTCATAGTTGGACTTCTTTTCTAGTGCATTGCCTCTCATTTCCCAATAGGATCGCCTAAAATGAACAAAGGAAACAATATGTATAATTGCTTCTCTAGCAAGTCAGAAACCATACCATCAGTTTATGCAAAATATTTCAGCAATTTGCCCTCCTGCAATTTGTCTCAAACAAGAAATGAATTGCCACAATACTACTAGATCCTCAGACAAAGAAAGAGACAAATATGAAATACTTTTTATACCCCAAGAATTCTAGGAAAGTTGCTTCCAATAGCTAAAGAAGCTTTTAAGATTGTGCCCCAAAAAATAAAAATAAAACAAATTAACCTGCACTTAGGCCCATATCCTAAAGTCAAATTAAGCCCTTTGCTCTGTTGCAGTTAAGGTGACTTTCCATAAAATAACACTAGAGGGTGACATAACTGTGTGGACCTGTAACTGCTCTGGATTTTGTCCTTATTCTCTGCCCCTCCAACACACAGGAATTTAGGCCAGCCTAACTGTAATCCAAAGAGATCATGAAAAGTTTAACAAAAAATACATAATCTTGACATTAAACATGCTATAATGAACTCTGAAGCCTATATAATGACTTTGAAACAATTTTTTTTCATAAAAAACCCTTAGTTTATATCACAAAATCACACACAAAATGAACTGGTCATATTGAAATAAATAAATAACTATTAAAATGTGTAAAATTGTTTTACCGTATTTCAAGGCAGCCTAGCTTCAAGGCAATTTCCTGGTCCACCTGATCTGCTATTTCTGCCATATAGTCATTCTTCACCTGAAATAAAACAAGCAGGGACCTGTCATAATCTTTAATACCATTTAAAACAGTGGTTCCCATCTAAGTGTGGATCAGGAACCATAAGCAAATCAAAACAAAAGCAAAGCAATTTCCGATGGGTCAGAAAACACAAGCTGATATCCAACAAGGAAAAAAGCATTGAATGGGAAAAAGCATTTTATGGGAACCTAAAGAAGCAACCTGTGTGTGATTACTTATGAATATCTGAATATTATCAATATCTGAATATCTGAACATAACTTGCTTCACTTCAAAGGACAGGCCAAAGGAAACACAACGCCACCAGAATGGTATACATCCAATGAACACATGCCCCAAAAGACTCTTGAGAAGGAAGTCCTCCCTTCTAAGCTTACAAGGAAAATGTACTCAGCCCATGAAAAGCAAAACGGAACCAAATGTATATGTGTTTTGTTGCAAGTAGGCAATATCCCTGGATTCTCATTGAAGGCCAGGCAAAGAAGACCATAAGGCCACCAGAATAGTCCTGATCCAATGAACATTGAGCTCAATTAAAATTCCATAAGGTGGTCCACTCCACTATAGGTCTCACTGAGAGAAAGGTGGGATAAAAATACAGGAAATAAATAAAAAGTAATAATAATAATAGACAAAAGGATGAAAACGGAGACTATGTGCCCCAAGCAGAGACATGACTGCCGTGATTGCACGTCTGTCAGAGATAAAAGGTTTTGGAAAACTTATTGACTGTGTTGGCCTTCACAGATCCCTCTGCTAAGCTCCCAGCGCCTTGATCCTTGATCACAGCCCACTTCTGGTTTTGTGATCACAACCTGAAGTGGCTATTGTTTTAAGTTCTAAGGCATTGTAATGCCATTTTTGTTCCCTCCCAAACTTTTTAAAAAAGGGTATTCATTTGGATAAGTCAAATATAATTTACATCACACTATATTTCAGTGCTCCTTTCACTTGGACTGTAAGTTAATCTAAATTTCTAACGATGTAACAAGCCTACCAGAGAATGTTTAAATAGCTGTTAGCCTAAAGAACAATTAACAGTAACCAATTCAGTCAATAGCTGTGTCAGCAGAGATAACCTAAATGAAAAATGAATTATTAATACTTAGGCCTGATATAGCACTTTTCTTTTACAAAAAGCTTAAGGTCTAAAGATAACAAATCATAGCCTAACAGAATTACACTGAAAGCATACAGTTCTTCTGCACTTATTGTTGGATGTTTATCCAATTCCTGAAAATGATTGTGAGCTTAATATCTAATAATGAGTGTGGGTGTTCAATTACATTTATTTTATAATGATATATTTCCCCAGGAAACTAGAATATTGATTTAAAATCCTTGTAAGCTGCTTTACAAAAAATGTCATATTACATTAATCAGATCAACACACTGTTGTAAATTAATGTAACAATTTTCCTTCCATTATTCACACTAAACAATTGCCAATTTTCTACCCACTGCTCTGCTGAAAAGTGCTACACAGCACAATCCTGACTGCCCATCGAGCCAACACAAATCATGTCTGTGACACCTGGTACCAATGCAAGAAGCTGTGACAGCCTCCCAGCACTTCTGAGGGCCCTGGAGGCCAGTATGTTTTGATAGTGCTCCCAGGGGTAGGAGTGGAGGGGAGAAACAGGGATAAGATCCAGAACTTGGGCCAGATGCAAGCCCCATTTCCCAGATGACCAGGGGTGGGCCTGGCCTGGCCCAACACCTGGTTCGCCGGAAGTGTGCTGGGGCAGGCCAGGGTCAGGGCGGGTCTGGGGAGGGCCAAGGGTGGGGGCGGGGTGCACTGAGCATGCGCCAACTATGGTTGGTGCAAGTGCAGAGCGTCCTGAAGCGCGCTTGCTTCAGGACACTTTGCGCTTGTGCTGACCTTGGCACAAGCGCAGTGCATCCTGAAGCTCACCGCTTCGGGACGCACTGCGCATGTGTCAACCTTCGTTGGAAGGTTGACGCATGCGCAGTGCAGTGGTGGGGCTGGGCGCCAAAACGGTGTGCCCGGTTTTCTGCCCCACCCCAGCCACGGATTGGCCCGAACCGGCTGGCCCGAATTGGCCCGAACCAGCTTCAGCCCACCACTGCAGATGACACAAAGCAGCTTCATGCTGCTCTGATCTGCTTGGATCTATGACACAAACCTAAGTAGATCCATTGCTGCTGCTGCTGCATTGCCCACAGTAAGGGGAAAAGCTTCCTCCTGCCCCATGGCAGTGTGGTAGTGAAGCAGCAGCCACAAACTTGCGCTGTATACAGTGGGGGCAACTAGAATTGCACTGACATCCTTTGTTTATTGTTCTAGGTATCGATGTTTAGTCTTTCAATCGTGTCCCACTCTACTCATGTAGACCCCCATGGACTACAGCATGCCAGGCTCCACAAAGGGATCTTCAGGTATTGATTTGCAATAAAGATGCAGGGGACAAAAGCTACATTTTTCTTATTTAATTTTAATCAGATTCTCTCGTAAATATAAAATCATATTTTTTGGTAAAGACGCTGCATTGTTTTTCAGTTGTGTTGTGCCCAGTTGTGTTCGTGATCCCATGGGCCGCAGCACACTACACACACCATCTTCCACTGTCTTCTGAAGTTTGCCCAAATTCATGTTCGTTGCAAATATCATAAGCATCGTTATCCCAACATGTTGCATATCCTCTTGCAAATATAGTGAAATTTAAAAGAAAGCTCAAATTACGTTGCCCAATGCAATCCCATAAGGCTGTGAAGGACTCTTTATCCACTGTAGCTTTCTTTTTCCTATATGTTTGGAACTGAGAAAAAGTGCACTTGATGCCTTGCAAGATAAAACAGGAATTCTCAGTTTGTCACAGGAAACCTCCATGTAAACCAGGTCGTGGAAGGAGGAACAGACCCTACTGAGATTTCAACTAAAGAAACAAAAAGTTCACAATCTGTGGAATGCTTCCCATTTCCAATTCTGAAAGACAGATGTGGCCTGCCTTTTTACTAACTGCCTGAACTTCCCGCAAGATCTTGACCTTTCACTTTCAAGTCCACAGGCTAACAGGCGTGGAAAGCCAGGCTTTCTGGCAAACGTGCAAGTACAAACCGGAGCTCCATTAATGCATACAAATGAAGCTCTTCCAAATGTCTCTCCATTGTGATGATCCCCAATCTGTAACCCTCAGAGACAGGGACAGGGAACAGGCAGCAGCAGCTTCTCTGTTTCTGTCCTAGAGTGCCATAAACTCCACTACCGCTGATGCTGCAGGTTAGCCAACAACTGCTACAACATCTTTCTGTGTTGTTTGTATCAGCCCTACACCCATCCTACTGCACCATCAGCCATCCACCATCCTACAAGAAACCATGGTTTCTTGTCTAAAGCTACCCACAACTCATTCACATAGTCATACAATCAGCTTCATAAGCTTTGCTCTCTCGCCTGCCACTGACACAGATTCAAATGGTGTGTACCAGGGACAGAGCTACTGTCTGTTGTGGCATCACTCGTCTCCCTCCCAGAGAAGGTCCACCAGTTGACCTCCTTTGATGCTTTTGAATAAGCAAAGACTTTTCTTTTAAGATCACATGAGATCTAATGTTCTTTTCTAGGAAATGTTGTTTGAGCTTGTTTCAAATTGCTTGTGCATGAAAAGGGTCACGCGCGCACCCAGAAACACTATTTCCAAACTGAAAGGAATGTTTAAAAAACTCTAAACAACAATATCCAAGTTGTTCAGTCAAAGACAAGATGAAATGTGCAATCAGCTCAAAAACTATGAAGTGTTCTGGTCATAGTAATGTAGCGCACAAACCCCAAAAGTAAATGGCCCCACATCACATCTGAAAATCTTTGCTACCACACATGCAAAAAGGAATTTGTCTCTTAACACAGATAGAAAACACCTCTAAGAAGGTACCTCTTATCCAAATAAAATCAATGACTACTTTGAAGCTGATTTTTAAAATGCTTTATTTCTACCAAATACTTTCCCTCGATTAGAGTATAAAACAGTAAATAGAAAGGATAACCACTAAATCCTTATAAACCAGAGAGATTAGAGAAGTAGATTAGAGACAGAGATTATAACAAGTACACAAATCAATAACACAGGCACACATACCAGTAAATCACATTCTAACACAAATTGTGTGGGAAAACACTGTACTGAATTGGATGTGTTTGACATAAGAAATAAAATTAAACTATTTGGCCACAAACCTGCAATGAATCAAAAGCTAGATTCCACAGACACTAACACAAATGCACAAGATCACACATACATGTTGTCTTTTATCAAAGTATTATTTCCAAATATGTAAACTGCAGACAAATATCTAGTTTTTTCTATGATTCTCCTGCATCATTTGACCCAAATGCTCAAGCGAACAGAGCAGAAGACCAGATGAGTAATTTTAATTACGGTATTTCCTTACAGATTTAAGGTCATGTTATCAGAGCAAATATTATAACATTCAATATTCAAATATTCAAGGTGTGCGAATGTAAAAAAGTTGGCCAATGGTTTCATTTTCGTTACTGTTTAGTTGGGTGTACTGTAATATATTAAAATAGATCAAGTTAATGGGGTTTACCCCAAACCAAGTGATCCCACTGCATTTAAGCTGTGCATAAATACTGTAATTATAAATATTATATTTATAATTTATATATGCTTAAATATTGTTTGGTATATAATAATATTATAAGTATAGGAGGCAGACCATTATGTGATGACACAATGAGATCCTGCATTCAGTGATGCAAATGTTAGTGTCACTTCTGGATAAAAGCATTTTTTTTTTTTTTTGCATTTTGGACACCTTTTACTCTCAAAAACAGTATTTTTTTAACTTTTATCCAAAAAATTCTAAAGCTGTCAAGGCACCGTATCACATCTGCTCAAGGATGACTTAAGCTGAGAGTAGCCAACAGCAAAATTCTTTACTTTTCATCATGCTGCAACTGCAGCATGGACAACTGCTACAGGACATAAGTACACTCCTCTCCCTAAAGAGTACTGCTGTATGCTTTTACTTTCTTCTATTAAATACAGAGCATTTATGAGATCCAGAAAACTTGAGCTCTATGTGAGCACTGGCTAGACACTCTAAAGCTGTTATTTCCACACAGTATACTGGATCCTGCTGTGAAAAATTTAATTATTAAAGGTTCCCATTAACTCAGAATACCTACCTGCTAAGGACCCTGCTCACTGTGGGTCTAGACCTGGGGCCTCCAAAGTTTTTGGCAGGAGGGCCACATCATTTCTCTGATACTTTCAGGGGCCAGAAAACTAACTTACATGTCAAATTTGAATAAATTTACATATAAGAATGTATTAGAGTGGATTTCAAGGCTTGCCCAAGGGCCGGATAGAGGGATCTTGCCGGGGGTCACACTGAGGCTGGCCGAGGGCCACTTCTGACCCCTGAGCTGGAGTTGAAGACTCCTGGTTTAGATGCAGAATTTTCCTTCTCTGGTCCTATACACTGGATATATCACCATTTTTAATATTGCTCCCCAGTAATTTTGTGCAGAAAAGATTCCAGGAGGTTTTGACATTGTCCTTCTTCCGCTGGAATGCAAAACACTACAATCCACTTTTTGTGTTCAAAGTCTACACAGTCACAGTAGAAATAGATTCTGGGGGAGGGTCTCAGCTGTAAATTAGCCCTGCCTTGGGAGAACTAGGTTATATAACACAATATGCAAATCCAACTTCCGGAATTCAAAAGAGCTGATGCTTGTCCCCACCAAATCCCTTCCTTGCAGGCATTATACCAGAGAGCAAACACAGGAATCCACAAGATTAGAAGCTCACTGTCAGAGACTGGTTTTTTTTCTAAAAGGCAAATACTGTAGAAAGATCTACATTTTAAGTGGCAAATGCAGCATTCCCAAATCAATGTTTCAATGTGCAAAAGGTAAAGGGCAAAATCAGAGCATGGAAGAAATCTATGCTTCCAACTCAATCTATACTCCCTCTGCCTTTTAATTTCTACCCGATCAGCAGTGAACTTCAGCTGGCAGAGAAATTAGGGAATGATCTGCACCCTGCACACACACAAATAGCAAGTGGAAAAGGAGCTTAGCACCCTTTCCCAGCATTTTGCTTACCAATTCTTCCCCTTAGGTCTCACTTCGCAAAGCAACCAAAAAGATGGGATTTGGAATGCTGTGTTTCCTACCAACTGTGTACTTCTAATCTCAGTGAAAGAAAACCCTCTCCATTCTGGAGCCTTACAACAACAGAAATCCTTGAAGCAGAAAACAGGCCGAGACAAACACACCTTATAAACCAGTTTTTCATACAGAAAGAAAACAAGAGAACTGACAAAAGAGCACATGCCCCATTGAACTCAGTGAGAATTATTACAGGGAAGTAGCAGACAGTTGAGCTGCAAGTCAGGAGCCCAAAGGCAGCTGCAGAATGAAATCTTCAGCAAAGGAAATAAGTGCAAGAAATATGCTCTCTCAGTATGAAACAGGACACTGTTTTCCTTCACTTCTTTAATAACTTCTGACTAGTAAACTTTTCAGAACATTTCAAAGGGAGCAATGGAGAAATCTGCCAAAAGTCAACTCCTTGGCAATAGCACAATAGATGGTCAAGAGGGAAAGAATCAACGGTTTATGTATCAGAGCTTTGCAACTAATTTACTCAGACTCACAAGTTCAGATATTTATCACAAAATGTATCATTTTAAGTTCCAGCTGCTACTTTTAAAGAAGGTATATGCTCCATTCAGCCAGATTTTAAAAGAAACAAAAGGAAGAGATCGTTGACTCTTGACTATTGATCACTGACTGATAGAAAGAAATAATAATAATAATAATAATAATAATAATAATAATAATAATAATAATAATAATAATAATAATAATAGCTAGGCATTTATATACCACTTTTCTGGACATTTTGGATTGCTCCTCAGTCTTTAATCAAAGCGGTTTACATAGGCAGGCAAATTCTAAATCCCTGAAGGGACTTTTACAAACACAGATTGTCTCTATCTTTCAAGAGACACTACATTCAAGATGTTACATTCTTTCTTATAGTATTATTTCTTATAGTATATTCTTTCTTATAGTAGCTTTCTTATGTAGCAGTAGTAGTAGTTTAGTCTGAAAATGAAGTAGTGTGCAATAAAATAGGTTTTGTTTCATGGAATACAGAGGCACAAATCCAGCAACAGCACAATTGCAAGGTTTAGATGAGATAATAAGCAGCATAGTGAACATGCCAAGAGAGGTCACACCTTGAAATTGAGAGCACCTCTTGTGAGAGAAGTTCACTCACTAGTGTAGTTTGGTAAAGAGTTGGGACAGTTTAAAGTGTTATTTGTGAAAAAAATACCACATCATAACACAAAATTTGGATTATAAAATGATAAAACGCGTTATCTGCTCAATTAATGAAATAAAAGCGGGTGCAGGGTGACAACCTAAGTGCTTCTTACTGTGTTTCTATGGCTGAAATCCTAATCTGCAGTTAGGCCAGCCTAAGCCCTGGCACAAGTCCTTTTCTGACCTGGGGGTAACAGAAAAGTGCTGTAAAGCACTTCAGCACCACTTCTGGGGCAGAGTTAGGATACTGCACAGACATGCGCTTGCTTCCTTATATCATCATGGGAATGAGAAGACCAATGCCAGTCTAGCTTTGGATGCACCCTAAGCCTCTACCTCCCTTGCAGCAATCTTCCTTTATGTAGCTGTACAGTCTTCTAAGTATGCTCAGAACCTGCCAAGGAAAATGCATGGATCTGCAAACTGGTTCGATAATCGGTTATGGTTTGATTTTTGTTTATCAAGGATGTTATTCCTGCTAACTGAGCAAGAGGCAAGGATAACATCTTTAAATTAGCAGGGGACGATTAACCGGCACTTCTCATCCCAGCAATGTCTTTTAGAATGGCCTCTGCTGGTGTTCTTTTACATCTTTTTAGATTGTGAGCCCTTTTGGGACAGGAACCCATTAGCTATTTACTATTTCAGTTTCTCTGTGAACCACTATGTGAATTTTGTTGAAAAGCACTTCGCTGAAAAACACTTTGTTATAAAGCACTGTTGATTGATTACTTCTTTGCTGGTAATTTTTGGGGATTTTTCCTGCTTACACAATATTTCTTCCAGTAACCCAACATTCTCCAGCATAATTGCTCAACTGAAGAGCCCCAAATTGTAGAGGGTGGTGTTCATCAATTTTCAGCCTTTGGAGCCAGCGTTGTCTGAAGACACTTCTGTGGTCATGAGGCCCATGCAACTGGGAACCAGGCAACATGGGCACAGAACACTGTTACCTTCCCACTGAAGTGGTACCGATTTATCTATTAGTATTTGCATGCTTTCGAACTGCTAGACTGATAGGAGCTGGGATGAGAATAGGAGTGGTACACACTTTTATGTAAAGTTATTTGCACTGCTGGAAGTATCAGAAAGATGCTGTAAAGAGTTAGGGCCAATGCACGGATATGCACTTGCCTCTCAAGTGCTACCCCTCATTGTGCTATCCTTCAGTGTGACTGTGGTGCTCCTCAACAAAACATTCATCACATTCTGTGCAAGTGTCCATCAAGAGTTTACACTATCCTAATATCTGATTTTTTCAATATAGACCTTGAATGGCTGGGTGGACTAGACTTCAACATTTGATTACCATAAGTCCATATCTTTGCCATATGCTAAATAAATAAATCTTCACTGCTCAAAACATTTCTCAAACAGGGCTTTAGAGTTATAGCAATTCTTATTTTGGTGTTACATTTATGACCTAATTCAGTGTCACTTCAAAACCGATATTTCAATAAACAGGACAAAAACTGATCCAAAAAAACTACTATCATTTTGTTGCCTTTGTTGGTTGTTCTGCGGGCAAATCATGGATTTGAAGAACATTTCTCTCTCCATGATAAGTAATCCAACTTCAGCCCCTTCCCAGTTTTATAACAGATGAATCATTAAACAAGATTTGTCTACTCCAAATAAAATAAAAGCTGCTGTTTCTTTTTTTGCAGCATTTAAAAGGACAGTGTTGCATTCAAGCAACACTCATCTGCCATCTGCCCTCAGCTACTACTCTTTCTTATCAAAAGGTCACAGTTGCTACCTTATTGCAAGTTGATCTTTGACATCCTGCACTAATTACACAGCTCTCCTTATGTCTATGCTGATATTAAGGACGTTAGTGATTGGGGGAGAGAATTAATGGCCAACCGGGTATTGTGGGAGGCAGAATGACTTTAAAATTACCCCTTCTGTCATGGTGGGCAGATCCCCAGCTGTCTCTGTATATTCTGGCTTCTTAGTGCTTGGCAAAGACAGACTATCCAACTGGGAATCTGCATTAAACATGTCCACTGAAGGCAAATCTTTTAGCCCAAATGATTTGTATAACCAATTTGACTTGCGGTATTGTTTATTTTTAACATTACTAGGAGGTGGCAACTGGAGGATATTGTATAATTAAATTTATTAATTTAAAACAGGTATACAGTGGTATCTCGCTTAACAAGTACCTTGCTTAACAAGCGATCCACATAACAAGCAAAAATTTCTCTAGCATTCTGCCTCACATAACAAGTGTTGCTTCACTTAACAAGCACACTCATTAACGGTTGGGACAGACGCGCTGGCCGGCAGCCCCTTTAAAAAGCGTCAGGACTGCCTAGTCAGGACTGCCTTCATTCCCATCCATCCACCAACCTATAGGCTGCTTCCATACCCCATCCACCTTCACTCTTCCCAAGATCCTACCAGCCCTGACGGGTCCACCTAGCAGAGGGCAGGGTGCCCATAGTGAAAGCAACACTTCTGCGCTGTTCCTCCTGTGGCTGGGCGTCCGCTGAGCAGAGGGCGAGAACATCAGTGCAGAAGAGGGAAGCAGCTTAGGGCTAGCCAGAAGGGAGCAGGGGAGAGAGGGGCTCAGGATGAAGAGAAGGAGAAAGTGGGGAGACACTTTGAAAATGTCTTGGATTGCAGCCTCCTAACCACATCTGCCCAGAAGTCAGCCCCAATGTGTTCAATGGATCTTATTCCCAGGAAGGAGTCTTTGACTGCAGCCTCCTAACCATGTCTAATCAGAAGTAAGCCCCATTGTGTTAAATGGGGCTTGCTTACTCCCATGAAAGTGTCTTTAGGATTGCAGCCTAAGTAGATCATGCACATTGAATGCATGTTTTGAATTCAATTCCAGTGTTTTGTCATCATTTTTACATCCAGTTAATATTGTCATATGAATATTTTTGGGGTTGTGGAACCAATCGTCTGAGTTTCCATTATTTTCTATGGGAAAATTTGCTTCGCATAAAGAGCATTTCACATAACAAGGATGCTTCCGGAACGAATTAAACTTGTTCTGTGAGGCACTACTGTATCCTGTCTTGTCTCACCCAAGGCAATTATTAAAGTGACCAACAACAATAACCAACACAAGGAGACAAAGGAAAAATCAAGCTTCAGCAGCAGGGGAACAACAAAAATATGAGCCAGCTGGAGGAGATTAGACTTCACCAGTTACTCTGTGGTGGTTATACACAAACCACAGGCCCAGACATGGATCCAGCATTCAGATAATTCTTCCCTCCATGCATTGGCATCACTAAGACATTTGGCACCCAAGGTTTCTAAATTTTTGGCACCCTCATATGATGGGGACTGCCTTTCCCCCTTCCCATACTCCCCATTCTCCCCCTCCCCTTTAGTTGCAGCTGCTCCCTCTTTCTTCCATCCATTTGCCTTCATTCCCATCCATCCACCAACCTATAGGCTGCTTCCATACCCCATCCACCTTCACTCTTCCCAAGATCCTACCAGCCCTGACGGGTCTATCTAGCAGAGGGCAGGGTGGAATAGAAGCTGCACATGTGCTGTCACTTTAGAGAGTGTGACTAAGTCAGAGTCAGGTGAGCAGGAGACCCAGGCAGAGTCTGCCACATGTGCTCCAGCCTTTGGTTCAGGTGCACTTCAGGTGCCTCCATGACTGGTACTCACTGTTCTGGAGCTCCATGGGATTTCATATCCCCTCATGAAGATGACGCAACACTGTGGCCAGTTGCATCTTCTCAGACATCCAGGAGCAATGCCCACTGGGGAACTACACCATAGAAGAGACTGGCCAGGCCAGAGAATCAGGTTGTCCCAATCTGGGGACTTGAAGTCCCACAGCACTCCACAACTGAATATGACATTCACTCCAGGGACCACATTCTGAGCATACAGCAGCAGATGCAAGTCTGAGTACTGCTACTCTATGACAACCATGGCAATATAAAGGTTACTTTGCTAGTAATTACTGCAGATACTGTTGAAGTGACAAAGATTCAGTGGGACCCAATCCACAGTTTGAGAACATTAGGACACCACTGCACACTCACAAGATCTAACCCCCAAATCCAGAGTAAATACGGGAGCATGTAAGAGACTTTAAAGCAGGCCTCCGTCAGTCTTGAAAGACTATGGCATCGTGCTCGGCGCTGCATACGCTGCATGCAAAGCACGAAAGCCTGGGTTAGATTGTTACGGAGGATAGGCTGTTACCCAAGCAGCAAACCCCCCTCTCCACACCACTGAATTAGTCCAATGGAAAGGCAGAGCCAATACAATTGGATCCAGCTGGCATCACAGAGCAGGGCTAAGGACAGGAGCTCACCCTGTCTTGTGGGGCCGACCCGGGACTCGAACCCTGGCCCAGGGTGACCAGATGACCGGAAAAACCCGGATTTGTCTGGATTTTTAGCCTCCTGTCCGGGTGTCCTGCATTTTAGCATCATTGTCCTACATTTTGGCTTCATTTTGAAACTTCATGTTAGTGCACAGTACCCCATCATGCCATATGTCGTTGGATTTGTATTGAAGAGCAGAATCCAATGCAAAAATCAGTTTTGGGATATCTCCTTCCTATCAAAAGTTATGGTCAAAAAACTGGAAAACAAATACAAAAAAAAAACATTTTTGGCAATTTTTTTCAGCGGGTAGGAATTTTGGCCTGGGATTAGGAATTTTGGCCTTGGGGTTCAGGAATTTTGGGTTTGGCATCTGGTCACCCTGCCCTGGCTTGCTGGTTAACAGGCACAGCGTCTTAGCCACTTGCGCCACCCACAGCCCAAGAGACTTTACGTGCACATGTAGTTGCACTACCTAGTGAAACCTATGGGAAATTCATATTGGAATCTAGAGTAAGTTGTTCTTACACCAGAGCAAAGACTCCCCATAGTTACTCTGGATTTTGCCTTAAGATGATTCAGGCACTGCCCAAAGAGGCCTAATCTGTCTTCATACACACCTTGCTGCTTGCAGCAGTGACTGGATGGTGCTCACCAATAATGATGCGTTTGTGACAGCCACAAAGTGAGTGACATTGACAGAACGCATATTCCACCAGTATAACACACCCATTGGTATGTTGACCAATCTATATATATTAAAGAGAAATTCACTGACTGAATCACTCACTGACTCACTCATCAACATTCAGCCAAAACCGCTGGGCCTAGAAGTGTGAAATTTGGGGTGGATGTTCCTTCCATGACTGAGGGGCGCACTAAGAACCAGTTTTCGGAAATTCCAACCGGCAGGGGGTGAAAAGGGGTACAACACATTTTCCTCCCTATACTTTGCATTGAAGAATCCCTAAATGAGGGATGCTCTGCCCCAACCCCCGGACCTAGATGAATGAAATTTGGGGAGGGTGTTCCTTCTGTAACATGAACACCCAGCAATAACCAATGTGGAGAAATTTAACCCTTATGGGGCTGAAAAGGGGTGCAACATGTTTTTATCCTATACTTAACATGGAAGACTGACCAACCTCAGGCCAGTTTGGTGCTTGGCACCCAGTGCAGTGGGAGAGGATGTTGTTCGGAGAGAGGGGCTACACTGGGGAGGATGCTATGCATGAGGAGCGTTGCTCATGGGAGGGTTGTACATGGGGGTTGATGTACATTGCGGGGTTAATGCTCATGGGGAGATGATGCACTTGGGGGTTGATGCGCATGGAGAGATGTTGCACACAAGGGGATGCTGCGCATGGGGGAATGTTGCGAATGGAGGGGAAGTTGAGCACAGGGGGATGTTGCGCTGTGGGGGATGGCGTACGGGGGAATTTTACTCCTGCAACGCGAGCACACTTTTCACTCGTACATAGATAAAATGTGAAAGTGGTGCTAAAAATGAAAAAAATGAAGTTTGAACACCAGAGTCTCCATGCCTTAAAACTGAAAAATTTTGCGGTCGTAAACTCCAAGTTATCTATAGAACAAATAAGCTCCAACTGGGTAACCAATCTTGATTCATCTTTCACTTTTTAACGTACAAATATATTTGAGTGTATTTTTAGGTCACAGTTCATGTGATAGTGTGCCATGATCCCCGCAGGCAGTCAGTCTTAAACTGTGTACTGGGACCCACTATGTGGATCATGATCTAGTTTCAAGTGGTTTGTGGAGCACCAGCTCAGCCGCCAATGAAAACATAGAGTTGAAAATACAGTGTACAGAGCCACAGGGAAGGGCAGGCTTTGCTTTGACAACATCTTCTGAATCAGATGTAATCTACAAGTACTACTCATCATCCAGATTGAGAAACAGTTCTAAAGAGAAATGACAGGCTGAACAAAATTTAAAGGCTAAGTTGTGTCATCTGACCAAGCAAAACACTTCCACAATTTCTCCTGAAAGTCAAATTGTATTAACACTTCCATATTCAAACAAATTAAATCATTCATGGAAGCAAAAGATCTGCTACTGAAAGACAAAGGGAAACACCCTGACTTGCGAGAGCGCAGTTATTTTAGCAACTATGGCAGACCCAGACACTCAGTATTGTCTGAGAGCAACTGTGGAAGTAATTTCACTGAAGAATAAAAAGACCAGAGAGGTTGCTACACTATTACATTGCTGACTTGGCAAGTGTAATCTGGATCCATAACCAGCAACCTTACTTTTTCCAGCTGGTACCTTGCCTTTCACCAATGGCCCCAAGGCAGTTTCCAAAGTCAGTTGAAAACATTGAGACCTCACAAAACAAATTGTACAAACACAGAAAAATGAAAACTAGCAAACTATTGCTAAAGCGAGCAGCCTCACCATCACCCCATCACCATAATGCTCCAAAAGAAACCAACCTACACATCCTATCCACATGAGACAAACTGCTAGATAAGGATTTCCACTACTGCGTAAACACTCAGACCATTCAAAACTCTTATTACACCAACAAAGAGAACTTCTACTGAACAGTCCTAACTCTTTACCCAAGCATGCCATGTGCCACATATGTATTAGGCATCATGTGAATGCTTTTCATTCTGAGGCACATAGAAATGATATTGTTCCTGTTCAATTAAAGAAGAGCTACATATACATGATGCTACAAAATGAAAAGGCTGACTGATGCTCTGGACCTATTGAGCATATATTACAGGGATAATGAGCTAAAACCCAAGTGCTTAAAGGCACAACTCTGCACTTTCCATCTGAAGAATGGAGAGGAATCAAGAACATTGCAGGCTTGGTGCAATGGAACTAGATTAGAACACTATGCTACCCCCAAGTATCTGGGAGAAGCCCTACTTTGCACACTTACTTTTAAGAACCACTGTTCTAACACCAAACAAAGTTTTTGCCACAAACAATATCCTGAGGAAAATAATGAACACAAAATGAGGAGCTGAACCACATATACTAAGAACCTCTGCTTTACCATTATGCCGCTCAGCTGGAGAATATGCCAGCTCTGTTTGGCATAGATCTAAACATGCAAAGCAGGTAAATGTGGCCTTAAATTAAACAGCATGATTGGCCATGGGATGTTTAAAACCGACACCAATATAAAAAGTGTACCACCTAGCTGGTCTCCCTCCCCCTAAATTCTACTCCAGGACATGCCAAACAAATCGCATTTAGTGTCAGATCAGTGAACTGAAGAGTAACTTAAAGGCCCCAGGGTCTGGAGCAATAACTTCATCAATGTGGTGTTACTTCCAGGTTCACCCTGGAGTGCTGGCAGCTTTGCAGCCTTCTTCCTTCTTTGGGAAGTCTCCAGTTTTTCCACAAACCAGTAATGGCTTTCAGAAGCCTTCTAAGGTGCAGAGAGGTTGCATGCCAAAGTCTTCAGACAGGTACTTCAATTTTTTTCAGAACCCACTGATCTAATTATCCATGGAAATTGGTATCCACAGGGTAGTCTGGGAATTGATCCCCCACAGATACTGAGAGCCCACTATAATTATCACTGAGTTGCCTGGAAAAAGTGAGACAAAACATACACATAATTTTTCATGGGCTTGTAACAACTAAATGATAGTGGCCTAAAAATAGGCAACGAACTGAAGCAGCAATTATCAGAGAACAGAAACAAATGTTGGGGTAATGCATTAGTTGTATCACAGTATGATTTACAAATAAGGAACACCTCTTTGCACAATGGTTATACATTTATATTTTACTTACCTGTTGATAGAAAAAATTTAAAGTTGGCTTGTCTTCAGTAAATTGGTTGAGAAATCCTTTGGGTAAGTATCGGATTCGCAGTTCATATCTAAAAGAGGAAAATGTGCAAAATTTATTTTCCTTTAACATTAGTCTAGTGTCACTTTCATACCACACAAGCAGAAAAAAATCCAACTAGCAAGACAATCAAAATTAAGGCTTAAATAGATTATCATATTCAATGCAAGCAACATACATATACATGGCATGATGGCCCCAATCTCCATTGTTCTGGGTGTACTGGTTGCTAATTAGATTTCTAGAGCAATTCAAGGTATTTAGATCTCTATAAAGATATTTAAATCTCTATAGAGTTAGATACAGGGTGTCCAAAGGGGTCTCCTATAATGTACCCTATCATTGTATAGAGATCTTCTACAGAGGTCCTTTGGAGGTCCTGCAACCATTTAAGATCAGAGTGGAGGAGATTAGATCCTTCCTACCTCCCCTTTGAGGAGCTACTGGGGCTAGGTAAATGGTAGATAGGGAAAAGGGTTTCATGAGCACCCACTCCCTCTTTTGCAGGGCCAGGCTCTTCTGCTAGCTAGAACTGACTGACTAGTTCCCTAAGTAAGAGCCAATCCAGCAACGTAAGCTCTAAGCCATTCCAGAATCACTTTCCTAGCCTTTCCTTGTTTGTATACAACACATGATTCCATCTAAAAACTAGAATTGCTGTCAACTGAAATAACCATGTTTATTCCATTGTTCACACTCTTATTTCCTGAGTGGCAAAAAGAGAATCATAGCATCTTATGGCCAAGTTTCTACCACAACACAAAGAACATGTATTTAGATTTAAATTATGGTTTAAGTTTTAATCTTACTTCCACTCTTCTGGTGCATGTGTTAGCTCAAAGTTTTCCCTCACATTGGATACCCCCATGTCCGGATGCAGCCAATGAACCTCCTCTGATTGCAGATGACTGAGCCGTAAACCATAACAGGCTACATTCTTTACTTTATGACTATCAACAATCTTCTGGATTATTCCCTAAAAATAAAAGCAGTGCAAAGATATTGTTGTATTACAAACAAAATATATAGAATGGTTTTTAATAAGAAATACAGTTTTGTGTATTTTTTTTTTTAAATTCCTGTTTTCTATACAAAATTGAATACAAGAAAAAAAGATATCTGCCCTGAATGCAAATTATTTCTAAATATAATTGCTTACAGGTAATGAAATGATGGCCATAGATAAAGTCAAACTGAAGACAGGACATTTGCTTTGTAAGTAAGCACAAAAGATTGGGGGGGGGGGAATGGTTCCCTTCTTAGAATTCTGAGATATTGTATAAAGTTTTATATTGTTAGTTTGTGGAAAAGGTTCAACCCCCTTTTTTAAAGGAGGGGACTTCTCCTTGAGACACCCACAGGGGTAAGAGGTTCTTATGAAAGAAAAATTGTGTTTGACTTTACCAAAAATCTTCAATTCTTACGGATATTAGTATTCAATCCTATACAATAGAGAGAATAAGCAGACAATGATGTGAAGCTGCCCTGCAGCGCTTAAATTTATAGCTATTTTTATAGCAGAGTTTTATAAAAGCTCAGGGTGCACCAGCAGGCCAGGGTTCGAGACCCGGGTTGGCCCCACAAGACAGGGTGAGCTCCTGTCCTTAGCCCAGCTCTGCGACGCCAGCTGGATCCAATCGTATCGGCTCTGCCTTTCCATTGGACTAATTCAGTGGCGTGGAGAGGGGAATTGCTGCTTGGGTAACAGCCTATCCTCCATAACAATTCAACCCAGGCTATCGTGCTTCGCATGCAGCGTATGCAGTGCAGAGCACGATACCATAGTCTTCCAAGATTGACGGAGGCCTGCTTTAGGGTGCAATCCTAACCAATTTAGGCAGGATAACTCACCTGCTTGACCCATGGTAGTATAGGACTAGCAGGCTACTTGTGTCGGCCTAACTGGAGATTAGCCTCAATCTTTTCGATATTCCAAAGGGATTCAATGACAGAACTACAACATTTTTCAAACTGTGCAATTCTATAAAAATAACAATTTACCTGACCCTTTCTTGTGCTTATATGTGTTCAGGTCTGAACACTTTTTCTTTTTCTAGTAGTGACTGAAAAATTTTGAGATTTGAGATTGTGATACACCCTTACCCATTCTTTCCCCCCAAAAGCACAGCACAGTAATCTTGGAAGCATTTTCTTCTTCGGGTCTAACAGAACTTTGATCTCAGTGCTGATGCTTGTCTAAGTTCTCTGAAGAGCTCAGATAATTTTTGATGTCCTCCACCACTACACCCACTCAATTTTTTTAATAATTAAGGCTGCAATCCTAAACACACTTTCCTGAAAGTAAGACCCGTTGAACACAATGGGGCTTACTTTTGAGTAGACATGGTTAGGACTGTGCCCTAAAGCTCTTATATAATATATCTAGCAAAAATGTTCCCACGTTGCGGGAGTAAAATTTCCCCCATACGCCATCCCCCCCCCCCATTGCACATCAACCCCCCCATACGCACTCTCCCACATGCACACTGTCGCCCATGTGCACCATATGCAACACCTCCTATGTGCATCATCCCTCCATGAGCATCATCCCTCCATGTGCAATACCCCTATACAACATCCCCCCATGCACATCATCCCCCATATGCATCATCCCCCATGTGCAACACCCCATGCGCATCATTCCTCCATGCGCAATACCCCTGTACAACATCCCCCATATGCAATGTCCACCCATGCACAACATCCCCCATGTGCACTGTCCATCCCCATACAACATCCCCCATGCGCACCGTCCCCATGCTCATCGTCCACCCATGCGCACCATCCATCCATGCATACCATATGCATCTTCCCCCATGTGCAACATCCCCCATGCGCAACACTCCCATACAACATCTTCTCCCAAGCAAACCCACACCTATACACAACACAATCATTCCCCCCATGCACAAAAGCTGGATGTTGATCAGTCCATTTTCAATGTTAAATATAGGACAAAAACACATTGCACCCCTTTTCAGTCCCTTAAGAGTGAAATTTCTCAACACTGATTCTATCTACAGTAGTCTATCTACAGTTTAGAATTCTTGGTGGATGTTGATGTCACAGAAGGAACAACCTCTCAAATTTCATGCTTCTAGGTCCGGGGGCTGGGAAAGAGCATCCCCCGGTCAGGGATTCTTCAATGGAAAGTATAGGGAACAAAACATGTTGCGCCCCTTTTCACCCCCTTCCGATGGGAATTTCCAAAAACTGGTTCTTAGTGACTCACCACCTCATGGAAGGAACACCTTCCCCAAATTTCACACTTCTAGGCCCAGCAGTTTTGGCTGGGCGTTGATGAGTCAGTGAGTGAATGACTTTCAGTTTTATATGTCTAGAAGATATCTTCTTATACTAATTCTAATTCTGTTCGTCCGTCAGATAACCCTCTACCTCCGCCCATGACTGCTTTACATAGACATATTATACCTTTTTGGAATCGTGATGATCCCGGGATTAAACTCCACACATAACCCAACCCCACACTCCATATCCACACCTATACACAACACAATTCCATACACATCCTAAACCCCTCTAGGCCTGCCCTCACCTGCTCTACATAAACATAACCCCAAATCCAGAGTAACTATGGGAGCACATAAGAGACCTTACGTGCACCCGTAGTTACTGCACCACCTAGTGAAAACCTAGGAAATTCATATTTGAATCAAGAGTAAGTTGTTCTTACACTGGAGCAAGAACTCCCCATAGTTACTCTGGTTTTTGCCCATATTATACTTTTTTGGAATCAGGATGATCTCGGGATTAACCCCCACACACAACCAAACCCCACTCTCCACACACACACAGCACAACTCCACACACGTCCTCTAGCTCCACCGACACTTGTTCTACATAGACATATTATAACATCCAGCATTGGGATTTGTGTCCAGAAGAGGAGGGAACAGGTAAGAATTCAAATTTGGAAATAACTGACAAAACCTAGTGAGGTTTTCAAGTTTCATGGACTGAATTGAGGAATTCAATTTTTTCAAAATTGTTATTTTCTAAGCCGGTCCAGACTCTCCTTTAGTTTTGGTCCAAAGGCCCAAAATGCCCTTTGTAGGAACTGGCTTGCAAGTCTGCACGGAGTGCGGCTTTTAAGCTAGTCTATATATATAAAAGAGAAAAGTCACTCACTGATTGACTCACTGACTCACGCACACACTCATCATCGCCCTGCCAAAACTGCTGGGCCTAGAAGTGTGAAATTTGGGGTGGGTGTTCCTTCCGTGATGGAGCGGTGCACTAAGAACTGGTTTTCAGAAATTCCAACCGGAAGGGGGTGAAAAGGGGCGCAACGCGTTTTCCTCCCTACAATTTGCTTTGGAGAATTAATGACTCATCAACATTCCGCCCCAACTGCTGGGCCTGAAGCATGGAATTCTGGGAGTTCCTTCTGTCACCCGAACTCCCACCAAGAACCCATGTGGAGAAATTTAACCCTTCAGGGGCTGAAAAGGGGGCAACGTGTTTCTGTCCTATACTTAACATGGGAGACTGACCAACATCCAGCCAATTGGGTGCTCAGTGCCTGGTGCACTGCAGGATGTTGTTCGGAGGAAGAGGTTACACTGGCGAAGTTGCTGCGCATGGGGGAAAGTTGCGCATGGGGTGTTGATGCGCATGGGGTGTTGATGCGCCGTGGTGGATGGCGTATGGGCAAATGTTAGTCCCGCAACACGGGTACGCTTTTTGTTAGTAATATAATAAATTCTCTGAGGCTCATTAGGCTTCAGAATGGCTGTTTAAGCTAAAAAGGGTCTTTGCTTTTTTTCCTTCTTCCCCATAAAATCAATACCAGGAACAACAAACCGTTCCAGGAACAGCAGCGAAAATCAAAACCAAAAACAACATACTCCAGAAACTAGGAAAATTAAGCTTAAAATCTCATACTCTTGTAAACTCAAAACAAAAATGTAAAAAAGTAAAAATGAAGATTTGATTGCACATGTAACATTTGCTTGCATGCTACCTAAAACAGTAAATAGGTAAGTGTTCCTCTCCTCTTTGAAGGTTCAAGAGCACCTTTCTATTCATAAAAATGTTCTGCTTGGTTTCAAATAATTACAATAAAAATCCATCAGGATATGTTACATAGCACTATTTTGTCTGCCTACTTAGTAGAAGAACACAAAAGGCAGTATAATTTCTCTCACAAAGGGAGAGAGGCTATTTTTACACTTTTCCTGGTTCAAAACCAGCCATAGCTAATTAATGGGTAGTACAGCCACAAACATCCCAAAATCAGAATGGTGGCACAGAAATTGAGAAGTAGTGTCAAATGGGTTAGCTAACAGATATATGCACAGGTTATGTCCTTTTTCTTCGCTTGAGAAAATTGCAAAAACACTAAAAGCTTTGCCTTGAATGACCCACATCATACACATCATTGCAACATCTGTGCCACATTCTTAGAGATGCTTACATGAATGGCATTCTCAAAGTCCTTAAAAATGTTAAATAAACTCACCCAAACATCTGTAGCATCCCCATGCCGTATAATACTGGCCCATATTGCTGGCTCGCTGCTACTTTCAAAATAATGATAAACTTTTAGAACTCGTTCCATGGCTCCTGGGGAACGTTCCATGCCAGAATTGAGGTGTGTTTTTGTGCTTGAACTTGGTGTGTGATTCAAGTTTGGGTCTAGGTACGCTGCTGCCATGGTTTTGCTAGATGCTAGGTATCTGTCATATTCTGAAACAGAAAGAGGAAGAGAAAACATCACGTCAATTCTCAAATGTTAATTATCTTCCTCATTTATACAGAAAAAATACATATGCAAATAGAAATGGAAAATACAAATTCTACAATAAGGTAAGATAAGATAAAAACTTTATTACGGTCAGAAGACCAGCCACCAAATTCTACAATGTATTAACATACTGGAATAAGTGGCAGTTCTTTTCCTAAAGAAAAATCCCTTCAAATTACTTGGCCATAAGATTTTTTTTTTCACTGAGTCAAAAAAGTTCATCACTCACAGCAGTGAGATTTATGTACAATTCATCACATCCTCCATACTAGGCTGATGTAATGGTTCTTGTCTATCTCAGGATACCATTAGAGACAGTGTGCATGCATTCCACAAAAATTGTGAAAGTCAGAAGATTCCCAGAAAGATAACCTCAGAGAGGGAAAAACATTAGTATTAAAAGCTAGAAACACCTAAAATAATGCATCTGGGCTGCTATATTGGTTGAGCAGCATCAAGTACCATATTTTTATATAAAGTAGGTTATGCAGATCTTGCCCAGATTTACGTAGAAAAAAGCCCCACTATACACAATGGGACCTACCCTACAATCCAGAGTAACTACAGGAGCACATAAGAGACATTACGTGCACCCATAGTTACTGCACCATCTAGTGAAAACCTATGGGAAATTCATATTGCAATCCAGAGTAAATTGTTCTTACACCAGAGCAAGGACTCCCCGTAGTTACTCTGGATTGTGCCCATAGAGTACTTATATGCATGCACAGGATTTATGGTAGAGTCTTTCATTTTTAGAGTAATGCAACAGGCCAGCCAGGTTTCCCATGTCACATCCATCATGGGTTGGATGACTTCAATCCACAACAAGCAGACCCCATTACCACATAGGTGACATTGGCTGCAATCCTAAAGACACTTTCCTGGGAGTAATTCCCATTCAACACAATGAGGCTTACATCTGAGCAGACATGGTTAGGATTGTGCTCAAAGTTTCCTGTTGTGAGCACTGAAGATCTAGATTACTCTGAAATTGAAAAAGGCAACTTCTTCAGTGTTTGTACCGTGTGGTCATAATGTCCGCTTGTTGTGGATTGGAGTCATCCCATCCATGCTGGACGCAACTTGGGGAAACCTGACTGGCTTGTCACAGGGCCCTATTGCCAGGATGTTGCCTTTCTACTATTTATTTACTTGCATTTGCATGCTTTTGAACACCTAGGTCACAACAGAATAAATCTTATTTCACATAAACCAAATGGAAGACCATAGGACTTTCAAGGAACTCCCAAAGTAACTGGGATTCCCTAATAAATATTTTTGTCATCACCAGATGGAGTTGTGGGGCTGTGGAAGGTGGAGAACAGTAATTGTAAAGTTCAAAGTTACTCCAGAACTAGAAAGTGGTATCAGTACTAAGCCTAATGAGGATCCAATCTCTCAGTGGTCTCACTTCAAACAAAATTAAACCAGGAGATACTAGCTCCCTGCACCTCTTTCACAAGTCATACTTGGTGTTACATTACTAAAATGCAATGAATTGTCAGACGGAGTGGAACCATCTTCCCTGGCTCTGTGTCAAAATGGTCCGGGGGATCAAGTAAGGGAAGGGCCATATGAGACCAGGCACCAGGGCAGGCAATAAAAGGCAAGAATGACAAACACTTCAAGCCAGTCAATAGACACCTCAGATCATAATACCCTTGAGTTCAGGAGTCAGGAAACAAGGGAATCAACCATGTCCTACTTCCAAGTAACCAGTATATCTTTAATGCTTTAACCTGGTTCAATTCTTATTGAACCAACTTCTGTTGCTGCATGTGTTTAATTTACAGCATACAAAATTTTCCTCTGACACAATGGAAAAACAACTGCTCCAAAAAAAAAAGAATAAAGATGATCTCACAAATATGAAAATGCATTTATTTTAGAGCAAATATATGTAGCTGGTAGAGGCAACCAGATGAGGCATTCCCAATACACAGAAAAACTCTTGCGACTGTCACTACGTATTGATGAAAGCATCAGCATTTACTCTACCAACTTTTACACAGTAAGAAAAAAAGAAATATTTTATTCCAATTAAGAGTTCTGCTCTACTTACATAGAGTACTATGCAGTACTATACAAGTAAAAAGTAGGCCTCCGTCAGTCTTGGAAGACTATGGTATCATACTCGGCGCTGCATACGCTGCATGCGAAGCACGAAAGCCTGGGTTGGATTGTTATGGAGGATAGGCTGTTACCCAAGCAGCAAATCCCCCCTCTCCACGCCACTGAATTAGTCCAACGGAAAGGCAGAGCCAATACGATTGGATCCAGCTGGCGTCACAGAGTTGGGCTAAGGACAGGAGCTAAAGAGTCCCTATAAAGCATCCTGCTATATATATTATACATGTTATAAGAATATATAGAAGTAAAAAAGATCAACAATAATATATTGTATCACTGTGCAATGTGTCATTTATGCTCTTGCCCATGACATGGAACCAATATACCTTCATGGCACTTGTTGCTCCCACTGCAAAAGATACAGCATACTCCGCTGTCTATATGAGTCCTTTCAAACTGGGAAAGACATCCTGAGTAGTCTCATGTTGCTTTTAGCAGTGTTTGGTGAAGCAAAATAGTACCGAAAAATAGCCCTGATAACCAACATTTGCCTGCTTTCAAGAATGTTTTATTCAATTTATCTTGATAAAAATAAGATGGCAAGTACTGACCTTTCTCATTGCAAAATCATTCCTCTCCCCCCGCCCCATTTCAACAAGCTGGCAAGTGAAATGCAAGACAGCTTTTAAAAAAGATTTAGGAATCTGAAGCTAAAACAAGATGTTTGGCATCAGATAATGGAATTCCCAGTCCTGTGTTTGCCTGAACAGTGAAAAACTGGGGTAGGGGTGAGGAAGGGGTATTATGAAGGAAAGCAATAGGACAGGAAAAGAGTTAAGCACCTCTGGCCCTAAGTCTACTACTTTTACCTCCCAAATGCCCTTTTGCCCTCACATGGGACATAAGAAACAAAAAAAGGTAGGAATCACATGTCCAAGTTTCACCATGGTGTGCAAAAAGACTGTAGATATTATGACTAAACTAAAGGCACATGAATGAGCATCAAGGCACTTTAACTTTGAGACATATCACCAATCATTTTGGCAACTAGCCTAACAAGCACATAGCTTCTAAGTTGTTCTAACCTTAATTATATAGACTAGCGAAATATACCTGCATTGCAGGAAGAATATCTGTAACCTACCTCCTGTGCAACAACCCCCGCACGCACATCCTGAGCAATGCACCCCCAAGCAACAGACCCCCCCATGCAGTTGTGGTCCCATAACCCCCCATGCAACACACACACCCGTGCAACATCCCTCCCCGTGTACCATCCCCCACGTGCAACATCCCCCCACCTACACCCTTCCCAGTGCATCAAACACTGGGCACCAAACTGGCTAGATGTTGATCAGTCAGTCTTCAATGTTAAGCATAGTACAAAAATACGTTGCAGCCCATTTCACTCTCTTAGGGGTTAAATTTCTAGAAATCAGTTATTGGGTGGTTGTGTCACAGTCACCCTCCCCAAATTTCATGCTCCTAAATCCAGGTGTTTGGGCAGAGAATCCATCAGTCAGGGATTCGTCAATGTAAGGTATAGGAATGAAAATGCACTGCACCGCTTTTCACCCCCTTCCAACTGGAATTTCCAAAAACCAGTTCTTAGTAGGTGCCTCCGTCACAGAAGAAACACACTCCCCAAATTTCACATTTCTATGTCTGGTGGTTTTGGCTGGCGCTGGAGTCAGTCTGTTACTCATTTTTCAGTTTTATATACAGTATATATAGAAGAATACAAATAGAAAAATTTTCTTGCTTGATACATACTTTTTAATCATTAGATCATCCAAATTATCAATGTTAAATTTTTACCTCACTCCTTTTAGAATTATCAGAGTTTTTATGATGTGTGCAGCTTCTATTAATGTTAAGATTTTTGTCATTTTATTATTTGTTTAAGCCACAAACAAATGTGCTATAAAACCAAAATTCCCATTGTAAGAATGTTTCATACGCAAGAAAATAGCTGGTATCTTTTCCCCATCCCTGGAAATCCAACTAATTTGTCTACCTTTTCATGACAAATGATATTTTCTGTTCAGATATTATCAAATCTTTTGCAGAGGAAGAAAATAATGGTAACCATCAGTTAAAAAGCATGAAAATCTACAACTACGAAAGTAATATGTTATAGCAGGCCTTTTTATTTATATTACTTATTAAGGCAAGTAATTTCAGAACCTGCAAGGAATAAGTGTTCATACCTGTTCCAAGGTGATTTCATGCCTACAAAAAGAAAGGTTGTAGCTCTTAGATTGTTCCTGCAGATTTTCTAGTTAAAAAGCTTCATCATATCTAAGTTTAAGTTTCTAAAGTTAAGAAAGTCAGAGGAAATATTGATCACTTCTAATTCATACTTGAAAGAAAATTGAAGACTTTGTTAGCTGAATAAAAATCACACCACAAAGACAGGGGGAAAAGCACATCCAAAACATGTTTTATTTTGTATGCAAAAATATTTGCTGTTCTGTGAGAATATCTTTAAACAGATTGTTGAAGCACATAGCAATTATGCCTGTTTTAAATTCAAGCACACATCATACACTTTAAATAGAGACTGGGTTTCAATTTAACCATTTCTAATCTTAGATCCTCTGGGACAAATGGGTGCACTAGCAGGGGCAGTAAACACCCAAAAAAAAAAAAGAACCTCAGATCACTCGTTCTATACATCACAGACCACACTGAAATCAAAGGGCTGCAGTTTCAGGACACTTATCACATTCCAAGTTTAAGTTTGTATGGCACTGCTTACTTTCCCAGTTTTAACTATGAAACAGACTGCTGGTTAACCTATAACTGCAAAGCTTTATCACTTTATTAGCAAAATGTACCAGCGTTCTGGGAGTAAAATACTACCACCACCCACCCCCCCAAGCTGAACATCTCTCAAGTTTGGTACTAAGGAATACTGTAAACCTTCCTGGTGGAATTGATCATCTTGGTCTTAGCGTCACTTTCTCAGAGTGAAATCAATGAACAGTTCACTGGCTCTGTGCAATGTTATGGGAATAAGAAGTTTTAAAAATAAATCCCAAAAATCTAAGACATTGGTTCCCATGAGTCTTATTAGGCCAAATGAGATTAGGGCAGGAGGTCTGGTCTAGAGCAGTTGTCTTCAAAGTGGGGGTCGGGAGTCAGGACCCCCTTGTGGGGTCATGACTTCATTTCAGGAGGGAGTCACAAAAAGCTGGATGCAGCCACCTTAGAATCTGCCACTGGGCACCTTTAATGACACTTCCAGCCATGACATCACTTATGGGGGTCCTAGACCGATTATCTTTCTCCGAAAGGGGTCCTGGGCTGAAATGTCACTGGTCTAGAGGGTAAAGCTTCTGATGGTTGAAGATAAAAGCTAACGGTTGCCAGTTCAAGATCACCACCAGTTAGTTCTGTGCACAAGCAAGACCTTGAGAAGCAGCTGCCAAGCTGAGCTGAGTTTTCCCATCTGCTTTTGGTGTGAGTGAAGAATTTATTTTTTGGTGTGAGTGAAGAAGTTCTCTGCCCTTCAAGGGAGAGATGAAGGAGATGCCTTGAAAAAGTTAAAGGAGCAAGCCAGTGACCAGAAAGGTGGTATATAAATACAGGTACCTTTATTATTAGTATTATTATACTCCAGGGTGGGACAAGAGACCACCTAGGTTGACTGAAGTTTACCAGTTTTTTTAAGAATCTTCTCACTAATGTATGTTGGTGAATAATACTGGTAGTTTTCTCCTGGGTGAAATGTTAATACAGCGGCAAAATGAACTATGAGTGAAAAACTGGAAAGGACAACAGCCTTAATTTGAAGTTCCCAATGTAGAGCAACCTAGGTCAGTAATTTTCGAGTGGTCTACATGTGTGCCATGGGAGACTGGATAATTTATTTATTTAGAAAATAAACATCAATTATTTATAGGGTTATTGAGGATTTGAACCCCCGCTCCCCTGGCAGCAGCACGATGTGCCTTGTCGATTGTCCAAATAGTGATGCTATGCCATAACAATTTTGGCACCTGCACAAGTGGTTAAGACGCTGTGCCTGTTAACCAGCAGGCCAGGGTTCGAAACCCGGGTGGGCCCAACAAGACAGGGTGAGCTCCTGTCCTTAGCCCAGCTCTGCGACGCCAGCTGGATCCAATCATATTGGCTCTGCATTTCCATTGGACTAATTCAGTGGCGTGGAGAGGGGGGATTTGCTGCTTGGGTAACAGCCTATCCTCCATAACAATCTAACCCAGGCTTTCGTTCTTCGCATGTAGCGTATGCAGTGCCGAGCACGATACCATAGTCTTTCAAGACTGACAGAGGCCTGGTGTGCCATGAGATGAAATAGGTTGAAAATCCTGTCCTAGGTAGATGTTTCCCTCCCATGGAAAATAACTTTGCACTACAATACAGAAAAGCCATTTCCCCTTGATCATGTAACTCTTGAATCTTTTGAGTCAAAACGTTTCCTTGAATAAATTAAGTCTAAATGTTCTTTATGTTCTTTGATATTCTGATACCTTTGATATTCTGACCCTTCTTGCTGTTCTGAATCACTCTGTGCAGCCAGAACCAGTACCAGGTAACTTTATTAAGTGTTATTGGGCAATAACACAATCAGCCTCTGATCAGATCTGGAAGAATCATTATTCATCATTGATCACAATTCATCTCCTAAAGAGGTCTTTGGGTTTCTCTTTAAATCTCTGTTTATGTAACCAGGTGATTTATTTTTCTTTTTAAAACACGTTGATTAAGTCCCTGCTAGCAACACAACTTATTTCTGACCAACCTTCCTATATTTTTATTCCCATTTTTATCTCTAGAGAGTCTATTTTAAGTGCAATCCAGTTCACACGCTCTATTCCAACCTACTGATCTTTCGCTCTAAAAAAGCAGAAGCTCTGCTATGGTTATCAACATTTTGCTCAGGAATGTTCCAAACTCTTTCAGCGCAATGCAGTTGGCAACCTGTTTTCTTTGTGCTCAAGTTCTCATAAATGTTGAGTTATCTTGAAATACTGTGCAAGCCTCGCCTCATACAAAATACAGTGTTGTAACAAAAAGCTGAACACTATTAAGTTGCAAAGCACTTCTTCACTCAAGAGACCAAGTTTTACTTGTATAAAAACCAACAGCAAAACCCTCAAACTGGCTTCTACAAAGCTTGAATATCTTCAAAAGATAGTCACTGAATTTGTACAGCTAGAAAAATGAATATTCTAATGCTCCACCTTCTAAAATACATTGTGTAAACATGCTATAGGTTCTGAAGGATGGGAATCTGTACATAAATATACAGATGGGAATATAAAGGATGGGAATCTTCAGAACCTATAGCGTGGTTCAGTGGGAATCTTCTGCCTCCATACAAAGACAACACACTTGGCCTTGAAGTAATGATCAAAGAATCCTGTTTGGCCATGAATTAGACATTTAATGCTCAGTCTCATGAACACTATACATGAAGGTCTTTCCAAAACTCAGTAAGTTAAAGAGGAAAACAATGGAAATTATGATTAATCTCTTCTTTACAAACTTACAGACATTCTTAAGTTCCCGAGTGAGCTGCAACCAACACTAGTACAAGACCGGAGACTACACCTTATGCATGGGTCGAGTCTTGCCTGATACAGAGGAATCCAGTGCTTTACTTTTTCATGTTATCAACAAATGGAGAACATCTGGCTGCTTCTGCCACTGTGGAACTAAGGCAGATGGAATTAATGGACTAATGTACCTCATGAACATCTTCCTTTCAACTATTGAAAATATAGTGTTTGTCCATCTGTTGCTAGGACCAGAAAAGGGCAATTCTACACAGTCCTGAATATAGGCATCCCCCACTTACTTGATAGGTTAGGGACTGGAGCAGTGTCCAAAAGTAAAAACATTTTATTGAACCCAGTCTTTTTCAGTTAGCAAATGCAAAATGGCCACCAAAAAAAGACATAAATATCACTTGAAAAACATAACCAAAATACTTAACAAATTAAAGCAAAATGAACAAAGGCATGTCTGGGCAAGGAATATCTTATGTATTTGAATGATGGTTATTTACTGAAGAAAGTCATATGGAAATTTCTAAAATGGTGCGATCACCATGTCACATGCAAATCAACATCAGGGAAGACAATTTTAGAGCTTAGACCAGCAGAGAGAGGTTGTCAAAGTGAGGAGCATGTGTTGAATGATTTCCTGATATAATTGAAAGGTGTTTAAACCATCAGAAAGTGGGGTGCCTGTAAAAAGTACCTGTAAAAAGATATTTTATTGGAACGGTCCTTTAGCTCAATCCTTTTTCATCTCAAGGTTATAAAATTGTGTTTGGAACCCCTTTTTTGTTTTTTGGGGTTTTTTTTACAATTGCCACTGTCCCCTATCCTCTTAGTGGAGGACTTACATCCCACACTGATCCTACCCCTTCGCCAATTTCTCATGGCCCTTCCCCAAATATCCATGTCACACCCTCAGCACACCAGTGTGCCTTGGCACAGTGAAAAGAGATGCTTTACACTGAGAATGTGTGATCCACCTGCTGGAGCAAACTCAAATAGCAAAGAACAGTAACCAATTACTTTTTATTTGTAAGTACTAGGGCTACAAAAATGTGAACTTAAGAAACATATCACAAAATCCTTTACTTTGTTAGGAATCTCTCTTTGAAAAAAAACCAAACATTCCCAATTTCAGCATTCATAACAGGGTTCAGTAATAGCTTCATAGTGTAATATTTCATTTAAAAAATCATATTGAGAGAGTGTTAAAACTAATGATGCCACAACACCAACAGATCAGCAATGCCAACTATGATGGAAAACCTCCACACACAAAAATCCATATAAATGCAAATGAATACCAATACACAGGTTGAGAATTGTAAAAGGGCATAAGAAAATTCACAGGCGCATCACACTGCAGTTTCTCTGAAATCAACATTTGTTAAATAAATCTGTTAAATATATCAGCAACAACATAGCAGTAAGAATGTGTTTCTGAACTATGAAGGGAACTTGAAACCATCAATTAACAAAGGACTACATAAGTCCTAACACAGGACTACAATAATAGTTGCAGTTATGAAGCATTCAATGTAACAAGTCAAGTCAATAAGGCATTTTATTTCTACACACAATTACCCAAACAGTACAAAGCTCAGAGTAAAGGAAAAAATACAAGGAGATCAGGTAAACCATAGCACAGCTTAATCTGACTAGCAGATGTAGTTAGTTAGCTAAGGAGGGTTCTCCCCTCAATGAGGGGCCCAAGCCCTCAAACCTAGAAGCATAACACCACTGAATGTACCCTTCATATACACCCTACGTATAATAACACCAGCTGAATACCCTAGAAGCCCTCAAACCTAGAAGCATAACACCACTGAATGTACCCTTCATATACCCCTATGAGGGGCCCAAGCCCTCAAACCTAGAAGCATAACACCACTGAATGTACCCTTCATATACCCCTATGAGGGGCCCAAGCCCTCAAACCTAGAAGCATAACACCACTGAATGTACCCTTCATATACCCTACGTATAACACCAGCTGAATGTACCCTTCATTGTGGGAGTAAAATTTCAAAAATATTTATGGTCCCAAGCATGACACTTATGGGACTGCTGGGCACCGGACACCAGGTACCAGCAAGCAGTAGGCACCACTGGGCACCAGGAATCTGTACCAGGGACCATTGGGCACTCCTGCTTGACACTGGGAATCAGTAGGCAGCAAACATCAGTGGGCAGCAGGCACTACCAGACACCTGTGGGCACCACCAGTCATCCCTACCAAGAACCTACCTGTGCACGCTGATCTTTCTCATCTATTAATTGGCAGGTTTAAATGTAGGAAGCACACCCTGGCACTTGCACAACAGCTGTCTAACAACTTTAACATCAACACACAATGGAAATACACAAAAGGTGCCAGGTTTTGACCAACCTCACCAGCACTGGTTAACTCTGAACTCCGTACCCAACATGGTGTCTGCCAGGACTCACTGTTTATGGGGTCTTGTATCTACTCCTCAGGGTGACTGTGGTGCTGTTCGAAAAAATATTTATCACATTGTGTCTGAGTGTCCACCAGCCCAATGTCTGATTTTTTTCAGTGTAGACCACTCTGTCCTTGAATGGCTGGGTGGACTGGACATTAACATCCTATTTCCATAAGACCATGTATTTGCATTTGCTAAATAAATAAAGCAGGCACCACTGGGCAGCATATACCAGCAAGCTGTGGACCACTGGTACTTGGTGGTGCTTGCCAATGACGGGTGCACACCTGTACCTAGTGTCAGTGCTGGAGAACAGTGGTACCCACTGGTCCCCAGCAGTGATGCCACTACCCAGAAATAGTCTTCAAATTTTACTCTTGCAACAATGGTTAAGTTCAGGTAGTACTTTGTATATTTTCAAATGAAATTAAACAGAAGAAGATGTGTCCAGTCCCCACACTGCTAAAAACAAAAATAGGCACACTTAAAAAAAAATTAAATTAAAAATTTAACTCACCACCAAAAGCAGCTAAAAGCTTTATTTTATAGACTTCTTTGGCTTAGCAGACAATTTTTTAAGTAAAGACACTTTTAAATAAGGAACATTGCTGCCTATCATACTATAACTAAACCAAGAGCTTCAGGGACTGAATTTTATTATGGTTGCAAGTAATGCATAGACTGCAACATGGTTTTCAGGTGGTGGGAAGGATGCTATTTTGCTATCATGACTACCATTTCTCCTGATTCATATACAACACTCTGCCCATATTGTGACAGTCAGCAACTTATCTGCTTTCGGTTATTGCCAATCACACCGTAGGCACACTTGGCAGATGGCTTCTACACCTGTGGTCTTTGCTTGGGGCAGAACACTGAGGACTCTGCTTAGACGGGTTCATCTGCAGGAGGCAGCAAAATGAATGTTTCTGCCTTGCAGCAGGGAAGGGCAGTTCTGAAGTCCTTGAAAAGGTCCTTTTCCACCCTATGATTAGATGAAACTGGAGGCACACAGAAAGGGGCAGCTGAGCAAAATACTCACATTTCTACACCCACATCAGATGAGCAGACTGAAGCAAATGTCGCTCAGCTAAAAATTGCTTGTTTTGATCACATTAATCCCACCAATACAAGCTGCACAACCAGTCCAGCTAAACTGATGGATTCTGTTCATTATAAAAGATTACAGAGAGTGCACTTTCACTTTCTAAACATATTATTTGCTTAAATACTAAAGCTGATTCACATGAATGAGCAGTCAACACTTTAATACCAAAGTGGACTCCTCAATTTGGCCTTTATGGTAAGGGAAAAGGCAGAATGGCTGAGCAGAGTAATGCCTACTTTTGCACCCCTTTCCTACTCTCCGCTTTTCCTTTTTACAGCATCACTGTCCATCATGGAAGGGAGAGAGGACTTCAAGGGACACACACCACTCCAGGGCAGCAACGCCTAGTAACAAGTACTCACTTCCTTTTCATCCCCCAATGGTTTTACCCTGCAACTTGGTGGGACCAGATCTGGTAGATCTAATCTGATGCAACCAGCACAAGAGATCCAGTTCCCAGAGAAGGCTATCCAGGATTATAAGAAAGGTACTCATTCTGCTAGGAATACCTGCAGAGTAGGGAGGCTGACTAATCCACTGATCCAGAACAGGCAGAGGTTATGGAGGAGGAAAAAAGCATTTTATTTGCAGGTGAGGAAAATACAATTGAATCAGGCTTATGTTTTGGAATGGGGCTTGCTCAGCAAGCACAAGGTTGGACCCACACATAATCTAAACTGGTCCAAGGCCAGCTTCTAGATGGGAAAGAACAAACTATAAGCCCTAGAACAGGAAAAAAAATTAATTCCCAATATAAAAAAAAGCAGGCCTCCGTCAGTCTTGAAAGACTATGGTATCGTGCTTGGCGCTGCATACGCTGCATGCGAAGCACAAAAGCCTGGGTTAGATTGTTATAGAGGATAGGCTGTTACCCAAGCAGCAAATTCCCCCCTCTTCACGCCAATGGAAGGGCAGAGCCAATACAATTGGATCCAGCTGGCGTCGCAGAGCTGGGCTAAGGACAGGAGTTCATCCTGTCTTGTGGGGCCGACCCGGGTCCTGAACCCTGGCCTGCTGGTTAACAGGCACAGCGTCTTAACCGCTTGCGCCACCCACAGCCAATTCCCAATATATGCCCTGGTAAAAATACAGTTTCCGATTGTTAATAACTTACATTATCCCAGGAATCCCAGTCACCGCACTTACTCAAGAGTAATTGGCTGTGCCTTAAAGGTAAAGGTATCCTCTACATGTTCTACTGCTAGTTGTGACTGACTGAAGAGTGCGATGCTCATCCCCATTTCTATAGCCATAGAGCTAGTATTGTCTGATATGTGGCCCGCATGTGCACAGAACGCTGTTACCCTCCCACTGAAGTGGTACCTATTTATCTACTTGCATTTGCATGCTTTTGAACTGCTAGGCTGGCAGGAGCTGGGCTGAGGACGGGAGCTCACTGTGTCTTATAGGACCCGGGTCTCAACAGGCACAGGCACAGTGTCTTAATCACTTGTGCCACCACAGCCCAAGGGTGTGCCTTTCCAAATGTCAAATGAACACTAATTCATAGTGACTGAGCAGAAACACACAGAAATACCTTTGTGCTTGAACCAATACTTTGATTTGATGATGTCACAGAGTTCCCAAAGTGGCACCCACAGAGACAGTTCACCTCACCCCTTTACTAACCACATACAATATTACAAACTGCTTTTCAATCTTCAAGTAAGTCTGCAAAGCTGTTTGCAATACAGGATACGAGTGTTGTCTAATAACCAAGAGGAGAGGTTCAAACCTAAGTCTTTCAGGAGAGGGACTTGTAAACTTGTGTGTGGTTCAGCTGCTTCTGCTGCCGCCTCTATAGACTTTTTAAAAAGAAACAAGCTCCTATTTCATTTTGATACCGGATTATCAGGATGCCACAGTATTGGATGGCGAAATATGGGAATTTTATTGTATACACAAAGACCCTGAGCATCCAAGATCATCGTATGAAGTCACTGCATCTACTGCCATTTATGGGTAGAACAGACATGAAGAAGCTAGCAGTGAAAATGAACTTGCTTGACAGACAGCTCTTCCGTTTATGTACAGGTGCACATGCCTTGGACTTGCACATGCCTATGCAGTGTACACACACACAACTTTCAGGACTTGAATACATGGAACCACTTCTCCAAGATTATTTCTATGGCACTTCTTCCAACTAGGTTACAACATATTTCTCTCTAGTACAATAGTTACTATTTCTCACATTTTATATACTAAAGCTAATAGTCATTTATTTACTGTAAATCAGTGACTTTATAGTTGAACACATCTTTTATGGGTTCACTTCTTTTTTTGATCATTATCATAGCCACTAAAACCACCAACCACTGACCACCGACAAGGCTACAAACATTGCCATCAATCCCCAAGAGCGGATTTTGTGAATGATGCACAAAATCCAACAGCACCTAAAGCAGTGTATTGCTTGTGAGGACGACATCCTTCTCCAATCGCCAGCTAAGGAATAATGAAGAAAAAGAAGCCACTAAAAAAACTGCATTTCTGTCTGTATACAGACATAAGCCATAAAGACATCTTAAATCCAGAGTAATGCCCAGAAGGAAAAGCCTGGTAATAACTTTAAACCAGCATCAGTGAAATTATAGCAGGCTGACACTGGTGTGAAAAAAGTGAATTTGGCAACATGGTCATGGTTATTCTGTAGAGAAAGCAAGCATTGTTGAGCCGATTATAGCAACAAGGCAGCAGCCACGTAAGCCCCAGAGTACTAATTACTACTAGGTCACTGAGAAGAGCAGATTCTCAGTTTTCAAAAATAAGCAAGACAAAGTGAATAGAAGGCTCATCTACAAACACATTCCTTGTTTTTGCTTGAAAATTCTGACAAAAAGGGAGAAAGACAAAGCACTAAACACATGGACTGTCAAGATGAAGACACTGAAGTTTCCTAGGCCGCTAATGTAAGTATATAGGATAATGAGGAAATACTGCAAGGAGGCGGTTACTGCGATATCTATTACAATAGTTCATAAATCAGTGGTGGGCTCCAGCAGGTTCGCACCTACTCTATAGAACCGGTTGTTAATGAGAGATAGGACATATAAAGTTTAAAAAGAACCATTTAAAAGTGGCTGCCAGATGGGCATAGAACCGGTTAATTTCTTTGAATCCCATCACTGTTCACAATGCTCCAAATATTTCATTGTTTTATTATCTTTCCTGGGTCTGAAACTACTGTATTTAACAATCTATTATCAAAGCTTTCCAGATCCAGTTTTCCTCCTCCAAGGTTAAACTGACAAGCATTCTGGCATATTTACCAGATAAACAGTAGTTGTTATTCATTTGCAAATAAGAGACTCTCATTGCTCTTTCTCTCAGGGGATCATTAAGAGTGGATTTGCATGTTTGGCTTACCAATCCCCTCCCCCTTTTCCTTATGGATATTATCCCATATCACACATAAAGAGATGCATGTGCAAGGGATTAAATAACTAAAAATAAACCTAGAAGATGCTTCCAATGATCATCTATATTTTTTCTGAAATGAATATAATATATTCATTTGTATGCATTGCAAGAAAAAAAAAACTGCAGGGGGTGGGAAAGACTAATGCACTTCACCATTCACCAGAACTTCTAAGAAATGTTTATCTTTGATACACCAAGGAAACTTTTCCCTGTTAGAGATAGGAAGGACCAGTCTTGTCTGTTAAACTAACCCTACAATCCTGAGTAACTACGGGAGCACGTAAGAGACTTTACGTGCACCCATAGTTACTGCACCACCTGGTGAAAACCTATGGGAAATTCATATTGCAATCCAGAGCAAATTGTTCTTACACCGGAGCAAGGACTTCCCATAGTTACTCTGGATTGCGCCCTAAGCTAAAGAAACAAGACAGCAAGTTCACTCCTGAACAAAAGCAGGCAAGCAACAGACACATTGCACAATTTCTCACAAACAGCTCCAGGCTACAAGAAGCTACTTTCTCCTTATCTGCTGACTGGTCCAACTGGTACATTCTTCACAAATCTCTCTTCTCCAAAATTTACTGTAGCAGATGCTTTAAAGCAATGAATGATGTGAACTACAATTCATAAAACCTTATGCAACAATAATTGTCTTCATTTTTATGATGATACAAGGTTCTTTGCTAGTTTTTCTTCTTTTAAAAAAGGACCATTTACATACTTCCTACACATTTTTGAGGCATACAAGGTTACTGAGAAAAGCAAGTCTTAAAACCTAAGCACAAGCACACTTCATTGATGACAAGAAGGAAAAACATGAGTACAATGTCTAGGACTTGACCGAATTGCTGTTAAATGCACCAGAGCTTGGACTGGCAAGAATCCAAAGGCCAAGGGATCACCATATGCTCGAAGAAGAACCTGCATACACTGGACAACTTTTCACAAAAGCACATCAAAGAGGCCTTTTCCATCATTTTTATTGGTTTTATTTCATCTTGCAACTATCACCTGTTACAGGTATCGTCTTCTACAAGTGCTATCATCCATCCACAGGACTGGGCTGCAAGCCCAAAGCTGAGGCTTTGCTATTTACTTTCCTTCCCCAAACCATTCCTCTTTTGAAGTGTCAGGCAACTGTATAGTTTCCTCTTGCATCCTGCACCACCACCCCATCCATTCTCACTCCCAGGTAAGGGAGTACAACATGTTCACCACTGCATAGCCAGTGGACATAGAGCCACCTTCAACATTGTGAAGTTATCACAAGTGGTGTTAGTACCACTGATTCAAAAGCAATGACTTAAAGGTAATCTACCTGACAGGGATGTTGCAAGGACACAGGAGATACTAGAGTCTAACACATGGGGAAAAAGAAATGAACTGTTGCTCAGTTTTGGCCAACAGCAGCTTTCAATTCCAAGCAATTTCTCTTTTCTTAAATTGTTTCTCAAATTCTTAACTTGATTCTGGAGAAGGTATCCCTGCTTTTTGCCCACACTACCACTTCACAGTCCCAGAAAGTTTTTCTGAAGCTGTCCCTTCAAGAACAGTTTCTCATGCCAATTGGATTTTGCATTTGTGCAAGTCATCCAATACAGCACAAGTTATCCAGCAACACCTAAATAGACTGCTTGGAAGTTAATGATGCTTATTGGTTAAAATGTAAAATTACTTCAAGATGAAGTTGCATTAATAAGGAAAGATACTGTTCAGAATGTCTGTTCAAGACATGTTTGTCTACACCAGGGCTGTCCAACCTTTCACAATTTTAGGGCTGCGGGACCTTTAACAATTGTGCAGAGGAGAAAATTTCAGCAGGTGAAGCTTTTCATCTCGCAGATCACAAGCTGCACCTGCTGAAATTTCCTCCTCTGCACTCTTGTTAAAGGTCCAGGAGTCTTCAAGTTGAAAGGTTGGACAGCCCTGGTATACACTTTTCTTAACAAAATGATAAGCAAAATTACATATTAAAAAGGTGACTGTTTAGGTTGATCAACTACAATCTCTATTTCAGGACATCACTAAAAGCATGATGTATGTCCACAGTGAAAGATGGAGATATAGTAATAACTCAACCACTTTCCAATGGGCTTTATTAATCATCATCTCTAAAGCAACCAGTTCCGGCAAGTTTGGGAAGCTCAACATTAGGCTGGTGAACAAACAATAAAACATGGCATACTGGAGCTTAAGCATGTAGAAAGACGTGGAATCCAAGAACCCAAATCCTAATTTAAACCAACATAAGCTCCAATGCTTCCTTTATGATGAGCTATTTTTGAAATCTTCATGAAAAATGCATTTAGCATTAATTTTATATAAACCAACAGAATTCAGTGCACTTTGCCTATAAAATTCAAAGATATTTGCTTATTTAATCAGCATTTTCTGCATAATCTCCATCAAAGAACACTTTTGACCCAAAAGAAGAAGATTGCAGCACTTGATTTGCAATTTATATGTCATAGAGGTGGGGTAAAACACAATCAGGAGAATTCCTAGAAACTGAGTAGCACTCATCCAGAGATAAATATGCAAGTGTAATAGATTGGTGAAAGTCTGGTCTCACACTAAGCAGGCCTCCATCAGTCTTGAAAGACTATGGTATCATGCTCGGCGCTGCATACACTGCATGCGAAGCACGAAAGCCTGGATTAGATTGTTATGGAGGATAGGCTGTTACCCAAGCAGCAAATCCCCCCTCTTCACGCCACTGAATTAGTCCAATGGAAGGGCAGAGCCAATACGATTGGATCCAGCTGGCGTTGCAGAGCTGGGCTAAGGACAGGAGCTCACCCTGTCTTGTGGGGCCGACCCGGGTCTCGAACCCTGGCCTGCTGGTTAACAGGCACAGTGTCTTAGCCACTTGCGCCACCCACAGCCTCACACTATAGATGGGAATAATCATCACTAGCAGTGAACTGTGGGATGTCAGAATTTCAGGCAGTTGTCTTTCCCAGATAAGTTTTTGACAACTGACAAGATTTCAACATCAAGAATTAAACCACACTGCTGGGGAGGGGCTCAGATTCCCCCCTTGACCATCTTAATAAATAACTTTCTCCCAAATTCCTGTGGCACACCTATGCACCATTCATAGCACACCACTGTGCCATAGCACAGTGATTGAAAATGGCTTATCTAACCTATGGTAACGATGATTACTTGCTATGTGGTAGAAGTCTACTTCCTTTATGGTGTATAAAATGTCACAGTGTAGGGAAAGTCTGCAGTCTTCTTCCAATTAGTAAGATGATCATTAAAACTCTGGTTCTATCCCAAGGAAGGGAGAAGGGCAAAATATAGCTCACAGCACAGCTGGAGACTAGGGACAGTCACCTGGATAACTGCCACACAGGAGAAAAGCTCAACAACTTTATTTTATTTTTCCATTAGAAAATTAACTTTTTCTTGCTGTTTTTTTTCTACAATTTTACCATAAAATTTACCTATGCTTATTTTAACAACATGAACACACTTTCTGACATGACAAAGGTGTGCATATTAATGCTTTTAATCTACTAGAATACACTCAGTAGAGGTGTGTATGCATGTTTCATTATTGCTAAACCTGAATTTCAAGTCAGATTCTATCACTATACAATGCACGCCTGTCACGTTTATACAGCTTTTAAAAGGCGATGATGCACTACACATCAAAATTATTCTGCCATGCTAACATCTGCCACACTTCCCCAGATTTTTCTTGGTCAAAGAAATTAGTTTTCAGAATTTGCCCTATAATAATATTAATGGTTTTATATTTGTTATAGAAAGAAATCCCCACAAAATCCCCACAAAAGGGACATGATAAATGCTTCACTATAAATAAAGTAAAATTGGCAAGACTTTTTCGTTTGTTTTATTTAGAATAAAGTGATGACCATTCATTTGCTGCCACGCAATTAAGGAGGGAAAAATTGCTTCCGGTCCACAGATGAAAAAGAACGCAGCTGATTGCTTCAACATCAAGAATTACATGGTCAGAATACGTCTGCTTTGTTTTCAATTTCATGCCAGCTTTTTTTTTCCTTGAACTACTACCAGCTCCATTCATCAAGAGAACGGGATATTAATTCAGAATCAGCAAACACATATAAAATATTTAAGTTAGAAGTACCTTTAGCCCAGCATATGGGGAATGGACTACAGCCGCTTTTCTCCATATAGGTAACACCTGCTTGTTTCGGGGCCTGTTGCCCTGCCAGTTCCAAGAACAACATACACACAATCGTATAGAGATCACGCCAGGCTCCAGCATACAATGTTCCAATTCAGCTCTCCAGTAGTATTTGCTCCCGCAGGGGGGCTGGGAACCCAGCCACTTGAACGCAGTCACAAGCAGGAAGAATCAACTACTAACCTTCCCTACATGTCTCTTTCATTCAGGTCTGGCTGCAAAGATAGAAGCAAAAAACCCAAACAAAACCCACCACGCAATTCCTGAGGTTATATATTCCAACAGGATGAAGAATGCCTTTCAGCTGCAGAGTCTTCTCATGCCTCGACAATTTAAAGTGCAGACCATCCTTTTCCCTGGACAAGCTACTGAACAGAATGCAACCAGCCAGTAATGTGACTCTGCACGTCTGTGCTCCTAGAGGAAGGGAGGGGGAAGAGAGGCAGAGAGGAGGGGGGGAAGGCGATTAGCAACCACCTTATTAATATGCTAATCTCACCCTTCTGTTCAATTCAGCCAGCAGACTCTGTTTACAAAACTGACAGGAGATTCTAAAACTGACTAAGCTGCAAATCAAGCCTGATCCGGGTCAGAGCCATAGTTCAGCTCTTGCAACCATTTCAGCTTTAAATCCATGCCTCTGGCACCAGACCTACCTACAGTGACATTTGATTTGCAGTAACCGCTCTGATGAAACCACAACAACTGCTGGGGGAAGAAGGGACCTGCTCTCAACCGTGGGGGACCCGAGATGCAGCCACGTTCATTTCAAAACAGCTCACCTACAACCTTCCCATTTTCCAAGTATTCTAAAACAAAAATTTTCAAAATGTCAAAAATACACAGGAATAAACTGCAGTGAGAAAAAAATTGGATCTTAACCCAGCTGCTTTCTCTTGGAAATGGGTTAAGAGAGACAAAGGCACAGTAATGAGTATAGTATGTACAAAAAGATACGCAAACAGGGTAGACCTATTGGAATTACCCTAACTAACACAGCTCTTGAAAAAGAGCACTATTACTGTTTAAAACATACCACACCAAAGGTCACTACATATGGCTTATCTGTGCATATTACCCTCCAAACACTAAAGGTTAACTGAAGTTAGTTTCTTCACCACATGCACACAGAATACCAATGATAAGCAAGTGATGCACGCAGTGCAGAACACAAGACACTATATTTGAGTCTTTTACTTATAACGATTACACAAATGTTAGAAACTGCTGTATTGGAATTGCAGTGTTTTAGAAACCAACGTGCACTCCCCAATTTTCCAAGGTTTGATGAGGTTGTAATTTCTTGTTTCCAAAATATGAATATACTTTTTAATAACTGGAACGGGTGCAGAGCACAACAGCTAGTTCTGTTTTACAATAGCTTATATTAATTATTGTTAACTATTTACCCTGCATAGATGCCAACAATACATATTCGGCATTAATTTTCAGTGAGAGTTAAATAGCAGTACATCAGCTCCCATTTAATTATAGCTAACATGCCCCAGTCTTTCACAAAATACACAGAACCAACACCTTAGAAGCCGTTTGAACTGCACCAAGTACAAGACGCTAACCATATCTAAGATTAATTCTATCGCAGTACAGTTGCCGCTGCCACCCTGAAAACACTACAGCTACTCACACCACTAATTCAAAATATCAGGTAGCACAGTCTCTTTTCCAGGACTTTGTAAAATGGCAAGATTAGAAGTAGGGAGATGGAGCCTGGGTGGGCAAGATAAATTACTGAGAATAAGAAGAGTCCCACTGGATCAGACCAAGGGCCCGTCTAGTCCAGCTTCGTGTATCTCACTGGCCATCTCAGGGAGCAAACAAGACAATAGACCTGCATCCTGTGGTCACTTCAAAGATATCAAAGGTAACAATAATTGTTGAAGACAGTAAGGCACCTCTACCACTTGCAATGGAGACACAAGAGGCGCACAAACTGCTTTGTATTTTATACACACAGAAACACACACATTTATACTGGTACTTGCTATAGGAGCAACCACAAGTGTACTTCAATGCACATATACAGAATAAATTCTAGTTTCTTCCAAAAACAGCTGTACAGTTTTCCAAGTGTTAAAATTGCTCACTTGAGTTAAAAATAAAGATCAGGGCACAACTAAAAACAACAGTTCTGCATCACTGCACAGGCACAATGACAGAAACAATTTGGAGAAAAGAGAGCCCTGAATATAGGGCAGCATTTTCCTAAGTATACAACCAGAGGAAGAGGAGGGGATGTACCCACAGGGTACATCAAATTCCTATCAGAATCCAAAGTTTTTAGTTAGTACAGTATTTACTAAGGACAGAAACAGCACATAACTTCTCCTTTTTTCTGCTACTCATAAAATTTCCAGGTGAACAGACACAAAGGAGGACAGGGCACATATGCCTTGAAGATCCACTAAAGGTCTCCATAAGCATTAGTTTCAACTGCACTTCCTCTCCATCCACCTCAATGACGCTGGAAATTTCTCCTTTGCTGTCCCCTCACTGAACTTCCAC